>OZ038500.1:91045381-91165381 GCA_964036315.1 Acanthosepion esculentum | reverse complement strand
GGTTTCCGGTTCCTTCTACAGACTTCTCATTCTCTTTCACTCTATGTAATCTCTTGCGTCTTAGTGGCACTATCGCCTTGCATGGTGTGAAATGATTAAAAAGCAATGTCTGAAGTGTTTTCGTCATTCTTTGACAGAACGATGGCTCGAAGTGGACATAAATAAAAGAAAGAAATTTTAAAAGTGGAGAAATATAAAAGTTTATTTTCAATGAAGGGATTTCATTTTAAAATTGAAATTTAAAATGTAATAATTTCATTTATTTATTCATTTATTTTAAATTCTATAAATACTTTCATGGTAATTGTTCTGATGAACTTTCCGCTATGGTACCCAGATTTTATAAATTTAACCGTACTGCTAGATTGGCAGCAAGGTCTCATTATTTTAAAATTGGAATCGCTATATGTAACCGGAAGTTCTATGTAACAGTTTCTACTATCGCACTTTTCGTTTGTTCAACTCTCTTTTAGCTTCTTGCTTCCCAGTCGACTATTGATGTTCAAAAATTCAAATGCAATTTCAATTGTTATCTTCTATCATCTTAATCCTTGTTCTTTTATTCTCCTCACTCCTGAATAACGTTTTTTTTCTTCTTATATTCTCTAACACTGATGTGATCACATTCGTCACGCAAGTAAAGATTTCATCGTCTGCTATTTCACACCGATATTGTATAATGGTCGATTAACGCTAGTAAAATGTAACAGCCGCTGAAACAACACTCGTTACATGACGATTCTTAGATTTAACTCGTTACATCCCTTGTGCGTTCTTGTTTTAAACCACACGCTGTTTTATAAAGATCTGTTAAGCCACCTCATCACTAATTCTCATTGGTAGATTGTGAATATAACACATGAATTTGGTATATCATATAGTGCCAATTTCGGGACTTCTTAGCTCAATGGTTTGGAATCTGCTCTTGTTAAATAAGGAATTGTGAGATTGGTCCCTTACATAGCATTAGAATTTTTTACGAAGATTATTTTATGTTTAAAGCTTAATATAAACGAATTCTTTTATCGTCTGTATTGTATGTTCCAATGTACTAAAAGCTTCGAATTTTTCTCACACCACCAACAAGGATACAATTTTGTATTTATATAAAAAATTCTTCTAAAACAAAGTTTGCTGAGCGTTTAATGTAAAAACAAACATTCACTGTCAACCTCCACACTAGAAAGAGCGATAACAGATGACTGTGAAATTCCTTGAAAATTTGCTTTAAATAAAAGATCTTATAAATTTCAACCGACAGTAACGTTAACTGTTCGGTTAATGAATGCCAAATGTTTCCTTTATGTCTCTGCATGTTGTTTTTTGTTATATTCAGTTCATCCTGATTATTAAAGTAAGCAAATAATATTCTATTCCCCAATCAATATGTATGGATTTGACAAGTAGGAACAGACGGCTTCCGTATGAGTTAGGGGTGGTGATATCAGTTGTTGTTTACCATTTAAGCACATTGCGAAACATGGTAAATTATTGAACGATATTGACAAAGTTTTGTGATATTTGTATTAATGCTTGTCAAACACATCAAAATATAATGATATAATATTTGTAATTCGGATTTATATTTTAAATTGAAACAATTATGTCAGTTGCCTCCATAGCTCAGTGGTTAGAGCACTGGTCTTGTAAACCAGGGGTCGTGAGTTCGATCCTCACTGGGGGCTGTTCTGGTAATACATTTTTTGTATTGTTCCAAAAGAGAATAGACGAAGAACATTGAATAGTGAAATTATTTTAGAAATCTATGTAATTGCTTTCGTCACCAATTAACAGGATGTTGGTACGATTTGGACATAAATAATATAAGTAAATGTGAAAGTGGAGCAATATAAATGTTTATTTTCAATGAAGGCATTTTATTTGAAAATTGAAATCTACAATGAAATAGTTAAACTTAAAATGGTTACATTTAACCGGAAGTTCTATGCTAACAGTTTCTTCTATCGCACTTTTCGCTTGTGGAACTCTCTTTTAGCTTCTTGCTTCCAAGTCAACTATTGATATTTAAAAATTCAAATGCAATGTCAATCGTAATCTTCTGTCTTCTTAATCCTTGTTATTTTATTGTCCTCTCTCCTTAATGATGTTTTTTTTCTCAAATATTCACTAATACTCATATGATCACATTCCACACGCAAGTAAAAATTTCATCGTCTGCTATTTCCCACCGATATTGTATAATGGTCGCATAACGCTAGCAAAATGTAATAGTCGCTTACACAACACTCGTTACATGACAACTTTTCCATAAAAATCGTTACATCCTTTTACGTTCTAAACCAAACATTGTTTCATAAAATCTGTTAAGCCACCTCATGACGAATTCTCACTGGCAGACTGCGAATATATAGACACATGAGATTTGTATATCATCGGGGTTGTCAACCCCCGGTCCCCAGGTCACATCCGATCTGCGAAGGGTTTTTTGTCCGGCCCGCCAACTTTAACACCTGGACACAAATTATTTAATTAATTTGTGGAGCAAGTGGCAGAAACATATCAATTGGATGTTAATCAACTTACAATGCGACGAATTTTTAAAATCAAAATATAATTGCAAATCCACTGCTGACTTCTACAAGAAATATGTTTTGCCAAGCGGAAAATATAAAAGCCTATTGAGTGGTATCATTATTTGGAAGCACGTGTGCTTGTGAACAACTTTTTCAAAAATGAAATATAGTAAAATCATTTTTTCGAACAAGGTTGGCTGATGACCACCTGGATGATGTTTTGCTTCTGTTGCCGACAAATATTTCACCTGATTTGGAGAAGTTATTGAACTATAAGCAGAAACAAGTGTTTCATTAAATAATTTGCCATTTTTTACTGTATTTTATTTGTAGTAAGGAATAAGTAATTTGCATTTTTTGTCGACTGTGTTAATTGTTATCCTGCAGTAAAATAAGGAATCTTGTTTAAATAATATAACATTAACTTCGTTGTTTTTTCTTTAAACCTCCAGACCAAGGCAGCCTTCTGGACGTAGCGGTCTGGGGTCGAGACAATTTATTATCGTAAATTTGATAAAATGTCCCTCCTCCGAGACGCTGCATAGCTTTCTGGCCCTCTCACTCCAAAAGGTGGCCGAACCGTGGTATATCATATCGTGCTAAGTTTGGCTCAATGGTTTGTAATCTGGTTTTGTTAAACAACGGATTGTGAGGTCGGTCCTTACTGAGATCTTGTATAACCTCAGAATTTTTTACGCTGACGTTTAAAAGTTAATAGTAAAAGTATGTTTAAAACTTAATATAAACGAATTCCTTTATCGTCTGTATTGTCTGTTCCAATGTACTGCAAGCTTCGATTTCTTTCCCCACCAACAACAAGGATACAATCTTATATTTTTATTTAAATAAATCCTTTTAAAACAATGTTTGCTGAGCATTCATTCATTTTCAATGTAAAAGCCAACATTTACGATAGCCTCCAGTGATAACAACGATAGTGAAATCCCTTGAAAATCCGCTTTAAATAAAAGATTTTATAACTTTCAGCCGACGGTAACGATAAATGTTCGGTCAATGAATGCCAAATGTTTCCTTTATGTCCCCCGCATGTTTTTTTTTGCCATATTCAGTTCGTCCTGATGATTAAAGTAAGCAAATAATATTCTATTCCCCAATCAATATGTATGGATTTGACAAGTTGGAACAGACGGCTTCCGTATGAGTTAGAGATGGTGATATCAGTTGTTGTTTACCATTTAAGCACATTGCGAAACATGGTAAATTATTGAACGACATTGACAAAGTTTGGTGATATTTGTATTAATACTTGTCAAACAGATCAAAATATAATGATATAATATTTGTAATTAGGATTTATATTTTAGATTGAACGTCATAAACCAGCTGCCTCCATAGCTCAGTGGTTAGAGCACTGGTCTTGTAAACCAGGGGTCGTGAGTTCGATTCTCACTGGGGGCTCTTCTATTTTTTTATATTCTTATCAATCTGATTGATTTCAAATAGTGGGAGTAGTCCTTTCTCTAATATTTGACAGTATTTTGGACCATTCAACCACTCGTCAACAAGAATCAGCTCAGATTTCCCTCCAAATCAGACAGTGTCCTATCTGTCCATGTTTCACAGTTGCCTGCAGACATTCAGTGTTCCAAGTCTCATTTTGATTTCTCCAAACATAAACCTACCTCGAATTAGAATACTGGCAGAATTTACTTTCATCTGACCAAATTACAGACTGCCAAAATTCATAATCTTTGCGCTCGAATTCTCTCGCCTAGTCCATACGAAAGTTCCTGTTAACTTCTGAAATCAAGGGCTTCTTTCTTGCAACTCTTCTTTAATAGCCTAGCTCTTTCAGAGTCTTTCTCATCGCATATGGCGACATTTCCATGCTGTTGGCGACATCTTTGACGACGGTTTCTGATGACTTCCCTATTCAGTGCTCTTTTCGTTCGCTCAGATCTTCCAGAACGTTGTTCCACACGACGATGGCTTTCTTATTGAGATTCCTTGACAATATTATTAACCGTTTGATGATTAACCTGGAAAAACCAAGCAATTTCTCAATTTGACTTGACACACTGATGGCATCTTATTATTTGCCATCGTTGAAATTCGCCAATTTCCTTACTTCCACGAACTTTCATTGCAAGATATAAGTCAACTATTGTTCATAGATGAGAGTAGCTTGATACAAAAAAAAGTGGCGTTATTAAACAAGCCAAAATTGGTGTAATCAATGGTGGCTAAAAACTTATAATAGCCCACAGTATAGGACTTCCACTGAGCCATTCAGGTCTACATTTTACCGAATTTTTTTCTAAGGTTATCTCCATGCTGCAGACTCTTTTGAAAAGTAGGAAGAAAGCTGGGATAAATGTGTGATATCCCAAGGGGAGTACTTTGAAGGGGGGGGGGGGTACTTTGAAGGCGAGTACTTTGGCACTATTGGCCGGGTTAGGTTATCTTTCCTTAAAAGTAAATGGCTGTATATTTTCCAGACAGATGCGATTAATTAAAAATAACTTTGCTTAAAAATTCTCAAGAGTTTCGCTGATGACAATACTGCCGTTTCTATCTACGCTTATTTTCAAATTTAAACGAGGCCTTGTTAGTATATGCTGTCAAGGAAACGAATAGTTCTACAAATAAAATTTTATCTCGTGACATTGGATGGAAGTCGTTTAATGCAACTACCAACTATAATGGTCAGAAATTGTGAACAGGATACCATATATATAAATATTAATATCATCGTTACGTGTGTGTCATAGCCTCCATAATTCAGTGGTTAGAACACTGGTCTTGTAAACCAGGGGTCGTGAGTTCGATCCTCACTGCGGGCTTTTCGTGTTCGATAATTTTTCCCATAAATATAGTGTTAACGATATGATTTTGATGGCAAACTGAAAATGTTAACACGTAAACATATGAATAGAATATACATAATCAAATTAATATGAATAGAATATACATAATCAAATATAAATCAGGATTTGTCGTGGTAGCCACAAAATTAAAAAAAATAATTGTTGTTTTAAGGATGGTTTTGCAGAACTCCGGTCTTGCATTTGATCATCGTAAGCGATTTAAAAGTTTTGAATGCTTCAAATTAAAGAAAAAAATACAAACTTATCCAACTAAATTCTTCTTTGAATTACGCAATTTAATCAAACAACAAACCGAACTTATTCTACATTTGTAAACACGTAGACACCTTGTTTTAGCAAGTAAATGTTTTTATTATTGGCCAAGTATTAAGGATGCCGGTATTTTAAAGAAATGGCCGCGAGTTCGATTCTTACTGGCGTTTGGGCAAACATTTTACACGCTTTCTTTTTCCTTATAAATAAATATTCTTATTGATTATTTTGATATAAATTTGAATTTAATTGCGTAATTTAATTATACAACTCACTTTAATTCTTTTATTCTAACTGTTAGATAGTATACAAAAAAGTTTATTAGAAAGCTGTAGGTGGCGGGGGTGTTGGGGGTTGGAGAGTGCGAAGGCCCCGGGAATGTATATCGGGAGTACTTCCAAACAAAGAGTGAAATAAAAATTTAGTTTATAATATTTAATTTAGATAAAGTGTTTATTTCATATTTAATCAGTTTTTACATGGTTAAAAATAAAATGTTTACTTTTTCAGTACTAGTTCATATAGGCTAACCTACTTGAGTCTTAGGGTTGTAGGGGAACGGGCCCTGTGTGAGATGGCGTTTATTTTGGTTAGCCATGTTAGTTGCGTGTTGAAAGGGCTGTTCCCCACAGTTATTTATTTTGTTAGGAAAGGTGTGGAAATCATTAGCAATGGTGAAATACGAAAAGGAACATGGAGTTAAAAACATAACAATTGAATTTATTACGTATTGAAATTACATGCATGTTAACTGAAAAGTGAGACTGAGTTGCGTCCCTTTGATTAGGTAATTATTTGTACCTAGACTCATAACGAAAGAGTTGATTATTAAAATGCAGTTTAGAAGATTGAGTATGTTGCATGTTAGAGATTGTCTATTGGACAAGTTGGTAAGAGTTCAGAGATTGTACTTGCGTGAAATGTTGTAAAGTTCTTTAACGTCTGACTGCGTTAGTCAAGACGGGAGTTCTTGAAAGTTACATTTTGGCAGTGGTGTTGAGTGACGAAGAGAAGTTAGGTTCGAGAGTCCGCGTCGAAACAGAGAATTCCTCTGCTGCTACTCCGAAAGAATCACATGTGTTGGGTTTAAATATCATGTCGTATCACGTGACTGGCTCAGAATTGAGTTGGCGCCTAAATTGATCGTGCGCGTGAGAGCGATGTGATTGGTCGATACTGACCAACCAGCAAGCTAGATTGACGGTGATTAACCAATGAATGCCTGTTGATTATTTGTAAGTATGATATTGGTAATAATGTAACAGGAAGAATGCATTTCCTAGCAGAGGGTAAACTGGTTTGAAGTTCTCAGTAGCTTGTTTCAGGAAAAGGAATCAAATATTTAAAGTTTGTAGTTTCAATGAATTGTCAAGAAGAGAAGCTGTTCATATTAAATCATCTGACATAAAGTAACATTCCTAAATGTTTAAAACAAATTGAGAGATTTTGCTTTTTACATTAAAGTTATACAGTTTTATTTTTATTCAACATGAATGAAAAGATATATTTTAAAGTACTTAACTTTGGAGTTGAAGAGAGTTCTTTGAAATTGCCTTGCTCTCATTAGAAGTTGATAATGTATCAGCGTATAATTTGACACCGGCGTTATTCAGACGTGTGGAACTCTGGCTTTCTTACTCTTGCTTCTTTCTGCTTTCTCTCTCTCTCTCTGCCTGGATTCAATTTTCTCTGCCTAAATAGGCAGAGAAAAGCGATTTCACATCAAAAAGCGATTTCACATCGGCTCGTTACTTTTTCTCAGTTTGTAAGCCGATACCTTTTCGATTGGTCAAAATAAATTTTCGCATAGGCTCGTTAATCATTGCCTTGGTTTTTTCTTCAGCCTGGAACAAATCCCTTTTTCTATTGGTCAAAATAAATTTTCGCATAGGCTCGCAAATTTGAAAGTGAAGAAAAGAGAGTTTTTAAAAAAATTTATTTCGTATTCACCACAGCACAACCAAAAAGAAGCTAGTGAACTAAAAGATTTTGATAATAATAATTCTACTTTGTTCAAGATAAGAACAATTTTATTCAAGTCTTAGTGACGCTGGTGAACACCGCCAAAACCTTCTCTGTTTCAATTAAGTGTGTTTTGAATCTTTTTTTTTTAAAAAGTGTATTTTAAGTTTTTTTTTAAAGGAATTGCATTGTATCTTTTCTAAACATATTTCAGTTGTTAAAAGTTTGTGTATTTTGAGCCTTTTTTTAAAAAAGGAATTTGTATTGTACCTTCTCAAGGTATTTTCAATTACTGAAAGTTTGTTGAATAATGTATATCTTTTTATGAGCCAATAATTCTATATTTTGAACTTGTTATCTTGTCTCTAATAATAAAGTGCACAAAAGATTTTTCTGCAAGTTTTTTGTTAAATTGTAACTGTTATATTTTTAATTTTAATCTAATAAATTTTTGTTTCTTTCAAATTTCACATCGGAATTTCGAGTTTTGTTTGTTTTCGTATGCGCCTCATTCAGTAATTGTAAAATAATCATTCAAAGAATAAATCTATAAAGTTAATGTAATTAATGCATTAACTTACTGACCACTCGCTGAACGACAGGATCCTTTTTATTAATTGGACAAGGCTTAGATGTTCGGCCTAGGTACCTCCTTGAGATCGCCAAAAACAGAGCATAGCATGATGAAAAAGACACCAAACTTGACGAAAACAAAATTTTAGCGTCTAAATGTTCATGTTATTATTGAGAGCAAAGATCAAAGTATTTTTAATTATTTAAAAAAAAAATTTCCTTCTGTTTAGAACATTCTAAATTTTGATTAAAAAAAACTTGTTTCTCTTTGTGTCACCGGAACTAGTAAAATAACATAAGATTTTAGCACATTTTTTTCTGTATGACACACATTCATTTTGAAAATCTTGCAAAAAGAAAAATAATTGTCGGATTTTAATGAAATTTTCAGAAACTATTCACAAATGATGGAACTTATTATAAATATGTTTTTCGACTTTTAAAGTCATGGCAAAAATATATTTTTTCCATATGTATTACCCCCCCCTAACTAATTGTATGAAAACTCTATAATTTCAATTTTGCGAAGATTAGTGATTATATTAGTTAAAAGCACAAGGCTTTGAGGAAACCAAATCATGTTTTTTTGTTTTAGTTGGACCACCTCTACCTGAAAATCATCTCTGAATTGTATCAGACAAAACTCAATAAAACAAAAATATTATTTAATTTCAAAAGCTTTTAATTGCTTTTATTTATTTCAATGAACATGGACAATATTGTCTGAAAGCAAAAAGATATTTCGATGAAAAATGAATTTTTAAAACAATTATTTGTTATTTCTGAAATATTTTATTATTTTTACATTATGTTGATAATTCTTCTAAAATTAGGAAAAAAATTGTAAAATTTAACGATTGCTGTTATTAAGTAGATATTTATTTACAGATTATAATTTCCAAAGCTTTTTACAAACTAACGAACAACAGTATATAAAAAATATAATTTGTGTCAATAATAACACTGTAAATCAAATCTACGGAAGACAGGAAGTATCATGCGTGCAATAAAAAAACGTCACGTGGATTGAGTTTCTGTCTGGTATTTAACTTAAATACTGAATTTTTAATACAATTATTTGTTATTTCTTTAATTATAATAGATTTTTACATTTAAGTTGTTAAAATATTATGAAATTAGTTAAAAGCCGCATTCAGTTTCGTAAATGTCCTTTTGAGATATCGATTTATTTTTGCGAAACACGTGTGGAGAAGTTAATTTGATTTTTCAATTTCAACTGAGAAAGGTACCTACAAGTATCAGTATCATCTTATGAAATTTAAATTTGTATTTTATGTACACTTCTGATAAAATTTCATACGAAAGGTATCTATAAATTAATTAGATACCTTTCTTATGAAATTTAATCTCACTATCAACAGTCTTATTTTAATTTCTTTATAATACATTTTCCATAAAGCATCGTAAACGTAAAGGTGAAAACTAAGTACAAAAAAATAAAAAACTTAGAGCGCGGAAAGTTTTCCTTAAAAATAACGAGGTAAACAATTTGTTCACTTAAATCTAAATAACTTCACATCTCTACTTCCGTAGAAGGAATTATCCTCACGTAAGCTATCAAAACGTCATGAATGTCTTTCGTCACCTGTCAAGTGACGCGAAAGGTTATGATCTGCTTTGTTTTATTTTCAAACTACGTCTTTTCGGCGCAGAAATTTATGTTGGTTCAAAATATTTTAAATAAACATTTTAATTTCTGATTTTCTTAAAATAAGTTTTGAAAAAATTATAATTGATTTTTAAAAGGATTTCAAACTGTAATTTTCTTTTTTTTTTATAAATTGGAAAAAAATGGCTGTCATGATCGATTATCTGTCAATTTTGCTGACTAAAAAAAAACAAGATTTTTAACGAAAATTTTGGACGTGCTAGGAACGATTATAAAATGTAAAAAAATACCCCCAAAATACTTTGATCTTTCCTCTTAATAACAACATAAATATTTAGATGATAAAGTTTTGTTTTCGTTACCTCCTCGTCACCGAGGCCCGTTGGAACAGTTGGTTTGCCTGATAACATAACTTGTCCGGGTTCCAATTCTCGATAGTTGATGCGCACTGCTGATCAGTCCCAAATATAGGACGAAACGGCCGTCCAGTGCTTTCTACATTCTGTTGAGGTTCCTTTTAGACTCGATGAATTACTTAATTATATATATATATATATATATATAATTGTGTATTTGGTCAGCAACCCTTCTTTTATACATGTTTCTCTAAAGACGACTGACAAGGTACTGCAATTAAGCCTTTTATTTTATTTTTCTTGTGTACGTACAAGTGTTTCTTTTCTGAACACAAAAGTGTGTAAAAATTGTCCCCAAATTCTGAATATCCGAACGCTTTCGGCTATTCCTTTAGCCATTATCAACGGCGATTTTTATTTTTTTCTTATTTTTAACTAAATGTGTTTTTTATGCATGTGTCTAAAGTTATAGGAATGTTTTATTTTCCGAACACAGTCAGCACGTTGTGGCCATGTTCGTAGTTAATGTTACTCAGTGATGGCTTTCCTTTTTTATTATTAGGGCTTCCATCATTTTTAATCTTTTTTTTATGTGGATGAAGCTATTATTCAGTGAACGAATTAAAGGGTTCAGTTCGAAATTACAATCACTTGAAGGAGGCCGAATCGTACAACGGCAGAAACCTCGTGAATATGACAACAAAGATGAGGATAATATTTCGAAAAATATAAATATTGTAAATAGCCTTTTATTATGTACAGTGTAACTCGGATATAAGAGAGTTGTCGGGACCGGAGAAGAAGTCTCTTATATCCGGGTTTGGTCTATTTTATATCATTAACACAGGCTCTAATTTGGGACCAGAGACAGTCTCTCTTATATGCGGATTTCTCTTATATCCGTGTTTCTCTTATATCAGGGTCTCTTATATCCGGGTTACACTGTATATACGGGAGTGTTCACTGCTAAATACCTTTAAAAGAACTTTTGAATGCGCATAAAATTATCATTTTTGGATTATTTATAGATCACCAACCAAATTATGAGCAGAGGCAAAGTGTCTGTATCCATTAATATATATGGCCCCTGGGTCATATCCTCCTCGACAGACAAGGCGAGGCTCTTCGCCTCGATCTTTGGCTCAAACTCAATGTTATATGACAAAGGCCATCCCTTTCCCAACATCCCACGTCTCAATGAGCACAATCTCAGTAATATACTCGCTTCAACAAGAGAAGTCAATCGGGGGTGAGGCGTTTGTCTGGTTTTCCTTATCATATATCTTTCTTTTTTAATCTCCTTTCATTGTTTTGCTTATTTACAGTGTAACCCGGATATAAGAGAGATGGTCTCTGGTCGCAAAGTAGAGCCATACTTACCTAAACAAAATAGACCAAACCCGGATATAAGAGAAACCCGGATATAAGAGAGAGTTTATCTGGTCCCAAATTAGAGCCTGTGTTAATGTATATATAATAGACCAAACCCGGATATAAGAGAAACCCGGATATAAGAGAGATTTTATCTGGTCCCAAATTAGAGCCTGTGTTAATGTATATATAATAGACCAAACCCGGATATAAGAGAAACCCGGATATAAGACAGATTTTATCTGGTCCCAAATTAGAGCCTGTGTTAATGTATATAAAATAGACCAAACCCGGATATAAGAGAAACCCGGATATAAGAGACTTCGTCTCCGGTCACAACTCTTTTATATTCGGGTTACATTGTATATGTTTTTTAGAATACTTTGGACTTGCATATTGGGTAAACGTTCACATATACCTCCATAACTCAGTGGTTAGAGCACTGGTCTTGTAAAACAGGTTTTGTGAGTTCGATCCTCACTTGTTCCTTGTTCTTTATCAAAATAAAAAATGGTTTTTCGTATTTTTTCAAGCTAACAGGAAAAACACTGGACATTCAGCCTCATACTACTACTGCTACTACTACTAAATATTATTATTAATAATAATGGTGATTGTGATGATAATAATCAGCAGAAGCAGTAACAACAACAAATCACATCGTAAGTGAATGTGCAAAAACAAGTAAAAAAAAAATATGAGAAGATTTATAATATTCTTAAAATACATACTCATGACTAATGGTTTGTTAATAAGTGCCCAGCTGTATTCTGTTGAATAACACTCTTACATTTACCTCTTACTTTTACCACTCACACAAGTAACTTATTCGGTAAACCTCTACCTCGAGTGGCACTTCGGGGTTGTATAGAGTGACCATCAGAAAAAAATTATAATCAGATGATTTCCGTGCCAAGGGAGACTACTCTTATATGGCTTAAATAAGGGAGACTACTCGCTTTCGTAAGAGGATATTCTACAATAACACGTCGACATTTTAACTTAAAATGTTGACGTGTTAATCTCTAATCTAACTTGCCTTAAAATTTTTAAGGCAAGTTAGATTAATTTTGTTAACGAAACACTTATTTTAAAACAATGTACTCCTAGAAGAAAGATATACCTATGGTTTAAAATGCATTTTAAACATGAAAAACCTTTTTTGAAAGTTTTATTTTACTTCTAATTGCAAGCTAATAGATCGATTTTAAATATTGCCAAAAACAACATATTTTCCTGTATTTCAAACCAAATCTTTTTCGTCCAAATCCGTGAAAATTCACTACTTCTTTTTATCCATAAGTTTAATTAAATTAAATGTGTCAAAATTATTCAACTTTCCAACGAGAAAAATTTCAAGTTGATGTTAAAATTGCAGCAAAATGTTGTTGATTTATTTAAGATGGAATGGCGCATAATACATAGGTTTGAATAAAGTTTGTATTTCCTATGAATACTACCTTATGGAAATGAAAAATGACATCTAGTATGCTCGTGTGTGGTGGGTGTGTGGTTGTGTATGTGTGTGGATATGTGTCTGTGTGAAAATGGATCCTGTGGTCAAGCGATACCTACCTAATATGTGCGTGTGTGTGTGCATGTGTGTGTGTGTGTGTTTGTGTGTGTGTGTGTATGTACGTGGACACTGATGTCAACACCGAGGGTGTCAGTCTGTTTTATGCTTGAACGCAATTTTCAAGCCATGAAGATTGGGTTCAAAGCAGGAAACAGACTGTCGACTCTCGCTGTTGATCCTAGTTTCCACGTTTATATTTACATACGCCATATCTCTGATATTGAACACATTTACACATAAATACAGTGTAAATTAATAAAAGTTAGTCTTAAGGCTATGTTTTCATCACAAACACAGAGACATATATATATATATATATATATATATATATATATATATGTATATGTGTGTGTGTGTGTGTGTGTGTGTGTGTATTTAATTTTCTACAACAGGCTTTGGTTTGCGCTGAGAGCATTTGTTTAATTGGACAAAGAGAATTCACAGAACTCTATTATAAATCTTTTCATATTTTTTTACATGTTTGCCGCATTCACTTACGATGTGATTTGTTGTTGTTACTGTTTCTTCTGCTGCTGCTGATAATTATTATTATTATTATTATTATTATTATTATTATTATCACCATTCTTCTTCTTCTTCTTCTTCTTCTTCTTCTTCTTCTTCTTCTTATTATTATTATTATTATTATTATTATTATTAATAATAATAATATTTAGTAGTAGTAGCAGTAGTAGTAGTACGAGGAAGAATGTCCAGTGTTTGCCATATGTGCGACAACAATTTTCCTGTCAGCTTGCAAGCTAAAAAAATACAAATATAAAAAAAGATCACAAAAGAAATAAAATTATAATTCCACGATCTCATTCGGTTTTTTTTGATCAATCCATTCGACGGTCTTCATCAGGTGACCATTTACATACATTTCTAACCAGGTGGCTTTCAAAGTACAAGGAGTACAAAAAATATAAATAAAACATCTCAATATAATTTCTACGTTTACGATGAGAACAAAAATTTTGTCTTCTTTGACAAAAAAAACTTGAGACAAGCCCCCAGTGAGGATCGAACTCACGACCCCTGGTTTACAAGACCAGTGCTCTACCACTGAGCTATAGAGGCATGTGAAGACGTAGGCCTAATATTCGATTCAAAACTATTCTCATTTGTTTACACAGCTGGAGTTCGAAAAAATCAAAATATCTTGTTGATCAATAAATTTGGTTGACGGAAATGAAAGGAGAATAAAAAAATAAATGATAAGGAAAACAAAGGCCTCACAGCCGATTGATCTCACAGACATTTATTTCGGGAGGACCATTAATTACGGTAGAGAAAAGAATTTCTCAGCATGTCAGCTTCAAATTCTGAATAAATATTTTCATTATGTCCGTGTGTGGAATTTCTGATCATTTTATTAATAATCGGCAATACGGTTTGGCTCAGCACAATGGTATATTTTATGCGTTGGGCCGTTCGCATTCTTATTTTCATCTGAAAGTCCTTGAGACCAATTTTATCAGATCCAAGCAACCTTCTTTATGGATGTGACCCTATTGTCATGTAAACATACATATGTTAGTATATTATTAATACCTGTCTATAACATCCACTTAATTTACACTTTTGTTAATCGTGGTACACAGCTATTTTATTTCCCTTCATCGATTTAGGACGACAGAAGAACGAGAACAGATCAGCTTCCTTAATAAAGAATTTATTTTTCGAATTACCATATATAGTGATTTTTGGGGGTTGGGGTTCGTTTTCCTCTTTTATTTAATATGTCTCTATTTTTTAAGTTGTTAAATAAATTTAAATACCAATTAATAAATAAAAAACGTCTTATTGCGCTTCAGGGATTTTTTTAAATTTTAAGAACTCCTTGTATGGTCAATGCGTATTATTGATGAATAATGTGCACATATGAATTGAAACATTACTTCATATGAATTTCTGTCCGTTAATATCGACACAAATATCCGTTTAACCAAAAAGGAAACAGTAATGGTACTAAGATCATCCCGTAGACTAAGTTGCCACCTATTTGATCAAATCGCCATTCATGTACATATTAATGAATAAAGACTTTGCAGCAATCGTTTAAATGCATAAACTTATTTACTATTCTAGTAAATCATTATGACTGCGTAGTGGATTATTATTATTATTACTTAATTTGATTTCTGGTATTTAATTTTGATTTTTCAGCTCCCAACAAGAGACCTAAGATCAGAAATGGCATCATGACATTTTCCATTGAGCTTTTGTTGTTGAGAAAACGAAAAAAACAAAACGTAAGATCATGCGTATTTTATATCGATAAAGCCCTTCGTAATGTGTGAGATTTATTTGTGAGTACAATTTTTTATCTTTCTTTAAAGTTTGGGCTACTAGAGACATCCTCAGTGAGTCTATTGGAACCGTTACCAATCAAACCGAGGGCTCCAACTACAACTGGAATTGTTGATGTCTACACATACCACATTTTTGAGATTTCGATTTCAAAGTCCTTGTACTTTGATAGTTTTTGAAGATCTTCAAAGATACATTACAGTCTGCATGGGCTGATATATCAATAAAAAGGCCTATTCTGTTTTTTTTTGGTCTCTGATACCGATGTCTGGGCGATTATTATTATTATTATTATTATTATTATTATTATTATTATTATTATTATTATTATTATTTTTATTTTCTTTGATATCTGGCGTTTACACATTTCTTTCCGGGTGCAGCCCAGGGACCTAAGGTTAGAAATGGCATCATGACACTTTCCACTCCAAAAAAAAAAAAAAAAATAATTACATAGATAAAGCCATTCGTAAAGTGTGGGCTGCATTTGTCAGAACAATTTTTTGTATCTCTTTGAGGCATGGACTTCCAGTGATCCCTTCAATTAGTCTACTGGAATCTTTTCCAACCAGTCCAAGAGCTTCAACTATTATTATTATTATTATTATTATTATTATTATTATTATTATTATTTCCTTTGATTTCTGTTGTATACATATTTCCTTGCGGGTCCCAATCAGAGCCCAAACGTCAAAAATGGCTTCATGACATCTTCCACTGATCATTATTGTACCCCCACCCCCCCCAAAAAAAAACAACATACGATCAGATAAAGCCTTTAGTAAGGTTTGAGCTGAACTTGTGAGCACAACTTCTTGTATTTCTTTAAGGCATGGACCTTCAATGAGTCTGTCGGAACCTTTTCCAATCAATCAGATGGTTGCAAGTCCAACTGGAATTATTGATGTCCACATATGCCACATTTTTGAGATTTCGTTTTCAAGTTTCGTATTTTGATAGTTTTTTGAAGATCTTCAAAGATACATTAGAATCTGCATGTCAATTAGAAAGGGCATTCTCTTTTTGTGATCTTTGATCATGATGTCTGGGCGATTAGATTCGATTGTTCTATCTTTGTGTATTGTAAAGTCCTATAAGATTGTTGCAGGTCCTATGTCTGTAGCCTGGTCTGGGTGATGGTCATACCAGTTTCTGGTAGATTCTTTCCCATAAAAGTGGCATATTTTCCAATGATGATATTGACCCACTATGCCATATCGAGTTTTATATTCAGTTGGTGCAAATGGTCAATTGTTTCTGGATATTTATCATAGAATCTGTATTTAAGGTCAACACATTTTTTAAATATGTGTGCTTGGTAATTTCGTTGTAGCAAGCAATGGTCCTGTGCAGCAAGAATAAAACCTTCGGTTTCAGCTTTTAACTCTGCACTAGGTTCCTCCAATTATTATTATTATTATTATTATTATTATTATTATTATTATTATTATTATTATTATTATTATTATTATTATCTTTATTTTATTTCCTTTGATTTCTGGTGTGTACACATTTCTTTCCGGGTCCCGCCCAGAGACCTAAGGTCAGAAATTTTCCACTAACAAATTAAAACATTCACACACACACACACACACACACACACACACACACACACACACACACACACACACACACACACACACACATTTTACATAGATAAAGCCCTTCATAAGGTGTGGGCTGTACTCGTTCTGTATTTCTTTAAGGCATGGACTTCCAGGAATCACTTCAATGTGTCTACTGGAATTTTTCCCAACCAATTCGTGGTCTTCAACTACAACAGGAATTGTTGATGTTCCCATTTGCCACATTTTTGAAATTTCGACTTCAATTATTATTATTATTATTATTATTATTATTATTATTATTGTTGTTGTTGTTGTTGTTGTTGTTGTTGTTGTTGTTTTATTAATATTATTATATCCCATCCAGCAACAAGAAATCGGGTGTTCCACAGGTAAGAATTACGATAATAGAAAATATTAGAATAGAAGAGACAGTTGCATCTAGCTAGTTCAACAGTGAAACGTGTAGACGTTGCTGCCAATCTAGAAGCTCGCTTAAAATCATACAGTTGTAGCAATAAAGAGAAAAACTCATCAAAACAATTGCCATGAAAATATTTGTAGAAATTCACGTCACGTCGGTGAGAAAGTGACTGAAGTCGAGATACCAGGCCAGAATCGATTACATGACAGACATTTCTATATCTCAAGATCTATAATAGGAGTACCAGACCAGATATGACAGCACTCTTTAATGCACAGACGAATGGTAGATTTTTAAATATGCAAGATAGATTCTGAGGAGAAAAATAGTACATCAGCCATGACATAGTGAACCAACTTTCCTAGCAGTAGCGAAAAATGCTTTTCAAATGCTAAGCAAAGTATTAAGAAAGATGAAAATTTCGTTACACACAAAGAAAAGAGTACTGAACTGTTACGTAATATCAGTCCTCCTATATGGCCGTGAATGCTGGACAATCCCATCATAGGAATAAATTCAACAAGAGTTTAAAATTCAAATTGATCACCTAATTCAGGCCATGAAGCCAGTTCCATTCATCATTAGTTGAAGGACAATATGACCATTTCAGTGGTAGTGGCATTGAAATTTAAAGAATGTACGACTGGAATATGCCATTTCTAACCTTAGGTCTGTGGTTGGGATACTACTACTACTACTACTACTACTACTACTACTACTACTACTACTACTACTACTACTACTAGCCGGATCTGTGGAATTTTCACGTACCGACTAATAGAATCTTGAGTAAACAATAAACTTTTTCTAGATATATGTATGTATAAAAATAACGCATTGGTGAAGGAACAAGGACGCGGATGTAGTTTATCGTCATACCAAGGACTCGGATGTAGTTTATCGTCTTACCCAGGACTCGGATGTAATTTATCGTCATAACCAGGACTCGGATGTAGTTTATCGTCTTACCCAGGACTCGGATGTAGTTTATCGTCTTACCCAGGACTCGGATGTAGTTTATCGTCTTACCCAGGACTCGGATGTAGTTTGTCGCCATATCCAGGACTCAGATGTAGTTTATCGTCATACCAAGGACGTGTATATAGTCTGGGAGTTCACTATTTGCCCATAGCTGGGACCCTAACAGGTGCTACCACCCCGGGTCTAGGTGGACCTGGGAACAACAGCAATTAAGATGTGGTTTCACACTCCTCAAAACCTCCTAATCAGAGGCCTTGCTGTTGGATGTAGTTTAACGTCATACCCAGAACGCCACAGTTTTAGTAGCAACTGAATATAGAAACTCGATATGACACATTGGACCAATATCTACACTGCAAGTGTTATGTTTGCGTGAGTTCTGAGGACCGAGCAATGCATTTGTTGATTGAAAATAATTACCAAGAACGTTTTTAGGTTTACAGCATTTTATTAATTACTAGATAAACTGAGTTAATACTACTCTACAAAAGAATTAGTGAAATATGGAGAGACGTTTGCCACACGTGTCCTGGTGTAGTCCGCCATCTTGGATCTCTCTCTGTGTATTGCCACACGTAACGTCTGACGTCACGATGTCCAAAGCAAGTGGGATAACTCTTACAATACTTTGGAGTTATCTCCCTTTAAGTTTCCTTCCAACAGCAAGACATGCCACTTTTATGTGAATAAAACTGCAAGAAACTGGTCTGAACATCACCCAAACCCGGTGTTACAGATATAGGACCTGTAACAGTACTATGGGGATTTACAATACACAGAGATAGAAAATCAGAGCCAATCGCTCAGCCGTCATAATCAAAGATCCCCAAAACAGAATGTCCTTTCTAATTGACATGAAGATTGTAATGTATCTTTGAAGAAAACTATCAATGTACGAGGACTTTGAAATCGAAATCTCCGAAATGTGATACATGTGGATACCGGTAATCCCAGCTGGAGTTGCAACCGTCGGATTTATTGGCGAAGATTCCGATAGATTCATTGAAGCCGTCTCTGGTAAACCAAGCTTTAAAGAAATAAAAAAATTGTACTCACAAATAAAGCTAAAACCTTACGAAGGACTTTACGTAAAATATGTGTGAACTGAGGTTTTGTTTTTTTCTTTGTTTTATCAAAAAAAAAAAAAGGCTCAATGGAAAATATCATGAGGCTATTTCTGACCTCAGGTCTCTTGTTGGGGCCCGGAAGGAAATGAGTATATACCAAAAATCAAATTAAATAATAATAATTCACTACGTAGTCATAATGATTTACTAGAATAGTAAATAAGTTTATGCATTTAAGCGATTGCTGCAAAGTCTTTATTCATTAATATGTACATGAATGGCGATTTGATCAAATAGGTGGCAAGTTAGTCTACGGGATGATCTTAGTACCATTACTGTTTCCTTTTTAGTTAAACTGATATTTGTGTCGATATTAACAGACAGAATTTCATATGAAGTAATGTTTCTATTCATATGTGCACATTATTCATCAATAATACGCATTGACCATACAAGGAGTTCTTAAAATTTAAAAAAATCCCTGAAGCGCAATACGACGTTTTCTTTTATTAATTGGTATTTAAAATTATTTAACAACTTAAAAAATAGAGACATATTAAATAAAAAAGGAAAATGGACCCCAACCCCCAAAAATCACTATATATGGTAATTCGAAAAATAAATTCTTTATTAAGGAAGCTGATCTGTTCTCGTTCTTCTGTCGTCCTAAATCGATGAAGGGAAATAAAATAGCTGTGTACCACGATTAACAAAAGTGTAAATTAAGTGGATGTTGTAGACAGGTATTAATAATATACTAACATATGTATGTTTACATGACAATAGGGTCACATTCATAAAGAAGGTTGCTTGGATCTGATAAAAATGGTCTCAAGGACTTTCAGATGAAAATAAGAATGCGAACGGCCCAACGCATAAAATATACCAATGTGCTGAGCCAAACCGTATTGCCGATTATTAATAAAATGATCAGAAATTCCACACACGGACATAATGAAAATATTTATTCAGAATTTGAAGCTGACATGCTGAGAAATTCTTTTCTCTACCGTAATTAATGGTCCTCCCGAAATAAATGTCCGTGAGATCAATCGGCTGTGAAGCCTTTTGTTTTCCTTATCATTTATTTTTTTAATCTCCTTTCATTTCCGTCAACCAAATTTATTGATCAACAAGATATTTTGATTTTTTTGAACTCCAGCTGTGTAAACAAATGTTTATGTATTTGAGAATAGTTTTGAATCGAATATTAGGCCAACGACTTTACATGCCTCTATAGCTCAGTGGTAGAGCACTGGTCTTGTAAACCAGGGGTCGTGAGTTCGATCCTCACTGGGGGCTTGTCTCAAGTTTTTTTTGTCAAAGAAGACAAAATTTTTGTTCTCATCGTGAACGTAGAAATTATATTGAGATGTTTTATTTATATTTTTTGTACTCCTTGTACTTTGAAAGCCACCCGGTTAGAAATATATGATAAATAGTCACCTGATGAAGACCGTCGAATGGATTGATAAAAAACGAATGGGTTCTTGGAATTATAATTTTATTTCTTTCGTGGTCTTTTTTATATTTGTATTTTTTTTAGCGTCCAAGCTAACAAGAAAATTGTTGTCGCACATATGGCAAATACTGGACATTCTTCCTCGTACTACTACTACTACTACTACTAAATATTAATAATAAGAATAATGATGGTGATAATAATAATAATAATTATTATCAGCAGCAGCAGAAGAAACAGTAACAACAACAAATCACATTGTAAGTGAATGCGGCAAACATGTAAAAAATATGAAAAGATTTATAATAGAGTTCTGGGAATACTCTTTGTCCAATTAAACAAATGCTCTCAGCGCAAACCAAAGCCTGTTGTAGAAAATTAAATACATACATATATATATAAATTAATTGATTTAAAATATGGGTTTTTCGCTCCATATTTTAAATCAATTAATTTATAATATTAATGCTCTGTAAATTTACATTGAGCACTATTGTGTAAAAATAAAAATATCTATAAGAACACCGGATTTTATATCTTACTGCTCTTTCTTTTTATTTATATATACATACATACATATATATATATATATATATATATATATATATATATATATATATATATATATATATATATATATATATATGTCTCTGTGTTTGTGATGAAAACATAGCCTTAAGACTAACTTTTATTAATGTACACACTGTATTTATGTGTAAATGTGTTCAATATCAGAGATATGGCGTATGTAAATATAAAACTGGAAACTAGGATCAACAGCGAGAGTCGACAGTCTGTTTCATGCTTTGAACCCAATCTTCATGGCTTGAAAATTGCGTTCAAGCATAAAACAGGTTGACACACTCTGTGTTGACACGTTCATAAACACACACATATATATATACGTATATATATATATATATATATATATATATATATATATATATATATATATATATATATATATATATATATATGTGTGTGTGTGTGTGTGTATATAAATAAAAATATATATATGTGTAATATATCATATATGTCATTATTTATATATTATATGCGCGGTACTTAGAAAGTGCTCAATATCAGAGATAGAGCTAACATATTTGGTTGGATTGAAGTGAGTTTGTGACCCTGGGTCACGCTTTTGCGATCGTATATTTGTGCCCCCAACTTTGATACGGTGCCCCCACCCCACTTTACTACATGTCAATTTCCATAAGGTAGTATTCATATGAAATACAAACTTTATTCTAACCTAATTATGTATTATGTACCATTCCATCTTAAATAATTCAACAATATTTTGCTGCAATTTTAACATCAACTTGAATTTTTTCTCGTTAAAAAGTTGAATAATTTTAACACATTTAACGTTATTGATAAAAAAAAAAATAGTGAATTTTATATGTTGTTTTATCAAGACTTAGCATGAGCCTAAAAAAATCACGGATTTGGACAAGAAAAAATTGGTTTAAAATACAGGAAAATATTTTGCTTTTGGGAATATTAAATTTGTTCTATTAGCTGGCAATTAGAAGCAAAATAAAACTTTAAAAAATGATTTGTCATGTTTAAAATGCATTTTAAACTATAGGTATATCTCTTTTTTAGGAGTACATGGTTTTAAATAAATGTTTCGTTAACAAAATTAATCTAACTTGGCTTAAAATATTGACATGTTACTGTAGAGTATCCTCCCTTGCATAAGCGAGTATTCTCCCTTATTTAAGCCATATAAGAGTAGTCTCTCTTGGAACAGAAATCATCTGATTATAATTTTTTTCTAATGGTCACTCTATACGAAGTCCAAGTGCCACTCGAGGTAGAGTTTTACTGAAGGAGTTGCCTGTGTGAGTGGTAAGAGTAAGAGGTAAGGGTAAGAGTGTTATTCATCAGAATACAGTTGGGAACTTATTAACAAACCATTAGTCATGATTTAGTTTCTCACTGGTTGCTGTATAATTGTAAAAACTAAGCAGAACTAAACTAAAACAAATTTAGTATGTACCGACTGATCGATGATATGTTATCGTGAGGACTCAACATGATGGTCACCAAATTTATCTTGCCTATTCTCTCGCGTCGTGAGTTCAGTATTGTGAGGGTACACCACCATAGTCAACAAAGCTAGTAACATATTTTAGGTGTTTCGTCGGAGTAACAAGCCAGTGTTGAGGACCCGATAGCGGTGCAGATCTGGCTTACGAAAATAAGGCCTTGTGCCAGACACTACACTCTACTACCGGATCCCCAGACAAAGTAAAAAAAAAGGAAAATATAAAGACGTGCTCCTTCCACCGTACAAACGTACAAAGTGAAAAGAAGTAGACAGGCAAAACAACGAAAGGTTAAGAACAAACATAGATTTTTATTAAGAGTTTAACAAGTAGTGTCTTCCGTGAAGACCTTCAGGAAATGTACTGGAAAATGTAGGTGAAGAAGAGGCCAAGTAGATTTGTAAATTGTCTTCAGTGAGATTACTGGAAATATTGTAGTGAATGAAATTTAATTGTCTCGAGTGAAGACCTTCAGTAAGATACTGGAAATATGGTAGTTGACAAGAATAGATCCGCGCCAAAATTCAAATCCAATATGGCTATATGGCGGGAACGAGTTCTTCGAGAAGAAAGGTTCAGAAAGTCAGTTGTAATGCATAGTGAACGTACGGCAAGGAAAAATACTCACTGCGAGAGTTTAGAATTGTGAGTGTATGTAGTTCTTTTTAAAGTAACAGGTTCTGAAAGTATGAGTTCGAAGAATGTGAAAAATGCTCGTTCATCAGGTTGGAAGTTTTTTGAAAGTTCCTGGGAGTTGAGAGGCTCGCTAAAAGATGTTCGCGTTGGAATGGAAATTCTGTCCTAAGGTGACGACAGTGTAAGATACCGCGACGAGCCATGAGATCAGGGCAAGGCTTTGCCGAATAAAATGTCTCTGTCTGTATATATGGGGTTACCGGCGAGAGACAATTGAGCCTGCCCGGTCAGGTCAAACGACCTGGGGCGACTAATTTTGAAAAGTCAAATTTGCCGTGACGTCAGCGCAAAAGCGCGCGAAAAATAAATTCTTCCTCATCTTCGGCTAAGACAACGGTTTACTACTATGACTGACCGAACGTGAGAGGAAGGGGTGAAAAGTCGCGCGTGCGTCAAAAATGAAGGTGGGGGTAGCGATATATCCCACACCAGTCTTGCATGAGTTCGATCTCACGCCTGTAGCTTTGTTCTGCCATTACTGTTTCCTTTTTGGTTAAACTGATATTTATGTTGATATTAACAGACAGAAACTAACATGAATTAGTGTTTATACTCATATGTGCATTTTCATTAATACGTATATACTGTAGTAGTATTTAATGAAGAGAGGATAGACGTTTAATAATACGTTAGGGCTTGTTTAGTCATTTCTTTTTATTCTGTCCACGCTGAATCCTAATGCAAGGGGCATAACTCTTGAGGGATTATCATGACATGTAACATACAAGGAGTTTTTAAAATTAAAACAAAATAATGAACTAAATAAGATGTTTTTTTTTTTCGTAATTGTCATTTAGGAGTATTTAACAACTTCATGATGTAGGATTATGGATCTCTTCGGGGTTACAGAATTTAAGCAAAAAATAGTTATGCTAATTAAAAGAAGGAAAACGGAAAAACAAAAACAAAACAACAACAATAAAAAAACAAATAAAGCAAAAAACAATCATCATAGATGGTAATTCGAAAAATAAATTCTGTCGTAAGGAAGTTGATCTGTTCTCGTTCCTCTGTCGTCAGAAATCGATGAAGGGAAATAAAATAGCTGTGTACCACGATTAACAAAAGTGTAAATTAAGTGGATGTTATAGACAGGTATTAATAATATACTAACATATGTATGTTTACATGACAATGGGGTCACATCCATAAAGAAGGTTGCTTGGATCTGATAAAAATGGTCTCAAGGACTTTCAGATGAAAATAAGAATGCGAACGGCCCAACGCATAAAATATACCAATGTGCTGAGCCAAACCGTATTGCCGATTATTAATAAAATGATCAGAAATTCCACACACGGACATAATGAAACTATTTATTCAGAATTTGAAGCTGACATGCTGAGAAATTCTTTTCTCTACCGTAATTAATGGTCCTCCCGAAATAAATGTCCGTGAGATCAATCGGCTGTGAGGCCTTTGTTTTCCTTATCATTTATTTTTTTAATCTCTTTTAATTTCCGTCAACCAAATTTATTGATCAACAAGATATTTTGATTTTTTTTAACTCCAGCTGTGTAAACAAATGTTTATTTATGTATTTGAGAATAGTTTTGAATCGAATATTAGGCCTACGTCTTTACATGCCTCTATAGCTCAGTGGTAGAGCACTGGTCTTGTAAACCAGGGGTCGTGAGTTCGATCCTCACTGGGGGCTTGTTTCATGTCTTTTGTCAAAGAAGACAAAATTTTTGTTCTCATCATATTTTTGTTTAACATCAATATTGAGATGTTTTATTTACATTTTTGTACTCCTTGTACTTTGAAAGCCACCCGGTTAGAAATATATGATAAATAGTCACCTGATGAAGACCGTCGAATGGATTGATCAAAACCGAATGAGATCGTGGAATTATAATTTTATTTCTTTTGTGATCTTTTTTTATATTTGTACTTTTTTAGCTTCCAAGCTGACAGGAAAATTGTTGTCGCACATATGGCAAACACTGGACATTCTGCCTCGTACTACTACTACTGCTACTACTACTAAATATTATTATTATTATTATTATTATTATTATTATTATTATTATTAATAATAATAATAATAATAATAATAATTATCAGCAGCAGCAGAAGAAACAGTAACAACAACAAATCACATCGTAAGTGAATGCGGCAAACATGTAAAAAATATGAAAAGATTTATAATAGAGTTCTGTGAATTCTCTTTGCCCAATTAAACAAATGCTCTCAGCGCAAACCAAAGCCTGTTGTAGAAAATTGAATACACACACACACACACACACACACACACACACACACACACACACACACACACACACACACATATATATATATATATATGTCTCTGTGTTTGTGATGAAAAGATAGCCTTAAGACTAACTTTTATTAATTTACACTGTATTTATGTGTAAATGTGTTCAATATCAGAGATATGGCGTATGTAAATATAAACGTGGAAACTAGGATCAACAGCGAGAGTCGACAGTCTGTTTCATGCTTTGAACCCAATCTTCATGGCTTGAAAATTGCGTTCAAGCATAATCAGACTGACACCCTCGGTGTTGACATCAGTATCCACGCACACACACACACACACACACACACACACACACACACACACACACACACACACACACACACGCATACGCATACACACACACACACACACACGCACATATTAGGTAGGTATCGCTTGACCACAGGATCCATTTTCACACAGACACATATCCACACACATACACAACCACGCACCCACCACACACAAGCATACTAGATGTAATTTTTCATTTCCATAAGGTAGTATTCATATGAAATACAAACTTAATTGAATTCTCAGCTGAACTATTTTCATTGGGTTTTTATTATATCTTATTTTTATTCTATGTTTCTGGTCTGATACATTCTGATAAGGTGGAGGACACTCGTGTTACAGTTGTTTGGGTACCCTGGTTTACTAGAGAGCCAACCAAAATGAGCTGACTCATTTTATAGTTCGCCAATAGGAGGTTAACCAATCAGAAGACTTAAAATATTCAATCCGACGTGTATAAAGGCGGCCATTTTGTTTTCTCTCCGAATATTCACTGCCAACAACTCAAGACGTCAAGAATTATTGAACAGCTGCTACTAGATATTGCCGTTGTTTCATTGAACAAATTACTTACTACGTTGGATTCTACATTCAGACTACGGTGAACATGTATAACAACTCGACGAATCAAAAATGAATAATTAAAAAAATAAAATATTAAATGAAGAAAAGAAAAAAATTGAAATAGGTAAAATACAGGGTGTCCATAAAGTTCGTGTGCACTTTAAAAAATGTATAACTTTATTTGTATTTGCGATAGAAATAATCTGTAAAATATGTTATAAAGTTTAATGTACCTAGTTTTAAGTATAGCTAAAAGAACTAATGTGATTTCAGGCATTACTGTAAATCAGTTGGCAAATGTTTTCCGTGAACTGCAAAATCGTATTACCCTTTGTATTGCTAATGATGGAGGACATGTGGAAACTTAAATAAAATTTCAATAAAACCTTAAAAAAAATATAGATTTACTTCATTCTAATCCTTTTTACAAATTATTTCTAATGCAAATAAAATAAAGTTAAATTTTTTTTAAAGTGCACACGAACTTTATGAACACCCTGTATTTTTAAAAACTTCATTGCGTTTAATTAATATATTATATACCAGGGGTCGGCAACCTACGGCACGCGTGCCACATATGGCACGCCAAGCAATTTCCAATGGCACGCAGCCGCAAATAACATCACAAAGTCCGAACCAATAACTACTACAAGGCAAAGAAGATATTTAGCCGTTACAATTTTAATATATACTAAAGTATATATACTATATATTACTATATAAAACATATTGTAGAACAGGTATATTGACCTTGACTTGTATAAAAATACGTACGC
The DNA here is from genome assembly GCA_964036315.1 of Acanthosepion esculentum. Lineage (NCBI taxonomy): Eukaryota > Metazoa > Mollusca > Cephalopoda > Sepiida > Sepiidae > Acanthosepion > Acanthosepion esculentum. Next base: position 91,137,816 of record OZ038500.1, on the reverse strand, counting down.
TGTTGGCACACTGAGTGATTTTAAAACCCTATGTCGACACATAGCAAAAGGTTGCCGACTCCTTGTCTACAATGTCTGTCCTGCATCTAGCTAATCCGACTTGCGACACATTCACTCTAACAAACGACCCAATCTTCAAAAGAACCCATTCTTCTCCATCTAATCCCAATATACAGTGTAACCCGGATATAAGAGAGTTGTCGGGACCGGATAAGAAGTCTCTTATATCCGGGTTTCTCTTATATCCGTGTTTGGTATATTATATATACATTAACACAGGCTCTAATTTGGGACCAGAGAAAATCTCTCTTATATCCGGGTTTCTCTTATATCCGGGTCTCTTATATCCGGGTTACACTGTACATCATCTTCTCTTATGTACCGTGTCTCTTCAGGACGTGGGCGATCATAGCCCTCCACATCTTCGCTTCTTTCTCTTTTAGTTTCTTAATTTTAGATGGTTGAATTTACTTTGAATGAGCATAGAAGATCAATCTCCTGTCAGTAATTAATTAGATGTGAGAGTAGTAATGATATCTTCGATGCAAAAACCCGTGGAATTTCCATGTACCATCGTATTTAAATAAAATTAGTACGTATGAACCCAAATTTGACAGAATTTTCTTTTACACCCACCCTAACATAATTGAAAAAAAAAAAGCTGAAAAGACCAACATTTTCATCATCCTAAACAAATTGGATTACAACAAAAAACTTGACCACATACTCCATGATCACATAACATTTAAAACAACTTAACAAGAACCCGACCAACCAACTAAAATCAAAGCTTAATAAACTCATTGTATTAAGACATTTTTATGTTTATACATTACTTTTATAGATACAAAATATTTAAGTAAATGCTCTGTTTATAATAAACAGTATTAAACAACATTTACCGGCCTGAATGTCCGAAAAACTTTCACAGAAAATATTCGTCCTCCGACAGGAATCGAACCTGTATCCTATACGGAACCGTCATATAGCCTGAAGTGCCTTAACCGATTGGGCCACGGAGGATCGTTCAATTCGCACGGTCGATTTTACTGCTTTTAAACTACAATCTTCCATGAATCTCTCACGTACATTCATATCTGCTCAAAGCGTATCCAAATGTAAACAAATGACATCACACATTATGAAATGGACAAAGTCCGACAATTTTTAGATTGTAGTTATATATATATATGTAGTAAAGGTAATAAATCCGTTGGTATATAATCCAAGTGGATCCTAATAAAAAATTTAATAAAATATTAAAATCTGATCCACAAAAAGAGCTGAATGTGCTTATTATAATAGACCATATAAATTACATAACAGAGAAATCCAAAATTACCTCATGAGTATAAACTATTTCGACTAACGTCGAATGCGTTAGCCTTAGTCAAATCAAAAGGCTAACACATTCGACGTTAGTTGAAATAGTTTATACTCATGAGGTAATTTTGGATTTCTCTGTTATGTTATATCTATCTATCTATCTATCTATCTATCTATCTATCTATCTATCTATTTGCTGGTGACCACATCTAAATTTTTTCATCAGGTGGAAACTTTTAGATTGTCGTCGGTAAATTTATTTCCTTAATAAAAAATATGTTTTTACAATGAATTTGCAGCTTAGAAGTCACCAGTGAGGATTTAAAACACGATAGGCATACATATTTTTATTAGTAGTGTAAAATTAGTTTATTTATTAGTTAGTAGTGTAAAATAATTAAAAATAATAAATGTTAAGTAGCTTAAGTTTGTCTTTTATACTTACTTTTGAGGCATGTGTAGTAAAAGAAAGGCAGACGGTTTATTAAAATTTTTCATTGTGTGTAAAGTTTTTTTTTTTTAAATTTAGAATTGGCTTTAAAAAGGACCGCCCGAAATTACTGTCATAGTTGGGGATTAATTTTTCAAATTCAGAAAAAATATAATACCCTCGTATTGTTCAGTGAAAAGGTGGGGGGGGGGGGGGGCTCTCGTCATCTTAAATTTCAAGTTGGAGTCCATTCGATTTATCTCCGAGGGTATTTAAGACGGGTCAACGAACGACAGAAAGTGGTCAAAGGCCGGTAGAAGCTGTTGAGAAAATGGCTGGCTGAAAGGAAGAAGCCTGTTTGCTGCGTCATAAGGAGGTAATACGTCACACCGAAGGGATTAGACGTTTCAAGCGACCATGATCGGCTGATAGAAGGGAAATAGGAAAGTGCCTTGAACGTCAGATACGAATCTGGCTGCGGATGGGACAAAAGCTTCGACGTAAGAAAGTCGCCAGCAGAGCAAAGGGCAGAAAGGCCTCGGCATTCTTAAAAACAACACCGACAAAAGAGAAGAACAAAGAACACTCTTAGATCGACCATGAAAGAGAAACTTTAAAAATAAAGAAATGGCAAAAGATTGTTAAACCTCCCTGGGATTCTCGTCGAAAAAGCAATCTTAATTTCTTCTTTTTGTTAACAGTTTTCGATTTCCCTTCTCAAAGTCATTTTCTTTCATAATATGAAAAAAAAATGCACTGCAAATCTTTTTTTTTTACAGCCAATTGTTTCTGTAATTTTGTAATATTTTCTTGCCTTGTTCCTAATAAGGGGCATGGCATGATTTTTTTGTGTAAGCCTTTTTTTGTAACATTTGTACTTTGTTTTGTATCAATTTAATAAATGTTCATAACTTTCAAATTTCATGAGGTACTTTCGATTCTTTGTTAATGTTTGCACCTTTTTTAATATTCGGGATAAGAAAGTGGACGGTCTCTCTTCTTCCATTCTGTCCCAGAAAAAAAATTAAATTCTTTTATCGGGGTTTAACTAAAACAAGTGTTCTTGACACTGAGCTTTTTTATGTTGTAGATACATTTATTTTACAATTACGAAGAACTGCTTGGCCTTACGGTGGGATGACCTTAGAGAACAGCCTCATGGCTGGTTTTTTGGAGTTCAGTCGCATTGATCCTGGTCAATATTTAGATGGTAATACTTTAAGAAAAATAAGGACTCCATCTTACACACGTGCTATGATTGGCCTTTTCCTGTCGCCAAACTTCCAGCATCTGTATTTTTCAGTAATTTCCAGTGAATACACGGATGTGGAAATATTAGGAACAACAAAAGTAGGTGCGTTCTTTTTTCCCCCGAAATTAAAGCAAAATCCCCCCCCCTTTTGTTTTTCGAAATTTACCAAAAATCAGGAATTATCCGATTCAAACGGCATTTTCATCACTTATTCATTAATGAATAAATATTATATTATGTAGATTATCTTGTTAGAAAAATTTGCGGAAATAATTTTTTATGGATCAGTTTCACTCCCTCCTTTTCAATATCTCTTGTGTACTTTTTAATTTGGGAAGTGTTTACAGCATTTATATTTATAAAGTTATAGAAAGAGAAATCCCTAAAGACATGAAAACATTATGCAATATCACTTGAGAACATATTGAAAATTCCACTCTGAACTATACTAAAAAAATTCAATAAATCTAAAAAATTAATTGTTTTTGAGAGATCGTGCTTGCATAATTTAATAAAACACATTATTTTCTTTCAGATTTGACAGAAAAAAAAATACATTGAATTTTTATTTTTAAAATCTTTTAATTTTTCAATGCGATTTTAAAATTCATTCCCTTGCTGTACGTAACAAGAATTCTTCTTTTTATCAAATAAAGACAGGTCTGAAGAATCGAAAAATGTAAAGTTTGATGACATTTTCTTGTGCGAAAGTTTTTTTTTTTTAAAGAATTTTATTTCTTCATTTTTACAACTGTTAGATTATTTTTTGTATGGAAGTTCAAAAAGAAATAATTATGTGACCGCAATCAATTAGCAGCATCAATTCAATAAGATTTTATTATTTTTTCCTTTTTATAGTACTTTTCTAGAGTACTTCCTTTAGTTTAATAAATTTTAAAATCAGAATCATTGAAATGGGCTCAATTAAATATTTTATGACATCAAAGAGACCAGAAAAATGAATTAAACTCAAAAGTATCATTGAACTATTTTTAATTTATTTTTTATACTTTTAATGTAGTATAAAAATGAAATTCATTCTATGTTTCATAAAAGCGTATAGAATAAAAAAAATGATATTCTTAAATATATTCGTTTTACATCTGTATCACCCTATGTAAGGCAGTAAAGCCACTAAGACACAAGGGGTTACTGTGTGTAAAAGAATTAGGAACAGAAACATTAATAATGAGCGGGAAGAGGAAAGAGTAATCAGGAGGACAGTAGATAGCGATTGTCATTGCATTTATATTTTTAAAGATTAAAGTTGGCTGGAAAACATGGAGCCGGAAGGGAGTTCTACAAGCGAGAAATGTGGGCAGTGAATCTTTTAGCATAGAATTTACGGTTACATCTTGCCAACTGAACTGTAAATTGATTAGATCTCGACACCAGTCTAGTACTGCGCTTAAATTCAAAAAGTCTCAGTACTATAGTGAAGAGATCACCAGAACAATTACCATGAAAGTATTTATAGAAAAGACACTGAGAAGCAACCTTACGGCGGTGGGAAAATGAATGAAGACGATCCGCCATATTAGGACTAATAATATTCTTTTTTGGATTTTATTAAGGAGCTGAAGGTAAATAACAGGGGCATGGAGCCTAAGTGGCAGTAATATTCTAAACATGGATGAATGGTAGACTTGTAGCTATGTAAGATAGAATGTACAGCCTAATGATTCTGCTAGCAAAAAAAGCACACCAAACAGTCACCTTTTGTGGATGCAGTGGATTTTAAACAATCTTCCTTGGATTTTCATCAGCCCAAATGCGTATTAACGAACCCATCAAGATGAAAATGGGCTTCATCACTAAAGAGGATTTTTTGAGAAAAATCTTTATCTGCTTGTCTTTGCTCGTGCCTGCAATTGACGAATGTACAGCGCTCCAAATGGTCAGCAGTTTTCAGTTCTTGTGTCAATGGAATTTTGTAAGCGTGTAGAAACAAATCTTTTGTCAAAATTCGATGTAACGTTGTTGTAAAGAGGTTCAATTCCTGTACGCGATGACGAATAGAGGTGTCTGGATTTTCGGCCACATTCTCGTGCATTGCGGTAATGTTTTCAGTTGAACGGCGTAAACGAGCACGCAATGGTGTTTTCACATCTGCCACGTCGGGCGTCACCATTTGTTGCATATCAGCTTCACTCACATCCGGCGTCACCACTTGTTGCATATCAGCTTCACTCACATCCGGCGTCACCACTTGTTGCATATCAGCTTCACTCACATCCGGCGTCACCATTTGTTGCATATCAGCTTCACTCACATCCGGCGTCACCATTTGTTGCATATCAGCTTCACTCACATCCGGCGTCACCACTTGTTGCAGACTAGATTCACCCACGTTTGAGCGTCACCACTTGTTGCAGACCAGATTCATCCACCTCAGTCGTCACCATTTGTTGCAGACCAGCCTCACCCACGTCAGGCGTCACCACTTGTGGCAGATCAGCTTTACCCACGTCGGGCGTCACCACTTATTGCAGACTAGATTCACCCACGTCAGGTGTCACTACTTGTTGCAGAAACCATTTTTTTGTGTCCGTGGGGTTGAATGGTGGACGCTGTAAAACCGACGAGGAATTAAGAGTGGTCTCTCTAGCATCATCGTGTGTAGTCATCTTTGTTAATTTTCTTTTTCTTTGTTTGGTGTGTTGATTCGGAGAAGTCGTTACTGATGACTTATTCACATCGATATGTTGGCACTTGTTCCGCTTGAAAATGAAAAGTTGCGTTTTTATTTTGCCTTTTGTTAATTCGCTCGCGTCGGAAGTCGCCACTTGTTGCATATGTCGGAAAGGAGGAATACATTGCGATCAAAATACTTCGGAGAAATCTCCCCACGAGACACCTACCCGAAGGACTACTCACAACCCTTGCCGCAGAAGACACTTGGCCTTGGCCTGTCATGGCAGCTTGACCTGAGATTTGTCGTTCCTCGTGAGAACAAGCGGAGAAATCTCACCACGAGACACCTACCCGAAGGGCTACTCATAACCCTTGGTGCGGAAAACACGTGGTCTGTCCTGGCAGCTTGACATTCAGATTTCTCGTTCCCCATGGTAACAAGTGGAGAAATCTCTCTCTACGAAACATCTACTCAAGGGAAGAACTTTGTTAACTAGGAAAACCAACTTTTTTTCACCACAAAATTCCACTATTTTACACTCTCTTTCGGCCACGAATAAAAGCTGTTAAACAGTTATTTCGAGACTTGTGTTTGTTTATTCCACTCTTTACACTGCCGTGCACACACATCCACCCCCCACTACACACAAGCAACCGGGATAGAAATTTCTACAATCAAGATGGGTCACTTCCTGTCTTCGTTCTCTATCTCTGTCCGAGTGAAAAACGCCAACCGGACCCTTCCCGCTCATTTTACTCTTTAATAACATGTGTATCCCCTGTATAATAGTGATTTATTAAACGTAGATTAGATGTAGACAAGGCCGAAAGAAGGGAGCACCCAGTGAAGATCGAACTCACTATTGCTTGCTAAACTTTGCATCACGTCGAAGTGACCATATCATCCCCACAATCAGGGTCGCTGCGTATTATCCCCCCCACTACTCGACCGGGGAGGGAAGGCAGATTGGAGCCCCGGGAAGTGCTTTGTGACTCTCGCTATCTTATCAACATTTGCTTTTTTTTTTCTATCTATATACTTTATAAATTAAACTGATTATTCAAGGATGAAAAACTTTAGTGAATTTTGACGTCATTCTGGGGTTGTTTTTTTTTTTCATTCAAATCTGTGAATTTGTTTTGCTCACGCTAAATCTTGAAAAAAAAACAACATAAATTCACTATTTTTTTATCGATGATGTTGAATGTGTTAAATTATTCAACTTTTTAAGAAGAAAAATCTCAAGTTGATGTTAAAAATTGCCTTAAAATATTACTGCTTTATTTAAGATGGAATGATCTATTATAACATGTCTCTAATTTGTATTTAGATACATTGGATTTATTTTCAATTTCTCCAGTTGAATTGTTACGAGTGATCCATTATTGTACGTAATTAGATTACAATGAAATTTGTGAATACTACCTTATAAAAATTGAGACGTGGTAACGAGGGGGTCCTATATCATATGTGCTTTGTGACTCTCGCTATCTTATCAACATTTGCTTTTTTTTTTCTATCTATATACTTTACAAATTAAACTGACTATTCAAGGATGAAAAACTTTAGTGGATTTTGACGTCATTCTGGGGTTGTTTTTTTTTTTCATTCAAATCCGTGAATTTGTTTTTCTCATGCTAAATCTTGAAAAAAAAACAACATAAATTCACTATTTTTTTATCCATGATGTTGAATGTGTTAAATTATTCAACTTTTTAACAAGAAAAATGACAAGTTGTTTTTAAAAAATGCCTAAAAAATTGCTGATTTATTTAAAACGGAATGCTCTATAATGGCATGTCTTTAATATGTATCTAGATACATAACATTTATTTTCAGTTTTTCTCTTTGAATTGTTCACCTGTATTGCGTGTGATCCATTCTTGTAAATAATTAGGTTAGAATAAAATCTGTATTTTATATGAATAATACCTGATGAAAATTTATTTGAAAATTTGTATTTTATATGAATACTATCTCATGAAAATTTAGTAGAGTGAGAGACTCTGTGTCATAGATTCAGTGAGAGCCTACGGGGCCCTTGCACCGGCCCTGCTAATCAGTATAAAATTAATTTATTAATGAATAAAATAAGTGCGGGAAAATTTTATTTAACCAAGTATTATTCTTAGATTTTTGATAAAGTTCATAAACGGAAGTAGCACTTTTGGGGGCTTTCTGTTAGGAAATACAAAACAAAACACACACACACACTTCTTTTATTGGAGATCCCGGCAGTGTTTTGTGACCCTCGCTATCTTATGAACATTTTCCCAAACTACATTTATATAAGTTACAAATTAAGCACAACTGACTATTAAAGAATCTCAAATTTTCGAGGATTTTGACGCCATTCTGGGCTCTTTTTTTTTTCGTTCAAATCCGCGAATTTGTTTTCTTCAGGTTAAGTTTCGATAAAAACACTTTGTAAAATTCACTATTTATTATCCATAATGTTAAATGTGTTAAAAATAAAATTATTCAACTTTTTAAGAAGAAAAATCTCAAGTTGATGTTAAAAATTGCCTTAAAATATTAATGATCTATTATAACATGTCTCTAATTTGTATTTAGATACATTGGATTTATTTTCAGTTTCTCTAGTTGAATTGCTAACCTACGTTGCGTGTGATCCATTATTGTACATAATTAGGTTACAATGAAATTTGTATTTTATATGAATACTACCTTATGAAAATTGAGATGTAGTATAGTGGGGGGGGGGGTCACATATTATAGATTCTAGGGTGGGGGGCACGAGTCCCCGACACCGGCCCTGCACACAATTCCTAACTTATAGTTGTAATATTTTTTTTTCTTTTACTTGCATACTATGCATTTTTCATCTCTCTTTACTCCGTTATATAAAAACAAAAATATAAAGCATCGCCATTTTGAAATTCTTTCCATTTCCTTACATGTGCAAAAATAATGTCGCCACTGCCTTTAGTCAAACTAAAAGTAATGTCTGCAACAAATGTATGGCTGGCCACTCGTATTCGAGGATACCTGTTTACTAGGTCAGTTAGACAATCCCTATTGCAGACGCTTGCTCAGGTGCATTTGTATTTATTCAATAGCCAAAGATAACCACCTGTGGTTTATACTGCAGCTATGCTGAGCAGACCTTAGTTACAGTTTCTGGGAAAGAGCGTGTTATCTAGCGTGATCAACAATTTGAACAAGGCCAGCACACTCAAGCCCTCGGCCACGATGACTTGTGACTTCGTTCTAGCACAGCTATCGACGGCACTCAAGGGTTCCGTCTACCCAGTTTCACTCACGAGGCTTGGGTCAACCCGTGGTATGGTTTTTAGGCAACTTTCCAAAGGTGCCTCACGTTGGGATCGACCACTTCAGTCCTATAACATCAAGAAGTCTCTTTCCTGACAAATCGACCATGGTGAGATTCGAACCCAGATCTCATGGTCAGAATGCGAACATTCTAACCACTCGGCTACGTGCCTGCAACAAATACGTATTGCATATGAGCCAACCGGGATTATTTAACGTAACAATAACTGCAAGAGTACGAATCTTGTCGAGTTATCTCCCTTCACTATTTACTTTCATTTTTTTTTTTTTACAATGAGGGTCACTCTTTACAAGGTCCAGGGGCCACTCAAGTTGATTCCACAGGGCAGGGGTTCGCGAAAAGAAGCTGCTCGAGTGGAACTTACACCTCACCGATAAAATATGGAGGGAATGTGGGTGCTTTTCTACTATGCAAGTGGCATGGCGTCTTCTTGCCATGACGCTTTGCCTTGGCGGTACCAGGGAATGTAGTTCGTCCGAGCACTTTCCATGGAAGGAAAAGCAGCGAGAGGCTTGTCACATCCCGTCTGTGGGAGAGGAGTTGAAGAGTAGAGAATAATTCGTCACCCACACGGGCTTGGAGACGCTTTTGAATTCTATCAAGACTGGAGAGTGAGGGTTGCTTTTACCCAGGTATGACAATAATACTCCATTTTTGGCCAAGTATGAGATTTTCTCTCACTCGCGTCATTTCTTTCCCGTGAAAGTTTCCTGTAAACAAAAGACAGGTTTGATCGTCGACAAAACCTTTTTTTAACTCGTGGGAGGAAATAATTTAAAATATTCAATGTTCACGAAAATCGTTGATGATCTAAAATTTAAGTCAGTTTATTTTGTAAAGTGATGTTCACTCTGTACAAGGCCCAAATGCCACTCGAGGTAGAGAGCGACAGAGTAAAAGGTACAGCTTTTACAGATATGTGTATAAGATAACGGTTAATCCTAGACTTGAACAGGTTAAGATTGTAGCGATTGCGAAAACAAACCTTTTGGGAGTCGGTACCACATGTTGCAATTTAATTTGAGAACAATATTTTACAAGTTCACATTCTCGCTATTTTTCTATCCTCACTCCAACCTCTTTTTACTTTCAAAACCGGCTCCCAAATCCTTGATTCTTATCAGTGATAAGAATATATTTTTTGACTAACGAAAGAACTGGAAAATATAAAAAGGAATTCCACCACCATTATTCTTTCCATGGGGCCATAAAGTCTGGGGGAAACCACACAGCTTGTTCAATCCAACCTGTTTTCATTACATGCAAAACCGGTTCCCAAGGCCTTGATTCTTATCAGAGATAAGAATGTGTTTTCTGACCAATAGAGGGGACAAGAGATTTGTACAACGATTTTGGAGAGAAAGTCCCCGATCTTTCTGACCCACCAAATCTCCATAAATTTGGAGAATCTACGCCTATTTGGCAGTGAGAATTCGACCACCGTCTGTGAGGTTGACGATAGGGAGCTCCAGTCAACTTCAGAACCACTTTCAACCAAAGAAGAGCAACCTACTAAAGGGCTGTCAAGAACTAACGTCGGCCCACAATTCAAGACCAATTCAAAGCTGCATCCCTTCACCACTCCTTCTGTCGTGCCCACTGAACTTCTGTCGTCGACCCACGAACTCACTCAACTGCAGGATTCCTATATCTACCAACAATTTTCCTCCTCGACAAGAACTGTGAGTGTTTCTAAACCTTAACAAAATTCTACTCGCTTAAAGACCCTTTTAGGCGCTCAGAGAAATATTTTGAGCAAGCCTTTTTTCTGTTATGAACATTTTCTCTTCCCTTAAAGGACATTTTCTCTTTTCTCTTTCTTTCACTGATAATTGTCCTTTTATCCCATTACCATTTTTTTTTCTGTTTATGTTGTAAATAAACACTTTCTTCTTTTATTGTTGCACACCGAGCAGGAGTTTTTTTTCTTTATTCGTCCGCGCCTAAAAGACAGAGTTTGTCCGCTCTAATCTTGTTATTTTTTTTTACTCGCGTTTTGTCGCAATTTTTTTAACCTCAACCCAATTTTTTAACATCACCCCTTGGATGCTGGAAAGCCGGGGCAGATTTCCCAGCACACAAGGTAGTTGTTCGCGGGAAAAATCTGCTCGAGTGGAACGTACATCTCTCTATAAGAAAGGAATGGACGTGGTTCGCTTCAAAGAGAAAATTCACTAGTTGTAAATATAAGCTATGTGCCATTTTATACAATTAATTTGATTTTTATTTCCTCTGTGACAAGGTCAGTCATAATTCCCGACTCACCTTTATTCTGATAGGGGATATTTCGACTTATACTCAGTAAAAACTTATAGTTGATACCATACTGGGTTTATCCTTAGTAATGTCATCTAACACAGGTACTAGATAGAGAAGAAAACTCCACTGACAAAGTGTGGAAGATTAAAAACATTTTGAAAACAAATCTGTATTACTGAAATTAAAATTATATCAAGAGAACGGTACCATAAAAATTCATTAACAAACAAGATTTCCTTCAAAGCCCCCAGTGAGAATCGAACTCACGACCCCTGGTTTACAAGACCAGTGCTCTAACCGCTGAGCTATGGAGGCTTACGTCAGATGCCGCTCCTAATTACAAATCATTTTTAAAACAAACGTTATATTTTCAATATCAGCCACACGATCATTAAAGACTTATTAAGCGAGACTCAACTTCCATCTACTACCGTAACTACCAAGACCTCTTACTTCTATTATATGCTAATACCGTATTACTTCGCAATATCGTATTTTCTTGTGCATAATACGAGTAATTTTGAACAAAAATGAAAGGCAAGAGGGGCGTATTATAGACAAGTATACATTTTCAGAAATTTTTACTCAGCTTAAAAAAATTCTTATTTGAAAGAGCAAGATTGCAAATACGCTCATTTAGCTCAGAAGTAGATAATAAAACACAGATTAGGCAGGTGTTAAACAGAAAAATGGTTACCAAATCTATTTGATGTCGGTAATATGTGATTGTCGGAGTTAGCTCCTCCTCAGTTCCTTAATCCTTCAACAGGGGTCTCTCTCCCCTGGCTATAAATACTGGCTGACCCTTCTCTCACTCTCTTTTTTTCGACTCAGGCCTTGGGCCGCAACCTCGCGCGGAGGCGAGGAAAAACTTTCTCTTTTTCACTTAGGCCAATATGTGACATCTCACAGATACAGCGTTTCCCATATTCTGGGAACACGCTAAGGACAATACACGTACGTACGGACACTCAACACAACACACACACATAACTTCTCCATACAAACACTATGTAACTTTTCATGTCTTCGTGTATTAATATATTTGTTTACCCATAATATATATTTGTTTACCCATGTATATCGGTCTTGTTTGTTTTCTTTGTTTTCTCTGGACTTAATTATAGTCCAACATTCTCATGTGCTGGACCGGCCAGCAGGAAAGTTTAACCTTCTGATATCTCTTCACATCTTCACACCACGGTCCGCTACATGTTCTTTGGGAATCAGCATAATTGAACGTTTTTCTTTCAAAGACAAGAAATTCGTCGAAATTAATTAAAGGAAAATTAATAAAGGGTATAAACAAAATCTGTCATGCTTTGATAATATTAATGTTACAACGAAGGTCTAATTATCGTATATATGTATTTTTTTGGCTTTTTTTCGCTTAAAAAAGGGCGATATCTCGAGTTAGTACCTTTCACCGAAAATTTAAAAATAAGTTTTGAAACGGAAATTGTCAGAAGAAAAACGCAATGGCTGAACATCCGGTTCATTTCTATACAGTGAAAAATTAAACATTTTAGTTAAATATATGCACGGCATTGAGATTTTAATGGATATAATACAACTATTCAAAAAGAAAAGAAGAAATTACATAGGAGTGTCTGTACTACGGGGTCGTATTATACTCAAGGATGGAATTTATTCGATTTTTAACTTCAGAAACCCAGAGTTATAGGCAGATGCTGATGACAGTTTGTGACAAAACGTATTTGATCTCTCACCCATATTTTTTCTTTTAGGATCAGCGTCATGTTTAAAATTAGAAGATTTTTTGTTGACAAGTTTGTTTATATTTTGATATTTTTTTCTTTTATAAAGTTTTCTCTTCATTCGTTATAAAAGACAATATTTATATTTTATTTTCTTAGTTTATTAATATTTAGAAATATAATAAAGTCATATCAAACAGAAAAGGATGAAAGATTAATTAACACCTTAAAATATATTACCGGTTATATCTAGTTAACACCTTTTTACACAATTTTTAAATAAGTTTAATGAAATTACTGTATTTAATGAAGCTTATATATATATATATATATATATATATATATATATATATATATATATATATATATATATATATATATATATATATATATATATATATATATATATATATATATATATATATGTAAAGTTTTAGATAAAGTACCCGTGCGTAGGGATGTTCGGTGTGGTGTAGTGCAGGAGACGGCAACATACGGCACGCGTGCTACACATGGCACGCCAAACAATTTCCAGTTCGAATTCCAGTCGAGTTCGTTACATTCACTTACGAACAAATACCCTTGGGGAATGTAGGAATCCATCTCTTCTCCCCATCAGCTGGGTTAAATAACTCACTGACCCTCACCTGGTAGGTCGTTGTTAATGATTCATGCAGTCTTTCAACTCTGCTGCAGAAAAGTGAAATTATTTCACTAATGTCGACTTCAGCCTTTACTCAGTTTTGTTTTCTTTTTTTTTTAATTTCCAATTGATGCGTGTGGTTTATTTTTTACGGCATATCAACGCTTCGGGTTATTTAAGGCAGAAATATATTTTAGGTTGAAAGAAGAATTCTATTTTTTGCGGGGGAATATTGTATTTATATTGTTTTGGGAATAACATTGATTTTTTTTCAGATATAAGTCATACTATTTAATCCGTAACTGATTGTACAAGAGTCTTTCAACCCGCACCCTGAATCTATGATACAGCCTTCCACTCTACTGTATTTCAATTTTCAGAGGGGTTAGGATTTATATAAGTAGGATTTATATAAAATAAAAATTGTATTTTAATCCCGATTATGGATCACATGCAATACAGGTTAAGAATTCATACAGAAAAATTGAAAAGAAATACAATGTGTCTAAATATAAATTAGAGACATGTCATAATAGACCATTTCATCTTAAATAATTAGAGACATGTCATAATAGATCATTCCGTCTTAAATAATTAGAGACATGTCATAATAGAACATTCCATCTTAAATAATTAGAGACATGTCATAATAGACCATTTCATATTAAATAATTAGAGACATGTCGTAATAGACCATTTCATCTTAAATAATTAGAGACATGTCATAATAGATCATTTCATCTTAAATAATTAGAGACATGTCATAATAAACCATTTCATCTTAAATAATTGGAGACATGTCATAATAGACCATTTCATATTAAATAATTAGAGACATGTCATAATAGACCATTTCATATTAAATAATTAGAGACATGTCATAATAGATCATTCCATCTTAAATAATTAGAGACATGTCATAATAGAACATTCTATCTTAAATAATTAGAGACATGTCATAATAGACGATTTCATCTTAAATAATTAGAGACATGTCATAATAGACCATTTCATATTAAATAATTAGGGACATGTCGTAATAGACGATTTCATCTTAAATAATTAGGCATGTCATAATAGAACATTCTATCTTAAATAATTAGGGACATGTCATAATAGATCATTTCATCTTAAATAATTAGAGACATGTCATAATAGACCATTTCATCTCAAATAATTAGAGACATGTCATAATAGACCATTTCATATTAAATAATTAGAGACATGTCATAATAGATCATTTCATCTTAAATAATTAGTGACATGTCATAATAGACCATTTCATCTTAAATAATTAGTCTAATATATATGTCATAATATATATGTCATAATATATCATTCGATCTTAAATAATTAGAGACATGTCATAATAGAACATTCCATCTTAAATAATTAGAGACATGTCATAATAGACCATTTCATATTAAATAATTAGAGACATGTCCTAATAGATCATTTCATCTTAAATAATTAGAGACATGTCATAATAGACCATTTCATCTTAAATAATTAGTCTAATATATATGTCATAATATATATGTCATAATATATCATTCCATCTTAAATAATTAGAGACATGTCATAATAGAACATTCCATCTTAAATAATTAGAGACATGTCATAATAGACCATTTCATATTAAATAATTAGAGACATGTCATAATAGATCATTTCATCTTAAATAATTAGAGACATGTCATAATAGACCATTTCATATTAAATAAATTAACAATTTTTGTGGCAATTTTTAAAGACAATTTGAAATTTTTCTTGTTAAAAAGTTGAAGAATTTTAACGCATTCAACATTATGGAGAAAAACAGTGAATTTCATTTCGTGTTTTTTCCGAGTCTTAGCACGAGCAAAACAAATTCATGGATTTGGACGAAAAAGAAAATCCCAAAACGAACGCCAGTCAGAATGAAGTCAAAATCTCCCCCCCCCAAAATGAATGTTCCTGACGATTGCGTCTAGCATGAAACAGCCTGTCGCCTGTAAGTGTTGACTTCAATGTTCACTTTTATGTTTACACACGCTCTATCTCTGATATAGAGCATTTTATCCCATAAATATACCACACCTTAAGACACTATATAAAATATATATATATATATATATATATATATATATATATATATATATATATATGTGGTGTATTTTAAAAAAAAATGTGAATTCGAATTTTTTAAAAGTCAAGTCAAGTGGAAATTGTAATTCATGTCAATTTGTAAAATACCGTAGAATCGGTCAAATATTTGTTGATTCACGATACCAAAACAATTTAAAAAAAAGGTCGAAGGTGGAAAATATTTTATTTTTACAAATTTATGCGAATTTCTCTTAAATTGAAGAAAATTTCTCCGGCCACAGTTGCATTTTTGTGTTGATGCTTTGTTGAGTGCATTGAATTTTGTTTTTGCAATGTGTCGATGGTGGAATATTTCGGTGGGTGGTGGTGGTGGTGGTGTTTGATTATTTTAATGACAAATATTGGGGGGATTAATTCGATTCCATCACTTGTATCAAACATGTTTATTATAAGATTTTTACTTTTTCAACAAACAATGACGCATTTTAAATTCAGAATATTGGTAAAGACGTG
This sequence comes from Acanthosepion esculentum, assembly GCA_964036315.1. Lineage (NCBI taxonomy): Eukaryota > Metazoa > Mollusca > Cephalopoda > Sepiida > Sepiidae > Acanthosepion > Acanthosepion esculentum. The sequence continues at coordinate 91,121,636 of OZ038500.1, read as the reverse complement.
TACGCCTACGTCCTGAGGACGTCTGGGAATTAAAAAACGAAAGAAAAAAAAAACAAAGCAAAAAACAAACAAACAATATTTATACAAAAATACAGATGGAGATATTTTTTAAAAAAGTATCCTTTTCTTAACATCATAAAAAAAAGAATTACCGATGACATCCAGCCCCCAGTGAGGATCGAACTCACGACCCCTGGTTTACAAGACCAGTGCTCTAACCACTGAGCTATGGAGGCACTTGTCATTTCGGTTACAATATTATGATCAAATAAAGTTTTTCACGTGATCCGTTTGCACAGCTGCAGCAGAATAGTCTTAAATCTGTATCAGTGTCAGTCAATAAGCCGATGTGTTTGTTGGAACAGATTTTTAGCTCGATATTTTTCTCCTTTCATTATCATCAACGCATCTTCCTCTCGTGACTCGACACATTCTGCCATTGATTTGTTTCGTCAATGAATTGAGCAAAAGGTTCGTCCTGTGTTATTCCATAGTTTCAGGATCGTTTATTTTTTTTTTACACACTTCACGAGTAAGACTAAGAGATCCAAAGGCGAGAAGTGCGACAAAAGAAACCATTAGAATAGAACATAGGGTTGCATCTAGCCAGTTCAACAGTAAAATGGCGAGACCTAATTGCCAATCTAGTAGAACGCTTAAATTCATGCAATCTAGTCATCAAAGACTAAAACTGATCAGAGAAGTTGTCATAAAAATATTTTTAGAAAAAACTGAGGAAAGCCACGTCACATCGGTGAGAAAATGACTAAAGCCGAGATGCCAGGTCAGAGTCAATTACATTACAGATACTTTTTTAATTTTGTAAAGAATCTCAAGATATATAGTAGAAGCACCAGACCAAATATGGAAGTAACATTCAATGCGCGGTTGAATGGTGGATTTATAAATATGTAAGATGTAATATCTGACACGATAAAATATCTGGCACGATCATTTATTTTTTTACAAACTTCACGAGTAAGAGACCATTTGTTTAAATTATATATCAACAGTGGGGGTGGGGGTGAGTCTACCCGGATTTTAGGCGGGAAAACAAAATCTGAGTGTCGTGCCCACAAATACAACACAAAATTAGAAAGACCGCGGCGAAATGAAAAGAAGACAGTTAAATATTACAATAACATTTATACAGACAGAAACGTGTGTTTACATATTAAAACTCAACGTTCTTTGTTTTGGCATTGAAGAGACCGATAGTTTGAATTGATGGAGAGAGCGAGAGGGGGGAGAGAGAGAAGCATGGAGAGAGAGAGAGAGAGTAAGGAGGGACGGAGAGTGGGTGGGAGAGAAAGAAGGAAGGAGAGGGAGGGAGAGAGAGGAAGGGAGGGAGGGAGAGAAAGTGAGTGATTATTTTTTTGACAAAATTTAATAAAATATTGTTCATTGAAATGAATAAAGAAAATATCAAATACATTGTCCTTAAATTGTCGTTGGAACTTTTTGCATATCCGGTTCAATGCATCGCACTCTTCACAGTTCGCTTCAAGGAGGGAGTGAGAGGGAGGAAGAGAAAGAGAGAGGGAGTGAGAGAGAGAAGGATGGAGAGAGAGAGAGTGAGAAGGAAGGAGGGAGACAGAGAGAGGGATGTAGAGAGAGACTGTAGGAGAGAAAGAGAAGGAAGGAGAGAGAGATAAAAGGAAGGAGAGGGAGGGAGAGAGAGAAGGAAAGTGGGAGAGGAAGGGAGAGAGAGAGGGAGGGTAGAGGTCAGAGAGAGAGAGGAAGGGAGGGAGGGAGAGAGAGAGAGAGAGTGATTATTTTTGACAAAATTTAATGAAATATTGTTCATTTAAATGAATAAATAAAATTTCAAATACATTGTCATCAAATTGTCGTTGGAACCATGTCGGTTCCAATGCATGGCACTTTTCAAAGTTCGCTTCATAAAGTTTTTTAAAAGGATGGTTGTCTAACGTTATCGTTTTAAAAACTGATAAAAATATAAGGTTAAATCTTTTTTTTTATCATTTCACCCAAAGTAAGGCGATAATACATGCGATTGGTGGGAGTGAAAAAGAAGGAGAAAGTTTTAGCGAGAAGAAAGGACAATAAAGGGACGGCCTCCAGGAAGTCAAAAAATGGCGATTGGCATTGCGTTTAAATTTTTGCAGATTGTAGGCGATAGTGAAGCAAGAAACCAGAAGAGAGTTCCAAAGATGAGAAGTGCGACAAAAGAAACCATTAGAATAGGGTTGCATCTATTAGAATAGGGTTGCATCTAGCCAGTTCAAGAGTAAAATGGTGAGACCTAATTGCCAATCTAGTAGAACGCTTAAATTCATGCAGCCGAGGCAACAAAGACGAAAACTCATTAGAGAAGTTGTCATAAAAATATTTATAGAAAAAACTGAGGAAAGCCACGTCACATTGATGAGAAAATGACTGAAGCCGAGATGCCAGGTCAGGGTCAATTACATTAGAGATTATTTACATTATTCGGACTATTATATATATATATGTATATATGACAGATACATTACAGATATTTCTTTTTTATTTTGTAAATAATCTCAATATATATACTAGAAGCACCAGACCAAATATGGAAGTAATATTCAATGGGCGGTCGAATGGTGGATTTATAAATATGCAAGATGTAATCTGACAAGATAAATTATCTGGCACGATAATTTATTTTTTTACAGACTTCACGAGTAAGAGATCATTTTTTGATTATATATCAACAGTGTGGGGGGTCAGTCTACCCGGGTTTTAGGTGGGAAAACAAAATCCGAGTGTCGTGCCCACAAATACAACACAAAATTAGAAAGACCGCGGAGGAATGATCTGCGCGGGAAAAGAAGACCAAGTTAAATATTACAATAACATTTATACAGGCAGAAACGTGTATTTACATATTAATACTCAATGTTCGTTGTTGTAGTAATGAAGAGACCTGTAGTTTGTATTGATTTGTGGCAAGTGAGAAAAACAAACGGTATTGTACGCCAATATATGTGTGTGTGTGAAGCATACGCTAATGAAACGTATGTGACTGCTGACCGACTGCTTGCGGTAATTTTAAATAGGTTAAATAAAAAGAGATGAGACATGACTTACTCTCGTCACGTCTTTGTATGTTTTTCAGTGTAGAAAAATCATCGCTTACTGACGCGTTGCCACGATAACGTGTGTCTATGCTACTGATCGAGGCATGGTGTAGTTCGCTGTCTGTCTTTCGTAGATCTCGTCGCTGATTCTTTCGTTGCATATCTAGTCGCTGACTGTTGTTGGAGGGCCGTTTTATCGCTATGGGTCGGCTCGGAATCGCTATCTGAATTTTTCGCGGGAATGTAATCAGTAACCGGAGCCACGACCTTTTTCCAGGTCATTTGGAGTTCAACCTCGCGGACGTAGTAGAACGAACATCATGGGACTTGTCATATCCAATCAGGTTCCAGAAACCACATTTTTATTTTGGAGCCTTGTTTGTAGAAAATTGTAAAATGTTTTCGTATGTAGAGGATTTAGTAAGATTTATTTGTAGGCGTCTCTTGTTTGTGTTTCACTTATTGACCGTAATATATAGGAGTTTATGTCCTATAACCCCCACCGCAGATTGATACATATTGAAAATATTTTTCAATATCTAATATATGTTTTAAAGTGAGTAGGCCAATTTACTTGTCTCCCTGATTTTGTAGTGATGTTTGGGGTGTGTTTGCTGTTGGTAAAAATAATTCTCACATCTTGGTATTCGGTGGGGGTATAGAATGTTCCGTCATACTATTCTTTGTAGGTAAATCCAAGTACGCTGGTTTTAGTCTGTCTATGGAAACAATATTTTGTTTACCCTTTTTTATAATGGTAAAATATTTTGTTTTTCAGTTAACCACTTGAAAAGGTCCTCAGTAAGTAGGGCGAAGAGGCCTTTGGCGTGTAAAGGTTTTTTGGCTTGTATTCTAGTGAGTGTGAAAACTAGATCACTCCTTCTTTGTTTGAAGTTTTGTACAAAAGTGTGGGTGGCTGCAGGTGATTGGTTTTATCGCAAAACTGTCGTGTTAGTATAAATGATGTCCCAAAGATCAATTCGGATGTTGTGTATCCTAAATCTTCTTTGATTTTATTCCTGATTGATAGCAAAAACAGAAGAGAAAGAGAGAGAGAGAGAGAGAGAGGGAGGAAGAGAGAGAAAGAAGGAAGGAGGGAGAGGGAAGGAGAGAAGGAGAGAGTAGGAAGGAGGGAGTGAGAAGGAGGAAGAGAGAGAGAAGGAATGGGTGAGATGGAGGGAGAGAAAGAGAGAGGGAGGGAGAGAGAGAAGGATGGAGAGAGAGTGAGAAGGAAGGAGGGAGAGAGGGAGGGAGGGAGAGAGATGGAAGGAGAGAGAGAGAAGGAAGGAGAGAGAGGGAGGGGAGAGAGAGAAGGAAAGAGGGAGAGGATAGGAGAGAGAGAGGGAGGGGTAGAGGTAAGAGAGAGCGAGTAAAGGGAGGGAGAGAGAGTGATTACTTTTTTACAAAATTTAATGAAATATTGTTCATTTAAATGAATAAATAAAATTTCAAATACATTGTCATCAAATTGTCGTTGGAACCATGTCTGGTCCAATGCATCGCACTTTTCAAAGATCGATTCATAAAGTTTTTTAAAAGGATGATTATCTAACGTTATCGTTTTAAAAACTGATAAAAATATAAGGTTAAATCTTCTTTTTTATCATTTCACCCAAAGTAAGGCGATAATACATGCGATTGGTGGGAGTGAAAAAGAAGGAGAAAGTTTTAGCGAGAAGAAAGGACAATAAAGAAACGGCCTCCAGGAAGTCAAAAAATGGCGATTGGCATTGCGTTTAAATTTTTGCTGATTGTAGGCGACAGGGAAGCAAGAAACTGGAAAAGAGTTCCAAAGGCGAGAGGTGCGAGAAAATAAACTATTAGAATGGAACATAGGGTTGCATCTAGCCAGTTCAAGGGTAAAATGGTGAGACCTAATTTCCAATCTAGTAGAACGCTTAAATTCATGCAGCCGAGGCAACAAAGACGAAAACTCATCAGAGAAGTTGTCATAAAATATTTATAGAAAGAACTGAGGAAAGCCACGTCACATCGGTGAGAAAATGACTAAAGCCGAGATGCCAGGTCAGGGTCAATTACATTAGAGATTATTTACATTATTCGGATAATCATATATATATATATGTATATATGACAGATACATTACAGATATTTTTAAAAATTTTGTAAATAATCTCAAGATATATAGTAGAAGCACCAGACCAAATATGGAAGTAATATTCAATGCGCGGTCGAATGGTGGATTTATAAATATGCAAGATGTATTCTGACAAGATAAATTGTCTGTCACGATAGAGTGAACCAACTTTTCTATCAGCAGACCTAGCAATTGATTTAATATAATAGCTCCACTTAATATCAGTAGAAAATGTTAGTCCAAGAAGGCGTAACGACTTGTTAGCATCTTTTCGAGGGCAGTTGTGTGTGGCTTTGGGGGCTTTCTTCGAACGTGGATCTCCTCGCGTGGATGTGAAAGACTCTGGCTTTTCCTTCTCGGATGGAGCGCTTATATATCTTCCTGTCATCTGGTGGTCCCATGTGTACACATCCTAATATCATCTGGGTCGAACGCCTGCTTAGATGCAGTCATTGGCATAATTTGAGGCCCGACTCTGTACCTGGTAGGTATGAGGGTACATTTCAAGTCAAATCTTTGATGCACGTGGTTACTCAGACACTCTAGTGTGATACCGAATGCAAAACCTACTTTGGTATCGCTTATGGTGAGATATTGTGGTCATCACAGATCAACTCCTCTTAGAATAATAGTTCCTTAGTGACATTAATTTCGATTCGAACTTCTGGTAATTCCTTCACAAATAGAAGAAGACTGGCGTCCTTGATGGTGTTGCTAGTCATGCCTTATCCGTATTTAAGTTTTGTCAGTAAAATATCCTTAAACAAGTCTCGTACGTATTGTGTTAGGTGATCTATTTAGTAAAGAAAATTTATTTATTTCTCTATTGGATCATGTTACTTAAGTCATAGCAATTATGTGTGAAAAATAATATCGCCCAAATGTCCACCAATGCTTCGGCGGCACACCTCAACTTGATAGTCAAAATTTTTGATGACGTCTCTGCATAGTTGCTCCCCCATCTCACCAATATGCCTTATTATCTTATTCTTCATCTGTTGAATTGTTGTTGGCTTGTTGGCATAGGCCTTACTTTTGAGATGACCCAAAAGGAAGAAATTTAAAGGCGTCAAGTCGCACGATCGGAGTTGCCAATTGACTTCGCTGTTTCGAGAGATGATGCGACCTGGGAACTTCTCATTGCATTTCAGTTTGAACGTCCATTTTCGTAACAAGCTTTGATAACTTTAACACGTTGTTTGATTGTTAATCTTTTTATGGTTGCAATTGCCAAAGACTTAGTTGTTGTTAAATCTGAAGAAAAAGAAAAATCCTTAGACGCTTAAACTTAATTCACATTTAAAATCGGTTCAAGTTATTGGAACACCCTTTATTAGATGACATCCAAATGATGTTTCATTCTTAAGGCTGAATCGACAATGGGAAACTTGAGGTAGGTGGGATTTCTGTAATATAACTTTTATTACCATCTCCCGCCAATGTTTTTGATCAGATTCGTGTATTGGCTAAGATTATGGCAAAAAGAATTCCCCATGGAAAAAACAGGTACTTGTCACTTCAGTTTGAGGAGGGCAAACAGCAGAGAAGGCGGGAATTTTAAACAAAGAGACGTTGCGCAATTAACATCAAATTAACAAAAATGCTAATTAATTTTCTTTGCTGCAGGTGTTAATCTGTAAGAAAAATTGTTTTCTAAAATATATTTTTCTTTCTTGTGTTGGCTCTATTTTTTTACTATCGTCAAAAGAATTTCGACAGAAGTACGAAAAAAATCTAACCATAGGCACTTTTAACATCTCAGTCTTACCTTCATTACAGCGAGTCCTCACGGTGCTCAATATGGCATGGTAATATTCATAAACTAGTCAAGTAGAGATAATCGTTGAGAGACTTGGTTAGTGCATGTAAGACGTCATTTCACTATTTTCTGTGTTCTAAGTGCTAGCTTCTTGTGTGCAATGAATTTCGGTGCTACTTTTATCAGATTTTGTTTTTTTTCTGTTGTGCGCACATGCCTCACTTCTCGGCGGCATACCAAAGTGCGGCGGAGCAACATTTTTGAGATACCAAAAAAATTACCATGAAAATATTTATAGAAAAGGTACCGGGAAACTACGTTACGGTGGTGAAAAAGTGATTTAAGCCGACTTTTCGATCGGCTATTCGGGATCCTTCTTAGCGTTCCATCAACCACTGACCCAACTGTCACATGCATGTTCGGTGCGTTCTCTAGGAAAGCATAACTGAGGGAATAGAGGGAAAGAGAGACAAGGGAAATCAGCGTATAACATACCTGATGAGCATGAGCAGGTGGATGACAGAACGTGGTCTGGGGGAGGAAGCAGAGGGAAAGAGCTGCAAGGGATAGAGGGAGGTGGAGAGCCATGATCGCCTACATCCTGAAAGGACATGGTACATTAAAAACAGGAATCCGCTTCGCTCTTTCTACTCTACCTGCCTATACAGTCCTACCATGATGGATTTTTTCATTGACTACTTTACAAGACAATAAAAGTCGTCGTCGTCGTCTTCTTCCTCCTCCTCCTCCTCTTCTCCTCCTCCTCTTCTTCACATTGTACTCTCTTCTTTTTCTTTACATCCCTTCTTCCTCTTCTTTACACTCCTATCTTCATGCCTTCTCTTAGCTTCTGAGATTCCATATTATTCCTTGACCAATTTTCTTCGAATTTGAAATTAGCAATTTTACTTTTACTGCGTTGGGCGAGAAAGAAGACACCAGACAGTTCACGATCTCCCCTCGCCTTTCAGGTGGACCGACGATATGTTACACCGATTTCTTCAAACACCTTTCAGGACCTTCGATTAATTTCAACCTTTCTCAATGTTGCCCAAATCACTGCGTTAATTTTACAGCACATTTTATACAAAAGCGAGCTTACCAGATGCTAACAAATGCTGCTTCTTCTTTTTTTTTTTGAGTAAGGTTTGTCTTTTCGCTATCATTCCTAATCCCTGTTCTGTCAACCATTTACACAAACTTAGCTTATCCACTACATTATTATGCCCAAATATTCCCTTCAGTATGTCTTCTGAGTGTCAAGTTCCCCAAGCCCACTTTTCTCATTATGTGCTTTAGAAATTTCAACTCTCTTTCTGATTCTAAGTATAAGTCGCCTTTTTATTTCCATTTTCTCTAGAAGGGATTTAAATCAGTTATTATTTTAAAAAATCAGATTATACTTAATCCCTTTAAATGAAATCTGTACTGCTAATCTTTGGCAATGGTAAACCAAACATTCATATTTTCACATTTCCTGACTAATTTTGAGAAACAGTAGCAGAATATTCCAGCTTTTACATCCTCTAGCCTTTCTCATGCGTCTCAAATAATCTTTGTCTTTATCGGAATATTGAATCGAACACTTTATTCAATCAATCAGTGTGATTTGTTCTCATTAGGGGCGATAACTTGCATCCATAATTGTTTTTCCTTTTTCACTAATATTCATCGAATGTGAAGCTCAAGAGCCTCTCAAGGTAGACGATTACTGAATGATATCCTCTTCGTACGTTCATACAACATATTTCTTACATTTTCTTAGTACAAGGTAAGAAATGCAGATTATGAAGTTATGAAGGAAAGATAATGACTAGTTGACTTGAAGAGGTTGAGCCACTCAAGGTAGAGCTTTACTGAATGTGTTGTTGTATGAAGGTAAGATCAATAGGTAAGAAGTGCAGATTATGAGGATATGTAGGAAAGTTAACCGTTAATCCTAGACTTGAAGAGGTTGAGCCACTCAAGGTAGAGCTTTAATGAGTGAGGTTGTTGTATGAATGTAAGAGTAATAGGTAAGATGTGCAGATTATGAAGATATGTAGGAAAGATAAAGGTTAACCCTAGACTTGAAGAGGTTCAGCCACTCAAGCTAGAGCTTTAGTGAATGGGGTTGTTTTATGAACGTAAGAGTAATATGTAAGAAGTGCAAATTTTGAGGATATATTTAGGAAACATAACGGTTTAGCCTAGACTTGAAGAAGTTGAGCCACTCAAGGTAGAGTTTTACTGAATGGGGTTGTTGTATGAACGTAGAAGTAATAGGTAAGAAGTGCAGATTATGAGTATACCTCTAGACGTGAAGAGGTTGAGCCACTCAAGCTAGAGCTTTTGTGAATGTGTTTGTTGTATGAATGTGAGAGTAATAGGTAAGAAGTGCAGATTATGAAGATATTTAGTATAGATAACGGTTAACCTTAGGTTTGAAGAGGTTTAGGTTTTAGCGCTCGGAAGTCATTACCTTGGGGGTCTGTTCCACAAAGTAGCCGTTTTGCGGAATAATGTATCTGAGTGAAACCTCCATCTTACTAATGCAATACGAACGGGAAGTGGGGCGTATCCACTCCCGTGTACGCAGCCCGGTGGATCTTGGCTGCGAATTTCAAGTCTGGTGAGTCTAAAGAATGCAGCTCGCCAGTACATTTGCCATGGAATTTGCGATAGAGTATCGAGAGGCTTGTAAAATTTTGTCTGTGGGCAATGGGTTGTAGGGTGGAAAATAATTAATCACTCAAGGCCTTGAAGACGCTTTTGAACTCAAGACAGGCAAATGAGGTTTGGACAGCTCCAGCCCAGATATGGCTGCAATACTTCATTTTTGGTCTAAAATGGCTCTTGCTAAAATAGTCCGATCATTGCCAGAATTGTACAAGGAACTGATAATTCTTCCTGCATCTTTAGCGATGATATATGAGTCCCACTTGGGCTTTGTAGTGAACTTGAGTTCGAATAAACTTTCAATGCTAGATGCTTCCTTGAGAAAGAGAGAGCAACCATCTATCATGATGTGTGAATGTAGAGTGTCTGCTCGGTAATGATGGAATATTATTAGTTGATATTTGGAGCACTGAATGGTGATATAACGGAAGACCTAATTTGATTTATTTTTATAGCACAGTCTAAGAAGTCAGGTGCAAACGAACGTGAATTCCATCAGCCAATTAGCTTAATGAGCCATATAACTAAATATATCACCTGAAATTTGATTTATATATCGCGCAGCAGAATCAGACCGGAAATAGGACACGAACAGTAGGGGTTCGTCAAAGACACTCGAACAAGTAACGCGATATATATATATATATCCAGAATGTTATCAGAAATAGCAAGACAAATTCAGAAGGACGTGTACCATACAGTTTACGCAAAGTAGTTCGACAAAGTACGCCACAAAGATATGTTGGAACTACTCAGCAACCTTGATATATTTGGGCAGGATATTAGGATAATCAAGAACTTATACTGACAGCAAACTTCCTGCATAGAAAATAAGTTCAGTATATATGAAAAAATTGAAAGGGGTGTAAGACAAGAATATGTAAATTCGAACATATTTAACCTATATAGCAAAGCAATTCTGAGAGAACTAGTTGTCCTATCAGGGTTCATTATTAGCGATTACAATCTTAATACCATAAGGTATGCACATGACACAGTGTTGATAGCAGACACAGAAAGAAAGCTACGAAAATCCTACATAAGGTAGTGAAGGAAAACGAGAAGAAAGGATTAAAAATCAACTGCAAGAAGACAGAAGGCATAGTTTTTAGCAAAAGGATGAGCCCAAAGTGGGAATTGCAAATCGGAGAAATTTAAATATCTGCGAAGTGTTTTAACCGAGGAAGCTAAATTGTGACATTGAAATCTGGAGGTGTATTGGGATAGCTAAAAAATATTCCAAAAGCTAAGAAGAGTCCCAAGAAATAGAAAAAAAAACTTCGCTAGAAACAAGGAAAAGAGTACTAAACCGTTACGTGATATCTGTTCTCCCGTATGGCAGTGAATGCTGGGCAATCTCCTCAAAGATGAAGAAGAGACTTGAAGCAACAGAAATGTGGTTCTACAGAAGGATGCCTAGGATGACGTAGACCGAATATGTGAGCAAAAAGATTTAGAGAAAGTGGAAACAAATAGGAAACTTATCCTTAATAATCAGGAAGAGACAGCTGAAGTGTCTAGGCGTATAGGGAGAAAAATCTGATACTCGGGACATATTGTCGGCAAGAGGGACAGAGGAAAACAGCGCACGGCATACTTAGTGAGCTTGAGTAGATGGATGGCGGAACAGGGTTTAGAAAAAATAAAAAAAAACTTCGCTAAAAACAAAGAAAAAAGTACTAAACTGTTACGTGATATCTGTCCTCCCGTATGGTAGTGAGTGCTGGACAATCTCCTCAAAGATGAAGAAGAGACTTAAAGCAGCGGAAAGGATGATGAAGATACTACGGAGCGAACATGTTAGCAACGACGAAGTTTTGTAGAAAATGTAAACAAAGAGGATACTAATACTTAGCATTAGGAAGAGATAATTGAGGTTTCTGGGCAACATAATGAGGAAAGAAGGCTTGGAAAATCTGATACTCACGGGACAGATAAAGGGTAAGAAGGACAGACAACGCATAAGATAGTGAACTTGAGTAAATGAATGTCGGAATTAGTTTTGAGAATAAATAACAGAAAGACATAATTTATTAAGATCTGCAAGGGACAGGAAGTTGTAGAGAGCCATGATCGCCTACGTCCTGAGGGGACACGGCACATAAAAAAGAAGAATGTTAAAAGCCAGTCCTTACCAGTGTTTCTCATCTGTATAGATAGTAACTAAAGATCTTAGTTTCTTAATTAATTATTCTTAATTAAGTACTACTCGTATCAGTTAATTAATAAGGGAACAGTAAACGGCCTTCTCGACGGCATGGTTCAACATCTCTCCAGACGTCTTGCAGTCACTTGCAATCACGCCGAATTTCTGCATTTCGCTTAGCTAGGGGATGTCCCACACAATGCAAGATACAGATCCCGTAAATTTTAGTACGTGTTCCTGCATATACACGCTTTAACAAGGAAAATAGGAGCAAAAAGAACGCTTCTACTTAGAATCAGAAAGAGACAGTTGAAATTTCGAGTATGCAAAATGAAGAAAGAGGGCATGGAGAATTTGATACACACAAGACATACTGAAGGAAAGAAGGACAGAAGGAAACAGCGAGTAACCTACCTAAGCGCTTGTTTTAAATGAATGACAGATGTAAGTCCGAGGAATAGTAAATGACAAACATTACTCAAAGCTACGAAGGATAGGACGTAGGGGAAAGCTATAATCGTATACGTTCCGCAGGTACATGGCACATAAAAAAGAAGATATCTGTATTCAGGGCTCGTCAAATCACCCTTTGTCCCTTATAAAACAATAGATACCAATACCAGTCTCTTGTAAAACAATTGATATCAATACCAGTCTCTTGTAAAACAATTGATATCAATACCAGTCTCTTGTAAAACAATTGATATCAATACCAGTCTCTTATAAAACAAGGCATATCAATACCAGTCTCTTATAAAACAATGGATATCAAAACCAGTCTCTTGTAAAATAATGGATACCAATACTAGTCACTTATAAAATAATGGCTACTAATATTTGTCGCTTATAAAATAATGGATACCAATACTTGTCGCTTGTAAAATTATGGACTCAAATATTCTTTTCTTATAAAATAATGAATATCAATATTCGTCTGTTATAAAATAATCGACATCAATAAAAGATTTTTCTTTATTAAATGATGGATGTCAATCAATATGTCGATGAGACCGGATATTGCACGCCTGTCTTTGCCTGCGTATACAGCGCGAGAAGGTATGGCTATGGCATAAAAGATTTCATTTCAGTGCACATCTGTAATCGATTATCGATGTGCTGTAAGGGGCAACAGAATTCGGGTTGCATGGGATATTTCAAAATGGCAGGTGAGTGAGTAAAAGAAACAGACAGAGAGCAGGCTTTGTGAACGATTTCGATCAAAGAATGCTGACCTTTTCAGCGTACTTAGCAAAAAGAGGTCAAGTCAGAAGCAAAATGGAACATGTTTTGATGAAAACGAAAACAGATCTGGCAACTGTTTCCCACATCAGCATCTGGAGAGTGATTCTCGAGACAAGGCTGGCAAGCGAACAAAGAGGTCAGAGCATGAAAAGTGGATTTGCTTTGAAGAATGGCAAAACGTTAAATTTGATTGGTCCGTTTCCAATAACTTTGGCCTCTAATCTTTAATGTCTAAATTCTTCACTACCATTTCGACAGATGACCGTACAGAATAGCAAACGTATTAATCTCAGTATTCGCCATCAAAGTTATATACACTGTGTCAGATTTTATCACGCTAGTCAATATATTCACAATAACACTGGTATTAAACAAGCGATGATGGGAAAATGTTCAGAATATATTTATATTCATCTAAGCATTGCGTAGTGTCAATTTCACCTTATGATATATATCCTCATTTTTAATAACGACACACACACACATATACACATGATAAAATAACGACACACACTCTCTCACACACATATATATTTGATAAAATACCGATACACACTCTCTCTCCCTTTCACACACAAACACATATATATGATAAAATAACGACATACACACACACACACACACACACACACACACACACACACACACACACACACACACACACACACACACACACACACACACATATATATATATATATATAGAAATTATTAGGAGGATTTGAAATAATTATAATTAGTAATTCATCGAGTCTAGAAGAAACCTCAACAGAATGCAGGACGGCCGTTTCGTTCTATATTTGGGACTCATCAGCAGTGCGCATCCACTACCGAGAATTGAAATCCAGACAGTTATGTTATCAGACAAACGTCATACCAGCTGTTCCAACGGGCCTCGGTGACGAGGAGGTAACTCGATATAGCGCCGCTCGATCACATATTCCGTGGTGGAACTCATCCGATTTTCTCTTTACCCATAGGACTGTGCCCCCACGAGCTACGACTAATGTCACCAAGCCACTCCATCCAGAGCATTAGAAGCCGGTTCAAGCAAGGATATACAAGTGATAGAAATTAGGAGGTTTTGAGAATTAAGTAATTCACCGAGTCTAGAAGAAAGCTCAACAGAATGCAGAAAGCACTGGACGGCCGTTTCGTCCTATATTTGAGACTCAGCAGCAGTGCGCATCCACTACCGAGAATTGAAACCCGGATAAGTTATGTTATCAAGCAAATGTCATACCAACTGTTTTATATGATAAAATAACGACACACACACACACACACACACACACACACACACACACACACACACACACACACACACACACACACACACACAGAGACACACACACACATATGATAAAATTACGACACACACTCACACACATATGGGATAATATGTATATTTATTAATATATATACTTTATAGGTCTATTTTATAATATCCATCACTATTTCAATAACAACAGCACTTTATTTGGAATTCATATATATATATATATATATATATATATATATATATATATAACACCTAGTGAGCCAGAACCTACCTACCAAGGTTTCACTTAACGGATCTTCAGGCTACTACTGTCTAAAGAGGGTAGGTTCAAGCGACATTTATTGGTAAAAAGAGCCAGGTAACAATAAGTTGAACAGAGGTAACAGAATATGTTGAACAGAGGTAACAAAATAAGTTGAACAGAGGTAACAGAATATATTAAACAGAGGTAACAAAACAAGTTGAACAAAGGTAACAAAATAAGATAAACAGAGGTTACTGAATATGTTAAACAGAGGTGACAGAATATGTTGAACAGAGATAACAGAATTAGGTGTACAGAGGTAATAGAATATGTTGAACAGAGGTAACAAAATAAGTTGAACCAATACAAACTGGCACAGATACACTCGGATATTATATTTCTCGGACTTTTCAAAAAATGGACTTAATACCAAAAGGATTCAGATTTAAATACAATTTCCAACATAGTTTTATTACACTGCATAAAGAAAAATCCCGACATATATACAACAGAACCTCCACGCAATTAAGAAATCTTGCGCACAGCACTGCTTACATTAAGAAATCTTTTTACATGAACTTATCTAAAAACATCAGTTATTCGCTCTACCTAACACTTTCTCCTTCTCAATACTTTCAAGTAAAAAAAAACACTCAATTTCCTGTACCAAAAAAAACTGACAGAGTGTATATTTTTGAAAAACCCAAAACTCAATAAACTAATTGTTGAGGACCCAATTTTACATCACATACCATACCTGAATAACTATCTAATACAACAGACCCCACGAAGATCTCATTATGCCCACTACACCCATACCACCTCTGCTGACAATCACATCGCCAACCTATCCAAATATACTCTTACCCAAGAAGAAACCTCTTTATTAAATATAGGATTATCATTCTGCCCCTCACAACCACTAAAACCTCTAAACCTCTGCTATGATATGGAAAAATACCTTCGTAGACTGAGACTAAAAGAATATTTCTCAGACAACAAATCTACTTCTAATACAGACAACACCACTAAACAATCATGCTCCAAACTTCCTCCTACGAAGAATAACACTCTATGGACCCCACCAATCGGACGTATTCAACACTTGGACCAATATGCCATCAAAGCCAGACAACACATGGATAACTTCTTAACAAACAAAGGATACCAGATAAAAAATACAACTTATCCAAAATAGAACACCAAGCCATCTATACTCTTAAAAACAACCAAGACATAATTATCGTACCAGCCGACAAGGACGGAGCTATAACCATCTTAGACACTAAAAACTATATAAAAGAAGCAGAATCACAACTCCAAAATAACCGGTTCTATGTACCCTTACCTCTAGACCCAACTAGCACATTCAAAACAGAATTATCATCTCTTACTCAGAACCTGAACCACAACATAAGGAACACCATAAAATCTCTTATTCCTGAGAACCCTAGAACAGCAACATTCTACACTATCCCAAAACTACATAAACTCCCCAAAATCATTTCAGAAAAACACTCTAACATTTTTTCATCCAACCAATATCAAATTACACAACCAAATAATGAAGAGAACATCTATGAAATTTCAAAATCCCTCAAAATCATACCACCTGGTAGACCCATAATATCAGGCATTGGTACCCTCACAGAACTTATATCTGGGTACATAGACAACATCCTAAAACCTTTACTGCCTGACATACCTAGTTATATTAGAGATACTACTGACTTTCTCAACAAATTACAAAACATTAACTCAGTCCACCCGGATACAATCCTAGTAACGATGGATGTTTCGTCTCTTTACACGAACATTCCACATACTGAAGGAGTTTCAGCTTGCCATGAGTTCCTTAGTAAAAAATTACCCAACAACCAAGTTACAGATATATGTCAATTAATAAATTTCATTCTAACACATAATAATTTTAAATTCAACAACAAACACTATTTACAGATTAGTGGCACAGCAATGGGCACGAAAATGGCACCTAGCTATGCTAATATCTTTATGCACATTCTAGAAAGGAAAATACTAGACAATTCAGAATTTAAACCATTACATTATTTTAGATATATTGATGACATTTTGTTATTATGGACTCATAGATCAGAAAAATTAAATTTTTTTTTCACTTTCTGCAACAACTTCCACGATACAATTAAATTTACCATGGAGCATTCATACACATCCGTCCCTTTCTTAGACGTTATGATAAAATTAAACAAACATACGCTTTCTACCAGTCTATACAACAAACCCACAAACCAGCATAAATTCCTACACTTCAAAAGCTGTCATCCTCTTAAATTAAAAAACATCTATCGTATACAGCTCATTTCTAAGAATCAAACGCATATGCTCAGACCATCTAGATTTTCTACACAACATTAATAACTTAACAGAACAATCCCTAAAATGTAAATACCCAATAAATATAATAAAAGAAGCACTAAATAAAACTATCCATATAAATCGTAACACACTTCTCAGATACAAGAAAAGTAAAAACAACAATCGGATTCCAATGGTTTTTAACCATAATCAATATTCCCACACACTTATTCACAAATTAAAAAATGATTACAAGAACCTCCAATTAAACAAAAATATCAAAGAAAATTTTGCTAAACCATCCATCAACGCAAAAAAACAAATACCTAACTTATCAGCTATCCTCACCTCTATCAAATATCTAAATAATACAAACCAAACAGGAAATTATAAATGTAATAAAACTCGTTGTCTAATTTGCAAACACCTAATAACATATAGTGAATTTTCTGTACCCAACTCCAAAATCAAAATACATCCACCTGTGATAGCAATAATATAATTTACTACCTATTCTGCACAATATGTCCTAATAGTGGATATATTGGCGAATCTGGAACTAATTTTAGATTTCGTTTCAACAACCACAAACAAGACATACGTCAAAACAATCCGTATTCCCCCATAGCTGAACACTTTAATCAATCAGGACACTCATTAGACAACTGTAAATGTATATTGATAGACTCAGGTTTTAGTACAACATACACACGAAGAAAAAAAGAGAAATACTGGATTTTAAAATTAGACACATATAAACTAGGGTTAAACAAAGACTTGGGTATTTTAAATCTGTATTTCAATAGTTAAAAAATTTCTTTAGATATAGTTAATAAAATCTTTTTCAAGAACATCTAAAATACTATCGTTAGATTTACGTTAAAAAATTCAAACATAGTTGCATTCCACATCACGTGACGTCCGCGTCTAACGACGGACGCTGTAAAGTGTAAACAAACTGCCAAATACAGTAATACAGTAATTCAATTAATTTCTGAGGAAGGACCGAGGTGGTCTGAAATATTAAATATATGTAAAAACATATAAATAAATACTTTCGCAAAAAAACACCCAATTTCTTTCAGTTATTTTATCCATATATTATATACATATCAAGAAAGTATACGTGGCTTCTCATTATGCTATATATATATATATATATATATATATATATATATATATATATATATATATATACTACAGGTAATAAATCTGTTGGTATATTATAATCCAAGTGGATCCTAGTAATATAAAATATAAAAACTGATCCACAAAAAAAGCTCAATGTATTTATTATAACAGAGCATATCAATAGTATTAAACATCAAAATCCAAATATAGCGGGTAGATCTATTTCAGCCGACGAAAACTACGTCAGTCTTATTCAACCCCGGTGTTTAGACTGAGTTCGTGTTGGAATTAGATATTTAACTTTGACAGTCGCCGAAAAATTGATACTTTTTTTTATCCATTTCGATGTTTCAGTCAGACGAAATGCCCGAGTCGGTGGTTAGGGGAAGATATTAGCCTTAAAGGGAAGAGGTTTTATAAAATCAAACCCGGATATTAACCTAATGACATTAATTTGGAGTTATATGAAGAAACTATACATATTACATTGAAACTTAAAGACGGCTGAAAAGGAAGTTTATATATATATATCTATAAATATATATCTGAAAAAGCGTTCAATTAGAATAGAGCAAAAACAGCATCACGTTTAGATGTAACAGAGTCTATCTTCTTCAATTACTTTAAAGTGCTTTCATTAAAAAAACATTTTGAATTCATGAAGTTATTGATATAACAGAAGTAGTCTGTATTTATTCAATCGATGTTAGCCGAGAACATGAATGGATAAAACAGGCAACATGAAGACCTACTTCAGATCACAATTATTTTAGAGTTTTTGAAATTCAATTTGTCAATGTGCTACCAGGGATGTAAAAGAGAATACATTTATAAAGCAATTGTTAAGTTTGATGAAAATTGGTTGAAATATCAACGGAAAATAATAAAGAAACCAGTAAAAATCGCCATTTTTTTGCTATTTACGCGGGCTTTCACTATATGGGTGTACTCAATTATCAAGTAAATGACTGTGAAACAATTAACTTATTGTTGGCTACAATTGAGTGAAGTTTGTATTAGATTGCTTGAAAATTGAGGGAGTTTTTAGTTTAAAATTTGTGTTGAAATCGATTTGTGTTGAAATCGATTTTTCGTTTTTCGCTAAACGCAGTGGCGTAGAAATAAAAATGAGGTATCGTTGAGCTCGTCATGATGTAACTTACATACCGAGTTTGAACGAAATTGGAGGAAAAAAGTTGAATTTATTGATTTTTTAAAAATTATCGATTTTTTACTCTAAGAACATATCTCTTACAATATGCAATGTATGTGTCAAGTTTGGTCAAAATCGGTTGGATGGATCTCGAGTGAAAAGGTATCACACAGACAGACAGGCAGACAGACACATAGACATCCTCTGTTTTATATATATAGAAAATAGATCCCCAGTTTTCTATTCTGTTAATAATCTGATGACTTTGGAGGTCATTCCAGTAATTTGTTTTCTTTGAAGTTTTTTTCTTTTTTTGGAAAGGTGGGCAATACCTGACGATATAAAGAAGCATTGCTTTGCATTCTTTAGTTTAAAATTTCTTGACCATGACCCTTGCCACTCAACATTGTAAATGAACTTTGCATTGCTAATTCTATTTCTCTTTGTTATTTACTTAAGGTGATAGTTTGGTTGCTTTCATGCCTTCAGCCGATGTACTTAATATTTTGTATCTTTTCTTTGTTTATATTCGCAGCACCAGTTTCTTCATACATCCTTGGATGTGCGGGTGGATAACGGCTCGGAATTAGAAATCGGAGAGCTACATTCACTTACGCACTATTACCCTTGGGGAAGTTATGACTCCATCTTCTCTCTCAGCTATGGGTTAAACAGTAGTAATTGTAACTGGAAAAATCATTGATATTCTAAAAAAATTGTTAATGTGATATTAACTTACAAAAAAGTATTCTTACAATCTAAAATACGTTTCGGCTTTAAATAACTCAAACGGGTTGATAAGACGTAAAAAAAAAAATATCTTTATACTTTTCTGTCCAGTTTTATGCTTTATTACTCTTCTTATTTTTCTCACATCTCTTTTTGTGAGATTTTTGTACTTGTTCGTATATTGTGTTCTTGTTTATTTCGTGTTTGTTCTGCTATCCCTGTTCAGCATATTCTGTTACCTCTGTTCAACTTATTTGTTATCTTTGTTCAACTTATTTTGTTACCTCTGTTTAATATATTCTGTTACTTCTGTTTAACATATTCTGTTACCTCCGTTCAGCATATTCTGTTACCTCTGTTTAACATATTCTGTTACCTCTGTTCCACATATTCTGCTAAATCTGTACATACATTTCTGTTATCTCTGTTCAACATATTCTGTCACTTCTATTTAACATATTCTGTTACCTCTGTTCAACTTATTTTGTTACTTTGTTCAACTTATTCTGTTACCTCTGTTCAACATATTCGGTTACCTCTGTACAACTAATTCTGTTATCTCTGTTCAACATATTCTGTCACCTCTGTTTAACATATTCTGTTACCTCTGTTCATCTTATTTTGTTACCTTCGTTCAACTTGTTTTGTTACCTCTGTTTAATATATTCTGTTACCTCTGTTCAACGTATTTTGTTACCTCTGTTCAACTTATTCTGTTACTTCTGTTCAACATATTCTGATACCACTGTTCAACATATTCTGTTACCTCTGTTCAACTTATTCTGTTACCTCTGTTCAACATATTCTGTTACCTCTGTTCAACTTATTCTGTTACCTCTGTTCAACATATTCTGTTACCTACCTCTGTTCAACTTATTCTGTTACCTCTGTTCAACATATTCTGTTACCTCTGTTCAACATATTCTGTTACCGCTGTTCAACATATTCTGTTACCTCTGTTCAACTTATTCTGTTACCTATATTCAATTGCTAGCATTGATGTTTGCATTACTAAATAATTTTACAATACCTTGTTTCTCTTATGAAATTATAACTTTCTTATGATTTATAACAATCTTTATGTATTTAACATCAAATATACTTATCCATAATTTCACTATTATAAGTATCTATATAAAATAGAATATACTGCACGATGAAAGCTCGATGTAAAATAACAGAGCTAAGATATACTTTTTTTTATATATCACCTAATACAAGATCTACTCAAGGTAGTGTGTTGCTATGTGGTGTTGTATGAGCGTAAGAAAGAGTAAAAGTTTACGGTGTTATGCAGAATAGATAACGGTTAACAAATAGGAGTAAATAAGTTAGTCTATCTCCCGGTTCACACTCCTCCACGGTCTTTTGAACAGGATTAGACGTCTATCTCTGGTTTCTTATTTAGGATTGAGTTTACGGTTCACTCAAAAGCATTCTTTTTCCCTTCGTTGCCCACTTGCATCTTAGTGGCATTATCACCTTGCTTGGGGTGGTGCCTCTTATTTTACCTCGAGTGGCTCTTTGGCCTTTTACATGGTGAACATCATTGTAAAGAAGAACACCATTGTAAAACTCTAGACTTGAAGAGGTCAAGTTTGTAGTTATTGGTAAAACATCCTACTGGGTGTTTGTTGCACAAAGCAGAAATCCTTGGGTATAAGTCCGAATGGAACTTACTATTTGCTAATGGATTCAAAGAGAATGAGGAAGATTCACCCTTTTGTGTGTGGCATGGTGAGTCCCAGTTGTAAAGGTCAGAGCTGTTGAGACTAAAGAATCTAGCGCGTCACAACACATGCCATGGAAATAGCGATAAAGCGAAGGATATCAAAATTAAAATTATATATTTAAAAGACTTATATCGTTGTAGGTTACCGCCCTATGCTACTCAAGGTTTCATGCGCTTGGCAATCACCAGGCATAAAATTCGTGCCTAATGTGCATATGTGATGATTGCCACGCACATGGAACATTCAGTAATACCGTGCAAGGATATATTTATTTACAATATGATTGACAAACAACAAATTGCATAATACAATCTCACACTACGAATACGTTACAAATATTTCTACTAAAATACTATATTATGACATCACATACGAAGCTTATTTTATTAGTTTATCCTGAAAATTTACCTAACATCGGTTCAACATTTATGTGCTGTATTCCTCCAGACGAGGGCGGTTATGGCTCTCCACAACTAACTGTTACTTGTCTCCGCTCTGTCATCTATTCTCACAACTTACTATGTAGGTTATTTACGGTTTCTCTGTGCATGTGAGTGTTAGACTTTCTAAGCCTTCTTTCTTCGTAATGTGTCACAGAAATTTCAGCTGTCTCTTTCTGATTTTTAAGTATAAGTATTCTCTTGGTTTCCATCCTGACATTAAGATCCATAAGAATTACAGACATAAGTTTATATTCGGGGTCCTATCAAATAGTATCGGGACTGATGTTATAAAAAGAAAACTACGACATATATAAATTCGGCATTTAATCTCCTTTCAAGTAGTCCCCTTCTGAAGCCACACATCTTATCCAGCGTCGTTTCCATTGGTAGAAGAATTCTTGGAACTCCTTTTTTTGGGAGGGGTTTAGCAAGCAGCTTCCTCGTCGCATTATATGGTAATTGTCAGACCTGGGAAAGTTGTCTTGTCTCAAAACTGCTGCACAAACCATATTCACTGATAGAATCTTTGTGGTGTTGTGAGACAACCACACTCTACACACTTTCTTTCCAAGTACCATTATAAACGATGGAAGTGAGCGAGAACGTTATAACTTAGTGTGTATGAGTACTAGGTCAATCTGTGCCAATCGGCGTACTTTAGCTCCGTTGCTATAGCAACAGTTCCGATACTTCTTTTATCAGACCTCGTATCTATGATTAAAATAAAATTTTAACTTAAGAAAACTCATTAGGTAGATTAATCACAGTGTCTTTCTTTCCCTTCTTCCTTCAATATGTCCTGTGAGTGTTAAATTTTCCAAGATTGTTTTCCTTATAATGTTTCCTAGAAATTTAAATTGTTTCTTTCTGATTCTAAGTTTGTTTACTTTTTGTTTCTATTCACGTTTAAACTTGTTCGTTGCTCACATGTTCAGTCCATGGTATTCTCAGCATCCTTCTGTAGAATCACATTTCTGTTGCCTCACGTCTTTTCTTCATCTGTGTGGAGATTGTCCAGCATTCAATGCCATATAGGAGAACCGATATTACTTAGTTGTTCAGTATTCTTTTCTTTGTTTCTGACGATTATTTTCCTGTTTCTTACTACTTAGCTTCTGGAAGGCATATTTCGCTATTCTAATGCGCCTCTGCAATTCTGTGTCATATTTTCCGTCCTTTGTTAACAAGTTTTAATAAAATAACAAATGCTGAATCCTCCGTCCAGATTCCGTATACATTCAGGACTTGGACTATCATGGCTCGATACAGTTTCCTGTCCTTTGTAGCTTTTTGAATTTTTCTAAAGCTCGTTTAGATTTTTTTAAAGCTCGTTTGGATTTTTCTTATCTCTTCTAATATCTGTTCTGCCGACCAGTTACACAAGCTCATTAGATAGATTATGTGTTGTTTTCTTCTGTTCCTCTTGTTGTTCATGATGACAGTAGTCTTTGAGTATAGAATCCAGAGGTTGGCAGTGAATATTTCGAACACAGTAGGGAAGCGTAGTTCAGGTGAGCAGTGGATATCCCGATAAAGTAGCAGAGCGTAGTTCAGTAGTTTTTCCTTCTGTTCATTCGCTTGACAAGTTGGCATTGGACATTCGGAGAGAGTAAACAAAATGGCCGCCTTCATACACGATGGATTGAATATTTCACGTCTCCTGATTGGTTAACCTTCTTTTGGGGAACTATAAAGTGAGTCAAGTCATTTGGGTTGGCTCACTAGTTACCTAAAGGTACACAAAAATTGTAACACCTCTTGCCTTCAATATGTTTTATGAGTTAAATTTCCCAGGCCTTCTTTCTTCTTTATGTCCCCCCCCCAGAGATTTCAATTATCTCTTTCTGATACTAAGTACAAGTGTCCTTTTTGTTTTCATTTTCTCTAAAACTTTGTTGTTGCTCACATGTCCAGTCCATGGTATTCTCAGCATCCTTCTGTAGAACCACATTTCTATTGCCTCAAGTTTCTTCTTCATATGTGTTTAGATTGGCCAGCATTCACTACCAAATAGGTGAAGCAATATCACATAACAATTCTGTACTCTTTTCTTTGTTTCTAATGAAATTTTCTTGTTTCTTAATACTTTTCTTAGCTTTTGGAAGGCATATTTCACTATCCCAATGTGCTTTTGAATTTCAGTGACACAATGTTTGTTAAACACTTGCCAATATAATTTTTTGTACTTGCTTGATTTTGGCATCACCAATTTACAATTTGCACGCTGGACTGTTTCTTTTGCTGAAAACCATACATTCTGTATCTTTCGTCTTTGTTAGCATAAAAATCAAATCAAAAAGCTGCAACTCAAAAGTTTTCTTCAAAGTAAATAATTTAATTTATTAAGAGATTAATTGCCAAGAAGAAACTTAGATTTTCTATCAAAACATAGAACTTTGTATGAATGGACCACACTATATAGCCAAGTCAAATTACTTTAATTTGCTTAAGAACTATGAACATTAATGTAGTAAGTTGCTAGGTATTCAAAACCTTCTAGTTTTAACTATTATAATATACTTCCATAAGCACTTGGTGTTAGTTTGTAGCCACGGCTGAGGGAACGTAGGTATTTGCTATAGAATATTTTGACTAAAATATACCAGGTATACACTGTACAGTATCTAGCAGTTCTTTGGGTGTTTAGTTTCCTACTCTAAAGTCAGGAGAGTTCCTTCCAGTAACAATTCTGTACTCTTTTCTTTGTTTCTAATGAAATTTTCTTGTTTCTTAATACTTTTCTTAGCTTTTGGAAGGCATATTTCGCTATTCTAATGCGCCTCTGCAATTCTGTGTCACATTTTCTCTCCCTTGTTAAAACATTTCTTAGATATTTAATATTTTTCTACAGGCTTGATTTTGGTGTTTCCAATTCGTCGAGATTTGTTGACAGAGATTCTGTTTTCTTACAATTGAAACTAGAACAGGTAAATTTGCCAGGATATCAAACCCATATTGGTTGGTATAAGCGATAAAACCAGCATTGTTACAGGTTTTAAAATTACTAATAAAAGCTTGAGCTCCAGAGAACTGTATCCCAGGTTTTGCCTCTTCCTTGGAATGAAGTTAGGATTAATACCTGACGCCTGGGATGGCGATCCTCTGTAAACTCGACCTTGTGTTGTATTTTATACGAAATGGGCGTTCAAATATATAAAAAAACATATTTTTTTCCGGTTTACATTGATGATTATTATTAAATTCAGTCCGAATGTGCTATCCCCTCAGCTAATAACCCTCCTTCGTAAAAAGAGGGGCAAGGGTCATTAACTGGTGTCTGGCCCATCCTCCATAAAGGTAAAGTGCCGAGATGATTTGAGCAATTTTTGGTCTCTGGTCTCCTGTAAGCGTGAGGCTTCACGTTAAAATAGCCTTGT
The DNA here is from genome assembly GCA_964036315.1 of Acanthosepion esculentum. Lineage (NCBI taxonomy): Eukaryota > Metazoa > Mollusca > Cephalopoda > Sepiida > Sepiidae > Acanthosepion > Acanthosepion esculentum. The sequence goes on along the minus strand of OZ038500.1, from coordinate 91,096,237 downwards.
GCCAATTGGAATTGAGTGGACGTTCTGATAAATGCAAAACCCGCATTTTTATGTGTTTTTTTTTGCAATCATTATTAAGCCCAGTTTCATGTGGGGGCATCTCCAGGCAAAGATGGAATTCAGAGGAGACTGAATTATTTTTGGACCTTGGTTTCATTCAGGCGTTTCAGGTTCCGTTTGATTGCATGTGAAGCTGAATCCGACCCCCGCATTTTCATTTGGGTTTATTCATCTTATTACTGAGTTTGAGAGCAGTACGCCAATAAGTGATGATGGGTTACGGAGCTCAATATACCTAACCTGACACCCAGTGTGATAAGGGTATACAAGGCACATGCATCACAGCCAAATATGCAGGATTTAGTGACACATTTTAATAAAATCAGCGCATAACCTTGCAGGGGGTACGCAATTAGAAATATCTTCAGTTTGAGTAACTTAATCGCCTATGACGGTCTTCGATTAAGGATGTATTCACGTACCGAGTTGTGACACCTTAATTGCAACTGAGGAGTTATTATTATTATTATTGATTTCAGCTCCAAGCGTGTTTGGAGGATGTACACCTAGGGTTAACTTCAATCCCTTGTGTTTGAGCCAGGGAAAACTACCGAGGCAGCTTGAGCTGTTTTGTCCCACGTAGGGCTTGATTAAAAACTGACTGTGTACCATATTCTGTCCAACGAAAAATTTCCATTTACAGGATCTTACAGTTTCACCCAATATTTGAACACACTTATTTGAGATATAAACAACTTTACATAATTTTCAGGCCTTTCAGCGGATATACAAACATTGGGCATTATATATAAGATGGAACAACTATTTCGAGATAAACTTCCAACATAAAATGTAACAATTATTATGCGACAGAGGTCGTACTTTTTTTCTCACTATCAAAACTTTCGGCGAACACACAGACATTGGGCGTTATAGTGATTTTCCAAGCGTAGCTTGGATGTGGCACAAGGCCGACAGTAAGAGGCACCCAGTGAGGATCGAACTCACTACTCAGTCATAATTGTTCTAGCTAGAACAAGGTTGCTAGCCATTACGCCACCTCGAGGTGTCCGACATTGGGTGTTATATATAAGCTGGAACAACTATTTTGGGACAAACTTCATACATAAAATGTAACAATTATTATGCGACAGAGGTCGTACTTTTTTTTCTCACTATCAAAGCTAATGTCAGTGAAGATTTATTCGAATGTGGTCCGATCCTGTTCGGAAAGTTTACCTCGTTTTCGCACCGTTTGGCAGCAAGTTTAAAAACCGCAGCCTCTCTCTCAGAGACGCCGCGTATTCGCATCTATAGATGCATGCAGGTGTTCGACAGTAATTGATGTCTAAAGTGTTTCGAACACAAAGCCCGAGTTAACGCGGGAGACGATTAGTCTGAACAAGATCACGACCGATTGTTAATCCTGTCGTTCCTATCGACAGTTTACGCTCCTTTGAAGTTGGTTAGCGCAAAGGAAAGTAACAAAGAGAAGATGTGTACAGTTATAAACACACACACACACACACACACACACACACACACACACACACACACACACACACACACACAGATATATATATATATATACACGTTTTATTGAATGTGGCAGAAAAGGAATTTTTTTATTAGGTTTTTTGAATGTTACAATTTCCCTTACCTTTTTGGGGGCTATAGAGAAACTGTTCATAAAGGTTATTGTCCCATGCGATATCGGCCATTTCATTAGTCATTTTCAAGGTGACCGTTGTTAATATGACTGATATGTTTGTACTCTAAGTTCTATTGTATGCAAGTAGTAGAAATTCTAATTCTGTGCTATCAGAAATGTGCCCGTGATTCCATGTTGGGGCATCAAGGAGTTTTTTAAATAGTTTTCTATATCTTACTGGAATTATCCAATTTTTTTATAACACTATTGGGCTCTACTTAGAGCAATAAGAATGTATAATTACTCTCCAAGTTTGTTTGTCATTAATTAATCATATCTAAGGACCGGAAGCTCATGAAGGATTGAAATTAAGTTCATATATATAAATATATATATATATATATATATATATATATATATATATATATATATATATATATATCTATCAATTATGTGGTGCGGGTTCAATTTATATTACGCGAATCATTCATATGAATGATCGCGTAATATATATATATATATATACACACAGTGTAACCCGGATATAAGAGACCCGGATATAAGAGAAACCCGGATATAAGATAGATTTTCTCGGGTCCAAATTAGAGCCTGTGTCAATGTATATATAATAGACCAAACCCGGATATAAGAGAAACCCGGATATAAGAGACTTCGTCTCCGGTCCCGACAACTCTTTTATATCCAGTTACACTGTATATATATATATATATATATATATATATATATATATATATATATATAAAAATATAAAAGTGAACATAGAAATCAACAGTCTGTTTCATGCTAGATGCAATCGTCAGGCCACGAGTGCTTTTATTTTTATCGGTTATTTATATATACGGGTCAGTGGTGCATTGTGGGTAGTCTATTCTGGCGGTTATTTTTACCGGAAGTAATAGTTAGAACAAACTACAACAATCAACTCCAAAATTGAATAGCTTTATCTTCCCAAACAAAAACAAAACTATTAAATAATCTATATAAACAAAATACGTTATTAAAAACACCGATCAAAATAAAAATAAAATAATAATGAAAAAAATATATAAGATAAGGAATAAAAATAAAAATAAAAAATAAAAATCAATAAAAACAAGCAAAATAATTTAACCCAAATAAATAAATAAATAAATAAACAAATAAATGACTTCCGGTAAAATAACCGCCAAAATAGACTACCCACCACTGATCCGTATATATAAATAGCCATGAAAAATAACAGCACTCATGGCATGACGGTTGCATTTAGCATGAATCAGACTGTCGCCTCTAAGTCTTGACTTCTATGTTCACTTTTATATTTACACACGCTCTGTCTCTGATATTGAGCACTTTATCCCATAAATATAGCACATGTTAAGACTATATTTCTTCATATATATATATATATATATATATATATATATATATATATATATAATTCCAGTATTATTTTCCATTTTGCTCAAGATTATCTTCGCACTCATTAACCTTCTAACTTTCTGTTCTAGAGTAACAAGGTGCCTCACAGGTTTCGCGTACGATTTCATTTTCAAATCTTTTTTCACTGCTCTTTGGACTGTCATAGATGAAACTCCCCTCTCACGTGCCAAACGTCTTATGGATTCAGTTGGATCTTTTCTAAATGATCTCTTTAGCTGTAAGTTGAAATGATGATCCCTCTTCCTGTTGTGACCTCCTGATCCAGTTTTCCTCTCTACTGTTCCCTCTTTTTAAACTTATTCACCGTTCTCTTGATGGTTCTTGAATGGACTTGAATGGAGATGGCAGCAATAGTATGAATCTTGTTACTATTACTGAAGGCCTGAATGATATTTTCCGTCTCATCATTGCTTAGTCGGAAGGACAGTGGGTGACACAAAATGATTTTAACCTGTTCTCTTTCTAGCTGAATAACTCAAAGGATTTTTCAGTGATTCTTACGACAAATGGTGTCAAGATGGCTAAATGGCTTATTTGAAAACCTCGAAAAAAGAAACTCAATTAAATTTTTAGATATTAAACATTTTATGGGATGAACAATTATGCTGTTGCACGATTTGGACAATTTTCTTTTTACACCCGGTATATATAGAGGGTGGGTATGGATAAATTGTCGCCAGTTTATATTTTTTATTTCGTGCATGTGCGTTATTTGATTTTGATTTCGTTGACGGCCCAGTATAGTAGGGTTAGTTGGGCGCCGTCTGTAAGAAAAAGAGCGCCATAACACAATTCGCCTCGCCAGAGGTTTGGAAACGGCATGCTGTACTGCTTGGCATTCGCACCGGAAGCTCCATTTCGCAGTGTTTGAATGTCAATCTGAGGACAGTGTAGAGGATTCGGAAAGAGTTGGAGGAATCTAATGGTGATTTCAAAGGTGTTTGGCGTGATCCAGAGGGATGGCGACGCTATACCTACATTCATCTTCCCACAATGACTAAGACTCAACACGGAGACCTACATCAAGTGCCTTGAGAAGGTATTGTTGCTCTGGATGAAGAGGGTTGCGGCTGGAAGACCATATGTCCTGCAGCAGGACTCTGCACCATGCCACACAAGCAGGAGAACCCAGTCATGGATGTCAAACAATTTCTGCAACCACATCACTCCTTACATCTGGCCACCTAACTCCCCAGACTGCAACCCCCTTGATTATTATATGTGGGGTGCAGTTGAGCGAGAGACCAACAAAACTCCTTGTAACACCAATGATAAACTGAAAGCAAGGATTATGGCAGCATTCACCAACTTAAACAAGAAGTTCGTCCAAAAGAGTTGCAGGAGATTCCGAAGTTGTCTGGAGCATAAATAGATCCAATTTAAAAAAAATTGTCTGATGATCGTAAAAGCGTGAAACTCAGGGTCACAAACTCATATCCATACTTATTACATATCTCTCTCTCTCTCTCTCTCTCTCTCTATACATATATATATATATATATATATATATATATATATATATATATATATATATATATATATATATATCAATTATGTGGTGCGGTTTCAATTTATATTACGCGAATCATTCATACGAAAAAAAGATAATGAAGTTAATGATATGGCAAGAATCACTCTCGCAAACAATTTTTAATAATAAAATACATTAACCTCGAATCTGTTAATGAATGGTATGATCCTTGTTTATAAATTCCGGTTAAAAAAAAAAGACCTGATAAAACCGGAATTGTGATTCTTGCCATATAATTAACTTCATTATCTGCTTTTCGTATGAATGATTCGCGTAATATATATATATATATATATATATATATATATATATATATATATATATATATATATATATATATATAGCTCTTCTTGCCCCGGCTGCACACACATGTAGTGTTCGGGTAATAGTCATGGGAGAGTGCTTATTCACCTATTCCAGTTATTTGAGGTCATAACATGTTATTGATGAGTTATTTAATCAAGACATCTGGTGAGAAGCCAGAACGCAGGGCGACGTGAATTCATTCGTTTCTTTAAAGCGTTGTTCTAAAATGAACATAAAGAACCTCCGTTAAAACTCGAACTCGTTCCGCAGATTCCGTCTTCCGATGCTGATAACAGTTCTGCCTCCAGTTTCAAATATAATAATTATGGAATGAGATGCTATCGCGGTCGTTTCACCGTTTTGGCTTCGACCATTCGCGACGCGGTGTGGTACGCTGCCAATTTTCTCTTTGGGTCTGTGACCCCTCTTAATGTGATTGTAACCACCGGTCAGGTCAGAGCCAAAAGTGGATAAGTGGATGATGGCTAGTCTAGACAAACTTTTGATGGATTTTCAAAATCCTATCCATTTTCATAATCTATTTTTTCTCTTCTGCCTGCAGGAATGCAACAAACTGACCCGAGGATCTAATCCTTCTCTTAAACCCAGAACATTTTTTTCGTATAAAAGAATATATTCTAATATTTTTAACGACATCAAGGGGTGGTTGATGTGGTTGTGAAATATGTATTGAATTCCAAGACCTGTATTTACTCTACTCTTCACAAGAAAAAAAAGGTAAAAGTGAAAGAATACTTTACTGTTTTTTCCTAATATGCAAAGCCCAAGACAAGTGCATGCTTGCAATCAAAACAGAAAATCAAATATATAAAGTTGTCTACCTGTGTGTGTGTGTTCAGATATTGCGTAAAACTGTATTATCAAATAAATGCGGTTTCATCGTTTACATTCACTAGAATGTGTCTTATATCTGACACAACTTAGAAGAAATAGAGAAAACTAATTTTTATATTAAGCTAAAAACAAAGTTACTGTATTTTGGCATTCATTTCCAGTCTAGTCTTTTGTGAGCTTTATAAATAAGTGATTGTTTTGTTAATTATTTAAATAAAACTATTTTCTATCTAAGAAGTGGCAACGTCCTTAGCATTTCGATCACAGCTTACGTTTAAGCGGAAGCAAACAATGTAAGAAAAAGGAAACATCTCTTTACTCAGTCAGTTAAATGCCATACACGATACTAACTAGGCAGAAAATCTTCCCGCAGTAGGTAACTGATTCTTTCCGTGGTAAACTGTTTGCTAAAGATGGCTAAGGACTCAGTCTCTCTCTGCTATTTTACTGATAGCTGGTCGGGGGGGGGGGGAGAAGAAATGGTTTCATACCTTCCCCAAAGGTATTTGCGCGTAAGTGAATGTAACGAATCCGATGGAATTCGAACTCGGCTCCCCAATTTCTCATTCTGAGCCGTTATCCCTCGCACCACAATGCACATTTTTCATTAGTAAGATTTTAAAATCTGAAACCTATTATAAATTATAAGATACCCTTTATAAAAATAAACTACTAATCAATCGAAATGGTTTAATTATAAAATTCACTTAAACCATTTATCATATAGGAATAAAATGTCGCAGCCGACAATTGGGTTTCAACATGGATTGCCAGAGAGCAAACACAGTCGACATCATCTTGAAATAATTAGATCACGTGACGGGTAAAGGAAAAATATATATATGGGAATTAGCGGCGTCTGACCGAGTATTTTTCGAAGGTGTTAATATTATTGTATTTGTGAATGACAAAGTCTCTCCTACAAACGGGCATTACAAAACCATTTTAGGTCAAACGTAAATCTCTGAAACAAAACTTATGCACCCATACAGAGTATTCGGGTTAAATTTGACAATATTTAAAAAAATAAAGTAAAACGAAGTCAATATCTAAGCCAAATGTCAATTTACTGGAAAAATGGCATACAGGTTAGAATAATCAAAATCCAATTCACTCAAAGAAGCCACCCTCAGCATTTATCACGGCCTTGATCCAACTCCAGAATCTAGCACATTCGGCCTTCACGGTGTCCCTCGAGAGAGGGTCAAACACCTCCTTAATCCTGCCAATCAGCTGGGCCATGGTATTACAGGAAGAGTGGATGGTGTCATTTTGATGCGCAGCATGAATCATCGTGATCCAGCTTACACTTTTCCATTATTCAGGTGGCTTCCACTCGTCCATGTCAGTTAACTTTGGCTAAAATTGTAGTGATTAGGTTTCACAATGCTTTTCGCTCTTTACAGATATTGCAAACCAATTTGTAAAAATAAAAACATTAAACTCTGCCAAATTTAACCTGAACACCTTGTAAGTTTATATATTTTCCCACTTTTAGTTTCATTTTTGTTGATGATAGCATTTGACGACTGTTTTTGTCAGGGCACTCAACGATTATTATCCCTACCATGTAACCCAGTACAACCTGCCGAATAGTAGGCTCATCGGCGACTAAACCGGTTCCCCCATGAGGCCTTTCTGGTGAGGAGGGTGGCTAGACACTCAGCAGGATTAAAAAAACAAAACAACAACAACCTATCAAAGGGCGGATGTACCTTCTTGTATGGTCAACATTTTATCGCAAAATGGGGCAGATTGAGTTCCATTGCTATCGATGCAGATAGTATAGTGATGATAGAGCATCACTAGGCGGAGGGCTTCCTAGTTTGAAGTCAACGGCCAGAGCGGTGACTTTGCTTGGTTGATTTTGTTCAGCGGCATGTCAACCTCTCTCGGTTATTTAATGCCGAAATCTAAATATTTGGACCTCTTCCCCCCTCTCACTTATTTTTGCTGTCTCTTTCTTCTTCGCATTCATTCCTTTTCCCTTCTTTTCTATATTTCAAACTTTTATTCCCTATTATCCTATCTCCCTTTTTCATCCAATCTCGTTAGAAACAAAGAGAATAATACTGAACGGTTACGTAATATCAGTTCTGCTATATGGCAATGGATTCTGGACAAACTCCTCGCGAATAAAGAAGACAAAAACATGGAGTTCTGTAGAAGGATGCTGAGAATACAATAGACCGAACATGTGAGCAACAACGAAATTTTAGAGAAAATGAAAAGAAAAGGTAACTCATACTTAACATCAGGAAGAATCAGTATTAATTTCTTGGGCACAATGAGGAAAAAGGGCTTGGAAAATCTAATACGCACAGGATAGATTGAAAGTAAGCGGGATAGAGGAAAACAGTGTATAACTCCTGCCTAACGAGCTTGTGTAGATGGATGGCAGAATAGGGTGTAGGAGAAATCACAAAACGACAAAATTTATGAAGAGCTGCAAAGGACATAAAAATTCTGGGGAATTATGAACCTCAACATCTTGAAAGGATACAGCACATAGAAGAAAATCATCTTTTTTATTCTTTCATCTTTCTCTCTATTTTCTCTTAGATTTACAGACTATCAATTCGTATTCTTAGTCTCTTTCAATAACCTCTCTCCCTTTCAATTCCTGTTTCTCTTTCAATCTTTTGCTCTTTCAATCTCTCTCTCTTCCTTTCGATTTCTCTTTCTCTTTCAATCTCTCTCCCTCTCTTTCAATCTCTCTTTTTTCATCTCTCTCTCCGTTACAATCGGTCTCTCTCTCTCCATTTTAATCTCTCTCCATTTCAATTACTTTAACTTTTAATCTCTCACTCTCCCCTTCAATCTTTCTCTCTTAATCCCTCTCTCTCTCTTTCAATCTCCCTTTTTCAATCTTTCTTTCTCTCAATATATCTCTCTTCTTTTCAATCTCTCTCTTTCTTTCAATCTCTCTTTCTCCCGTTCGGTCTCTCTCTCTTTCTCAATCTCTCTCTCCCCTTCAATTCCCTGTCTCCCTTTCACTCCCTCACTTTCAATCTCTCTCTTTCAATATTTCTTTCACTTTCAATTTCTTTTTTTCAGTCTCTCACTCTCTCCCTTTCAATCTCCTATCTCCCTTTCAATCTCTCTATTCCTTTCAGTCTCTCTTTCTCTTTCAATCTCTCTATTCTTTTCAGTCTCTCTTTCACTTTCAATCTCTCTATTCCTTTCAGTCTCTCTTTCTCTTTCAATCTCTCTATTCCTTTCAGTCTCTCTTTCACTTTCAATCTCTCTATTCCTTTCAGTCTCTCTTTCTCTTTCAATCTCTCTATTCCTTTCAGTCTCTCTTTCTCTTTCAATCTCTCTATTCCTTTCAGTCTCTCTTTCACTTTCAATCTCTCTATTCCTTTCAGTCTCTCTTTCACTTTCAATCTCTCTATTCCTTTCAGTCTCTCTTTCTCTTTCAATCTCTCTATTCCTTTCAGTCTCTCTTTCTCTTTCAATCTCTCTATTCTTTTCAGTCTCTCTTTCACTTTCAATCTCTCTATTCCTTTCAGTCTCTCTTTCTCTTTCAATCTCTCTATTCCTTTCAGTCTCTCTTTCACTTTCAATCTCTCTATTCCTTTCAGTCTCTCTTTCTCTTTCAATCTCTCTATTCCTTTCAGTCTCTCTTTCTCTTTCAATCTCTCTTTCAATTTCTCTCTCCATTTAATCTCCCCCCTTTTGAATCTCTTAGTCTACTTTCACTCTCTCTCCCTTTCAATATTTCTTTCTTAATCTCTCTCCCTTTCAATCTCTCTCTTCCTTTAAGTCTCTCTCTTTTTTCAATCTCCCTCTCTTTCACTCTTTCTTTCTCTCAATATCTCAGTCTCTCTCTTTTAATTTGTCTCTCCCGTTTAGTCTCTCTCCCCCCCTTAATCTCTCTATCCCCTTCAATCCCCTGTCACCCTTTCATTCTCTCTCTCTCTTTCAATATTTTTCTTTCACTATCTCTTTCACTTTCAATCTCTCTTTTTCAATCTCTCTCTCTTCTTTGCAGTCTCTTTACCTTTCAGACTCTCTCGTTCAATCTCTCTCTCCCTTTCAATCTCTCTCTCCCTTTCAGTCTCTTACTCTAACTTTCAATCCTTTTCTCTTCCTTTCAATTCCTCTTTCTCTTTCAATCTTTCTCCCTCTCTTTCAAACTCACTTTTTCAATCTCTCTCTCTTCTTTTCAGTCTCTCTACCATTCTTTCTTTCTTTCTTTCTTTCTTTGTGCTTCTCCCTCACCCCTATTTACACACTCTCTCTCAACCTTTTTACGCTCTTTCTATCTTGTCATCCCCTCACACACATTTACCACCTCTCTCTCTCTCAACGTTCTTTCTATCAGTTTTGTCCCTTCCCTTCACACTTACTTAATCTTTCGCTTTCTCTATCGCAATATATTTACGCTCTTTCTATCATTTTATATTTCTTCATGCCTATTTGCATTCTCTGTTTCTCTCTCACTCTCTCTGAACTTTACGTTTTTTATTGTCCCCCCTCACGTTTATTTACACACACACACACATATATATACACACACACTCTCTCTTTTTCAGACAGCATCTCTTTCTTAATGTTCTCTCCTTCTCATCTATGTTCTCTTTCTCCTTTCTTTCTCTTCGTTGATTTTCCCTCTCTAACGTCATCTATGTTTTTTCTATTTCTCTCTTATGTTATTCTTTCTTCCATTTCTTTTCTCTTTTCTCTTTTCTTTTTATTTCTCTATCTCCTAGTTCGTTTCCTTTCCCTATTTATTTCACTTTCATCTTCCCCATCTCTCGAATTCTCCTTATCCTTTTCATCTAGTCCCCCTTTCATCTTTCTTTTTCTCCTCACTCTTTTATATATTCACTTCCCTTTCTCTCTCTCTCTCACTCTCTCTCTCACTCTCTCTCTCTCTCTCGAACTTACCTTTCCATTTCACTCACGTTCGTTGTTCCTTCCACTTATTCTCTGTCACTAACCAACGCTAAACTACCCACCTACAACCAAAGTCAGAGAACAAACGACTCTTCCCGCCCAAAATAGATATATGGCCACTTAACGCGATCAAACGATCGACCCCACACCACTCAGCCTTTTCCTTCGCCACTCGAGGGAAAAGTTTTACGATTAAGTGGACTGATAAAGAAACAAAATCATTTATTTTGAGGAGCTCGAATACTTGCTGGTATGATGCTGAGGTAAAAAAGCGGGTCATTAGCTAAGAGGTCAGTAATTCTCATTTTAAGCGAGGCACGTAGAACCTGGGTCGGAAGAATGGAGGCTTATTTCAATCTCTGGATGTACTTCGTCACGATGTAATAGTTAACAAGCTGGTCTTGTCCGAGCAATGAGTTCGATTCACACTGGGTGCCTTGTGTTTGTTACCTTGTGCCAAATTTAAGGTACGCTGAATAAATAACCAAGTCATGAACAAGTACCCTTCCTTTCTTGCAGTTAGTTTTGTACTTTAGTCATTCATATGTACGGTCAATGAATGCCAAATTTTTCCCTGCAGGGGAACGGCTAATATTCATCTTCTTCTTTATGTGCTATGTCCGCTCAGGATGTAGGCGATCATGGTTCTCCACAACTTCCTGTCCTTTACAGCTCTTAATAAATTACGTTTTTTTTGTTATTTCTTCTAAACCCTGTTCCACCATATATTTACTGAAGCTCACTAAGTATATTATGCGTTGTTTTTCTCTGTCGCTCTTGCATTTAATCTGCCCTGTGAGTATCAGATTTTCCAGGCCCTCTTTCCTCATTATATGCCCCAGAAACTTCAACTGTCTCTTCCTGATGTTAAGTATTAGTTTCCTTTTTGTTTCCATTTTCCTTAAAACTTCAACATTGCTCACATGTTCGATCCATGGTATCCTCAGAATCCTTCTGTAGGACCACATTTCTGTTGCTTCAAGTCTCTTTGTCGTCTTTGAGGAGATTGTCCAGCCCTCTCTGCCGTACCGAAGGACCGATATCACGTATCTGTTTAGTTCTCTTTTCCTTGTTTCTAGCGAATTTCTTGTATTTCTTAGTACTCTCCTTACCCTTTGGAATGCATATTTGGCTATCCCAATACGCCTTCGGATTTCAGTGTCACAGCTTCCGTCCTCTGTTAAATCACTTCCCAGATATTTAAATTTCTGCACTGGTTTCATTCTGGTATCTCTGATTTGAAATTCGCACTTTGGGATCGTCCTTTTGCCAACAACCGTGCATTCTGTCTTTTGCAATCTATGCTTAATTCTTTCTTCTTATTTTCCTTCACTACCTTCCGTAGGAGATTTTATAGTTTTCTTTCCGTGCCCGTAATCAACACTGTGTCATCTGCGTATCTTATTATGTTGTTAATGAATGCCAATAATGAATCCTTGTCGGACTTCTAGTTCTCTCAGAATCGCCTCGCTGTATAGATTGAATAGTTCCACTGAGAAGACACATCCTTATCTTACATGCTTTTCTATTTTTGTATATCTGCTGAACTTATTTTGCAGGCGATTTGTTGCCAGCATAGGTTGATTATTCTAATTTACTTCTCAACTATTCAAGGTCGCTGAGCAGTTCAAATGGATCTTACTTTCTCGAACGCCATTGCGTAATCTATAAAACACAGGTACACGACCATGTGCATTTGTATTGCTCTTTCGGTAAATATATTCTGAACATAGATGTGTTCCTTGTTCCTGTGTCTTTGACGTGCCATCTCTGTTCCTGATCTAATTCTGGTCGGATTCTGCTGCTTTCTCTATTCATCAGTATTCGAATAAGTTTCGTTATATGGCTCATCAAGTAGAGTGTCCGATAGATTTCGCATTCAATATCTGTCTATATTTCTGAGATGAGGTATTATGTACATTATTCGGACTATTGTCTTCATCTTTGTCGCCATGTTTATCACAACGTTTCGGCCGTTGTACGCTCCGGCCTTCTTCAGGTGGTTGGAATGTCTACAGCAGTGAGCGAAATAAAGGGTTCAGTTAGACATTCCAACCACCTGAAGAAGGTCGGAGCGTACAACGGCCGAAACGCTAAATGATCTTTCGCCAATCCAATCATTCTGAAAGAGCAAATGACCATTAGTATATGAAGATACCATGAATTCCTCTATAGATTGTTTATCTTGGAATATTTGACATATTCGTTACTTGCCTGTTTTTGTCTCAAAACTGTTGTGGGTCTGGAGCTAGTATCTATAGCATTCCAGCCATATGATTTTCGCTTCTCTAAGCGTTCTAATAGCTCAACTGACCGTCTGCAGATGAAGATTCTATGTATCCCTTAAGAATTTGATTTGTAGGAATATTTTATATTATATAGCATTCACGTCATATGATCTTTCGCTAATCCAATCGTTGTGATTGGTCAACAGACCGTCTGAAGATTAAGATACCATGTAATCGCCTAAAGATTGATTTATTTTGTCGGAATAATTTATGTATTCACTACCTGCCTGCCATTGTCTCACATCTGGTAGGCCTCTGGTGCCATAATCTCTATGATTTACATCATAGAATCTTTCCCCAATCCAATCATTCTGATTGGTCAACAGATCGTCTGGAGTATAAGATTCCATGTAATCGCCTTAACATTGATTGAGATAATTGAAATAATTTATATATTATTTATCTGCCAGCCATTGTCTAGCATTTGATGTGGGGTCTGGAATAATTAGCGAAAGCTTTGACGTCGTGGATCTTCCGCTAATGCAATCATTCTGAATTGGACACAGATCGTCTGCAGATTAAGATACCATGAACTCACCAAAAGATTGAATTATTTTGTTGGAATAATTTCTGTATTCATTATCAGTCTGCCATTGTCTCACATCTGTTTGGTCCCAGGAGCCCTTATCTATAGCAATCACTTCATAGGATCTTTCGTCATTCCAATCTTTGTCAACAGTCCGGCTGCAGATTGATATTCCATATAATCGGCTAGAGATTAATTAAGTTTGTCGAAATAATTTATATATTCTTTAAATGCCTGCTATTCTCTACTATATGGTATGAGTCAGGAGCCATTATCTATAATACACACCTCACAGGATCTTCAATCAAATCTATCTGTCTTCAATCCACAGTCTGTCTGCAGATTAAGATTGCATATAATCACCTGAAGATTGATCTACTTTCTTGGAATAATTTATATATTCATTATCTTTCTTCTATTGTCTCACATATAGTGGGAGTTCGTAGCCATTATCTGTAGCATTAACGTTATATGATCTTTCGCCATTTCAATTATTCTGATTGGTGAAAAGTCCGTCTGCAGATTAAGATTCCATATAATCGCCTAAAGATTTATTTATTTTGTTATAATAATTTAGATATTTGTTATAAGCCTGCCATTGTGTCACATATGGTGGTCGTCGGGAGTCAATGTCTATAGCATTCACGCCATGGGATCTATCGCCAATATCATCATTCTTATTTGTCAACGAACCATTTCCAGATTAAGATTACATGTAATCGCCTGTAGATTGACTTATTTAGTTGAAATATTTTATATATTATTTATCTGCCTTTTCATTATCTCACATCTGGTGGGCATCTGGAGCCATTATATATAACATATTCGCCATAGCATCTTTCGCTATTCTGTCTATGGTGATTGGCCAACAGTCTGTCTAAAGATTAAGAATCCATATAATCACCTAAAGATTGATTTATTATGTTGGTATGATTTATATATTTGTTATTTGTCTGCCATTGTCTCACATCTAGTGGGCGTCTGGAGGCATTATCTAGCATTCACGTTATCTTATGCTAATCCAATCATTATGATTGATCAACAGACCCTGTACAGATTAAGATTCTATGTAATCGCTTTAAGATTGATTTATGCTGTTGGAATTATTTATACATTCGTTACCTGCTGGCCATTGTCTCACATCTGGTGGGCGTCTGGAGGCATTATCTATAGCATTCACGTCATAGGATATTTCACCATTTCCAATCATTACGTTTGGTCAACAGACAGCCTGCGGATGAAGATTCCATGTAATTGTCAAAAGAGATTTATTTTGTTGGAATATTTTAGATATCAGTTTAGCCTGCCATTGGTCACATCTTGTGAGAGTCTGGATTCATTATTTATTGAATTCAAGGCAAATCCTCTTCAGCAATTGCAACCATTCCCATTGGTCAAAAGTCTGACAGCAGATTAGGATACAATATAATAGCATAAAGTCCGATTTGTTTTATTGGAATAACTTTTTTTCTTTATCTACCTGTCAGTGTCTAACATCTGGTTAGCGTCTAGAGCTATTATATATAGCATTCACGTGATATGATCTATCTCCAATCCAATCATTCTTATTGATCAACAGTTCGCCTGCAGATTAAGATTCCATCTAATTGCCAAAAGATTGATTTATTTTGTTGGAATAATTTATGCGTTCCTTATTTGTCTGCTATTTTCTAACATCTGGCGGGCGTCTGGTGACATTATCTCTAGCATTCACCTCATAGGATCTTTTGATACAATGATGCAGATACTTCTCTTTTCCCTTTGTCTTATTTTCTCAGGATTTATCATCTATTTTTAAAAATTATATATAGCCAATTCATTTACTTTATTTGTAGTACTTTATATGTGTTTATTTAAAGTGGAAATACATTATAGAGATTGAAAAATGAATGTCGTAACTACAATTTCAGACTGAACTTTTATTTGAGAGATCCTTCTCTTTTCCATTTCTCATATTTTCTCACGCTTTTTGATCATTTTAAAAAAATTGAATACATCCACCTCAGTTACTTTATTTTTTGTCCTATATATGTGTTTATTTGAAAATGGAAACACATTAAACTGGTTGAAAAACGAATGTCGCATCTATTATTTCAGAGGGTGCTTTTATTTGATACAATCATGAAGATCCCTCTCTTTTCACATTCTATTATATTCTCAAGATTTTTCATCAATTTTTTAATTTAAGTATAGCCAACTTATACACTTTATCGGTAGTCGTTTATATGTGTTTATTTGAAAATGGAAACACATTAAACTGATTGAAAAACGAATGTCGCATCTATTATTTCAGAGGGTGCTTTTATTTGATACAATCATGAAGATCCCTCTCTTTTCACATTCTATTATATTCTCAAGATTTTTCATCAATTTTTTAATTTAAGTATAGCCAACTTATACACTTTATCGGTAGTCGTTTATATGTGTTTATTTGAAAATGGAAACACATTAAACTGATTGAAAAACGAATGTCGCATCTATTATTTCAGAGGGTGCTTTTATTTGATACAATCATGAAGATCCCTCTCTTTTCACATTCTATTATATTCTCAAGATTTTTCATCAATTTTTTAATTTAAGTATAGCCAACTTATACACTTTATCGGTAGTCGTTTATATGTGTTTATTTGAAAATGGAAACACATTAAACTGATTGAAAAACGAATGTCGCATCTATTATTTCAGAGGGTGCTTTTATTTGATACAATCATGAAGATCCCTCTCTTTTCACATTCTATTATATTCTCAAGATTTTTCATCAATTTTTTAATTTAAGTATAGCCAACTTATACACTTTATCGGTAGTCGTTTATATGTGTTTATTTGAAAATGGAAACACATTAAACTGATTGAAAAACGAATGTCGCATCTATTATTTCAGAGGGTGCTTTTATTTGATACAATCATGAAGATCCCTCTCTTTTCACATTCTATTATATTCTCAAGATTTTTCATCAATTTTTTAATTTAAGTATAGCCAACTTATACACTTTATCGGTAGTCGTTTATATGTGTTTATTTGAAAATGGAAACACATTAAACTGATTGAAAAACGAATGTCGCATCTATTATTTCAGAGGGTGCTTTTATTTGATACAATCATGAAGATCCCTCTCTTTTCACATTCTATTATATTCTCAAGATTTTTCATCAATTTTTTAATTTAAGTATAGCCAACTTATACACTTTATCGGTAGTCGTTTATATGTGTTTATTTGAAAATGGAAACACATTATACAGGTTGAAATTGAATTTAGCAACTTCTATTTTAGTCGGTATTTTTATTTGATATACTCATGCTAATCCTTGCCTTTTCCCTTTCTCTTATTTTCTCACGCTTTTTTAATCAATTTTTAAATTTAAAATTCATTAAAATAGAGTGAGAAAATAAGAGAACGGAAAAAGAAAAATCGGCATTATGATACCAAATAAAAGTGCAGTCTGAAATAGTAGTAGCGACATTCAATGTTCAACTTTTCAAATGTGTTTCCATTGTCTAATACACACATAAAAGAAATAGCGTAAATGAGATGGCTGTATTTAAATTAAGAAATGATAAAAAAGACGTGAGTAAAGTAAGTGAAAGGGAAAAGTGAAGAATTTGCATTATTATATCAAATAAAGGGGCCGTCTGAAATTCGAGATTGATTTTCCAAACTCTATAATGTGTTTTCATCTTCAAGTATACACATATATTTGGATAAAATAACAATCAAATGAGGTGGATATACTAAAATTAAAATACTGATGAAAAAAAAACGCGCGAAAATAGGAGAAAAGGAAAAGGGAAGAATGATTGCTTCAAATAAATGTGCCGCTTAAATAGTAGCTGCGACATTCAATTTTCAACCTGTATAATGTGTACCTATTTTCAAATAAACACATACACTGGTGAAAATAAGACCGATGGTTAAAGTTTTATTCATTTCGGAATATGTTTCTAACAAAACAATATAAAGTTTTAATTTGTACGCTTTATGCAGAAGGTATTTCTCTTTCGAATGATGTAAAAATTGTATATTTTTCTACAACTTAAAAATATTTAATCCTGGATTAATTTAAATGATTCAAATAATGAATGGTCCATGGTCACGGTAACAAATCGCTTATACTCCGGTACCAAATTGATCATGGATCAGTATCAAATGGTCAATTACACGGTACTGAATATTCTACAGCCTGGGGAAAATATCCCACACCCTATTCAAGAACTAATAGGTCAAAGGCCATATACCAAATTGTGCTAAGCCCGGTATTATGTGTACACGGCCTTGTAGCAAATTGACCTGGTATAATATTGTCCAAGGCTCGGTAACTCATGATCCACGGCCAGATAGAATATGTCAACGGACCGTTAGCACATCATGGTCCATAGCCCTGTGCACATGATTGGTGACTCGGTATAATAAGGACCATGTTTCTGTAACATATATTCCACAGCCCGGTAGAACATGTCCACAGACGGGTAGCATATGGTCCACAGCTTCTTACCATATAATCTATGGCCAGGTATAATATGGTCCAGTTCCAGGTAAATCATAGTTCATGGTACGCCAGGGCCAGTTAACATATGGGACGCTGCCATGTACCACATGGTCGAAGGCCCAGTACATTAGAGTCCAGTGCCAGGTCGACAACCCGGTAGAACGAGTCCACAGCCTGGTAGCACATGGTACAGATCAATCTGCCAAATTGCCGAAGGCCCGGTACAATATGGTCCAGGGCGCGGTTACTCAATGTGCACGACCGAGTAGAACGTGTCCAGGTCACGGTAGCACATGTTAAACAGCCTCGTTCACATAATTGATGGACCGGTTAAATATGATACAGTCCCCAGTAACTCATTGTCCAGTTCCCAGTAGAACGTCCACGGGTCGGTAGCACGATGTACACAGCCCTGTACCACATGGACAATTGCCTGGTACAATATGATCCAGGTCTCAGTAGAACACGGTCCACGGCCCAATAGAACGTGTTCACAGTCCGGTAGAACATGGTCCACAGCCTCGTTTCACATAAAATATAATACAGGCCCGGTTCAATATGGTCCTAGGTCTAGAAACCCATGGTCCACAGTCGAAAGCCCAGTTTCTCATGGTCTACGGCACAGTATAAGGTGTCCATGGCCTGGTAGCACATAGTACACTGTCCTGTACCATATTTTAGCCCGGTACAATATGAACCAAGGCTCGACGACTCCTGGTTCATGGCCTGGTAGAGCATGGCACACAGTCGCTTACCACATAGCCAGGGCCTAGTACCATATGGCGTATGGCATTGTAACTCATGGTACACGGGCGGTTAGAACGTGTCCATGGCTCAGTAGCACATTGTACACCGCCCCTTATCACATGGTCGATGGCCGAGTACAATTATCCAGGGCACGGTAACTCATGGTCCGCAGCACGGTAACTCATGGTCCACGGTACGGTAACATGGTCCACAGTCTCGTATCACATAGTCGATGGCACAGGCCCCGGTAACTCATGGTCCGTTGCCTGGTAGAACGTGACCAGTGTCTGTTAGCACATGGTCCATAGTCCTGTACGACATGGTAGAATGCCCTGTACAATATAGTCCAGGGCCCGGTAACTTATCACACGGTAAAAACATGTCCAGAGCCTGTCAACTCCTGCTTCACGGCCCAGTAGCACAGTTCTTTAATATATTGTTGATAGCCGGTACAATATAGACCAGGGCCCGGTAACACATGGTCTGTGGCCCAGTAGAACATGTTCAGGGCCAGGTATCTTTCATGGTACCCGACCGGTTAGAAAGTGTTCATGGCCTGGTAGCACATGGTACAGAGCCCTGTTTCACTTGGTCGAAGGCCCGATACAATATGCTCCAGAGCCCGGTGAATTATGGCCCAAGTACAGAAAAACATGTCCAGGGCCCGTTAACTCCTGACCTATGGCCCAGTAGCACATGGAACACAGTTCTTTAACACATTGTCCATAGCCGGTACAATATGGTCCTGGGCCTGGTAACACATGGTTAACGGACCGGTAGAACATGTCTAGGGCCAAGTATCACATGGCACACTGCTCCGTGCGACGTGGTCGACAGCTCGGCACAATATGATATATTCCCCGGTACCTTATGGTACACGGTGCGGTAGCACAGGATACAGAGCACTGTACCACATGGTCGAACTCCTGGGATAATATGGTTATGTTGACCATTTTGTACCAGACCGTGAACCATTTGCTACCGAGACGTTAACCATTTGTCACTGGGGCTTGGGCCGTTTGCTACAGAGACGTTGGCCATATACTACCTTACTTGGCATAATTTTCTACAGGCCCATTGAACCATTTGCTACTGGAGCATGTTCTACCGGAACTTTGACCACTTTGTTCCGCACCATGTGCTACCGTGCCATGGACCATTTGCTACTGGGCCTGGGGCCATTTGCTACAGGACTGTGGACCTTTTGTTACCGAGCCTTGTGTCATTTGCTACAGGTCCGTTGACTCATTCGCTACCAGGCCAGGTGGACCATGTGCTACCGGGCCGTGGACCATTTGCTAAAGTGGCGTAGATAATATACTACCAAGCTTTGCACTGTTTGGTACAGGGCCACTGACCATATGCTACCAGGCCGTTGACTATTTTGTACCGGACAATGAACATGTGCTAACAGGCCCTGAACCATTTGGTATCAGGACCATTTGCTACAGGACCGTGGGCCATTTACTAACGGGCTTTGCACCATTTGCTACAGGGCCATTGACCAATTTGCTACTGGGCCATGGACCATGTGCTACCTGGCCGTGTATCAATTGATATCGGGACGTTGACCATTTGTTACCGGGGCTTGGGACATTTGCTACAGTCCGTGGGCCATATAATACAAGTCTTTGCACCGTTTTGTACAGGGATGCTGAAAATTTTCTACCGGTCAATAAACCATGTGCTACTGGACCGTTGACCATTTGATACTGATACATTCACCATTTGTTACCGGTACATTGACCATTTGTTGCCGAGGCTTGGGCCAATTGCTACAGGTTCGTAGGCCATATACTGTCAGGCTTGGCACCATTTGCTACCGGGCCGTTGACTCATTTGCTACTAGGCCGTGGACCATGTGCTACCAGACCGCTGACCATTTTGTAACGGACAGTGGACAATGGCTACTGGGCCCTGTATCATTTGATACCGGTACGTTGACCATTTGTTACCGGGGCTTGGGCCATTTACTACAAGTATAACACCTCGAGAAGATCCTGGTCAAAGGTAACCAATTATAACACGCATGCCCCTTTCGACCAACCTGTGTTAACCCTTGGCTGGATAGTGCCGTCGTCAGTCAACTGGTTGTTGGTCGCTGGCCGTTTAGATCCATACAGTCTCTGCCCACGTTGTGTTCTTTTATGTCATAGCAGTGAAAGACGAATGTTGTCGGTAATTCCGAGTGCTTATTCGAGCCACAACAAAGCTGTATTATGAAAGAAATAAAAATCTCTCAGAGGAAATAAAAACGGAAGATTCGTCGGGTTGGTTTTAAATTGGTCTATATATTTCTTGCTACAAAAATCAACCGTTTCCTCTTAAAAATACTATAGTGACACTTTGTTCTTCTAAATCTTGTAACGGGCTTCAATGTCGAGCAACAGGTCACGCGGAGTTTTGGTAGCAGCTCTTTCGCCCTTCTCGTCTCTCTTGAACACTCTGAAAATTCTCTCAGGCTGAGTTGCCAACGGATCTGCTTATATAGAGTCCTGTCCAAGACTGGCGTAGGTTCGACTGGTCTGAGGATTTCGATAATTTCCCAAATTTCGGAAGTAGTTTCCGGTTTCGCCCTACCTATATAACACATACTTTCTCTTATTTATGCCTCGCACCATTACAAATCGGCGGAGATAAATTTCCCCCACATCTCATCCTCTCTCGGTATTCCACCTCAGACCATCACCACGGGAAAATTTTTGAATGTCTTCTTGAAAATTCTAATTTTAAAACTAGTGGACGAAGAGGCGGTTTTATTTGAATTATTGTTTTTCCTTGAAAAATTAATTCGCAGCCTTTGGTCTGGATTGTACTAGTGTACCCCCAACAAGGCAACAATATCCCACAATCATCGAGATAACATGCAGAACTTAGAGGTGAGTTTCTCATTTCAGTTTCCTTTTCGGGTGACATTTAAATCTCGTCTTTTAAGTTGTTTATATTTCCACAATACCAAGTCTTGTCCCTCGTTTATTTGTTTATATTTCCAGGTTCATCCGGCATTTGATTGGAGCAAACTAATCTTACCAAACAGCGTTTTAAATATATCTGAAAACATGTCATTTCCGTAGATATAAATTTGTATATTGGATCCAACTAATCTTTCATAAAAGCGCTTCTAATAAAGCTGAATGTTTGTCTTTTCCGGAGATATGAATTCATAATTTAAAATTCGCTTCATCCGGCATTAGATTGGAGCCAACTAAATTTGCCTAAAAGCCTTTCTAATATAGCTGAAGGTAAATCATTTCCATAGATATAAATTCGTAATTTACACTCCCGTTCATCCGGCATTCGATTGGATCCAAATAATCTTACCTTAAAACCGTTCTAATATAGCGGAATATTTGCCTTTTCCGTAGATTCAAACACATAATTTACAGTTCCTTTTCTCCGTTATTTGATGGGATACAAACTAATCATACATTAATCATACATTAAAGCCTTTCTAACATAGTCGAATGTTTGTCATTTTGTAGATATATATATATATTCACACTTTAAAAATTAGTACATCTGACATTAGACTGGATCTAACTAATCTTACTAAAAACGATTCTAATATAGCAAAATGGTTGTCATTTCCGTAGACATAAATACATGAAATAAAATTACATCATCCGGCAATCGATAGCATCCAACATATCTTAGCAAAAAGCTTTTATAATATAGCTGAATGTTTGTTTTTTCATAGATATAAATTCATACTTTACAATTCCGTTCATCCGGTAGTTGTCTGATATAATGGAACTTACATAAAAGACTTTCCAGTAGAGCTGAAACTTTGTCTTTTCTGTAGATATAAATTCAGAATTTCTAATAAGGTTCAGCCGGCATTTGATTGGATCTAAATAATCATATCTAACATACTTACTAATATAGCTGAACGTAGGTCGTTTCCTTAGATATAAATTAATAATTTACAAGTCAGGGGTCCCGGCATTTGATTGGATTAAACAAATCCTACAAAACAAATCTACTAATATACGAGAACATTGATCCTTTACGTAGATATAAATTCATAATTTACATTTGCGTACATCCAGAATTCGACTGGATCCAATTAATCTTACGTAACATCCTTAGCTGAACAGTGGTCGATTCCATAGATATAAATTAATAAGTAACGTTTCCGTCAATCAGGCATTACATTGGATCCAACAAATCCTACATAAGATCCAGGTATTTACTTGACCCCACACTGAGTCAGGTTGTGACACAAGGTCGGTTTTTAACGTGGGGACCTGAGTGTTTTCACTTGGCTGGTCTAAGCTAGTCATAGCTTGTCCAAGCTGGTCATAGCTAGTCTTGGCTTGTCATAGCTGGTCCAGGCCGGAACCGGTCCAAGCTAGTTGTAGCCATGATACCACCAGCGCAGGGACGAATCCCTACACCAGGCAAGTATCGAGTGAAGCTCTCAGCCAGAAGGCCGACCAAGCGAGCGATCTGCGAACAGATACTACGCTTTGATCCGGGCCTCCAGGCCGAGCAGCTCCATCCCACATAAGATCCATACCAACATACCAGAACATTTGACTTAACTGTACATATTAAATCATAATTTATATTTCGTTCATGCGGCATTCGATTTGATCCAACAAAACCTAACAAACATCCTTACTAGCATAGAGAGAAAATTTATTTTTTCCTTAGATGTAAATTCATAATTTACAATTCGGTCATAGGGAATTCGACTGGATCCAATTAAACTACCTGTCATCCTTACTAATATAGGAGAATATTAGTCTTTTCCATAGATATGAAATCATAATATACATTCCCGTTGAACCGTCATTCGATTGGATCCTATCAATCCTACCTAACAACCTTCATTTGGGAGAAAGTTTGAATTTGCATAGATTTAAATTCATAAATGCTATTTTCATGGACTCGGCATTCGATTGGATCTAACTAGGCCTACATAACATCCATATTAATATGGCTGAATATTTGTATTTCTGCAGATATCAATTCATAATTTATATTTACGTTTATTCGGCATTCGATTGGATCCAATTAATCCTACATCAATAACTAACATAGCTGAATATGTCTTTTCCGTTGATATAAATTAATAATGTACGATTCGTTAATCCGGCAGTGGATTGCATCCTGCCTAATATTCTTACTAATATAGCTGAACATTTGTTTTTCCGTAGAAATAAATTCATAATTGATGTTTCGATAATCCGGTATATTACTGGATCAGACTAATCCTACCTAACACCCTTACTAATACAGCTAAACATTTGCCTTTTCCGTTGATATAAATTCAAAATATAGGATTCGTCAATCCTGCATTCGATTGGATCAACTAATCTTACCTAACATCCTTATTAATATAGCTGAACATCTGTCTTTTCCGTAGATATAAATTCCTAATTTGTAGTTTCGTTAATCCAGCAATTGATTGCCTCCAAATAATCCTAGCTAAGATCCCTACAAATATAGCTGAACATTTCATATTTCCGTAGATATAAATTCATAATATACGTTTCGTTAATCCGGCATTCGATGGGAACATATTAATCCTACCAAACATCCCTACGAATACAGCTGAACATTTATCTTTTCGGTAGATATAAATTTATAATTTACGTTTCCTTAATGCGGCATTCGAATGGATGCAACTAATCCTACCTAATATCTTTACTAATACAGCTGAACATTGGTCTTTTCCATAGATATAAATTCATAATAAAAGTTTCGTTAATCCGGCAACCGAATGCCTCCGAATAATCCTACCTAAGATCCTTACTAATATAGTTGAACATTTGATTTTCTGTAGATATAAATTCATAATTTACGTTAATCCGGCATTCTGTTGGATCCGACTAAACATACCTAACATTCCCCCTAATATAGCTGAACATTTTTTTCCGTCGATACAAATTCATAATTTGAATTTCGTTAATCCGGAATTCTATTTGATCCAATTAATCCTACCTAACACTCTTACTAAAATAGCTGAACATTTGCCTATTCCGATGATGTAAATTCATAACGTAGGTTCAGATTATCCGGCATTCAATTGAATCCAACTAAACCAGCCGAAGATCCTTAGTAATATACCTGAACATTTATCTTTTCCGTAGATATAAATTCATAATTTCTATTTCCTTAATCCGGCACTTGATTGGATCCTACAAATCCTACACAACAAAATTATTAATATTGCTGAACGTTTGAACTTTCTGAAAATATAAATTCCTAATATACCTCTCGTTAATCCGGCAATGGATTGCCTCCAAATATCCCAAGATCCTTAATAATATAATTGAACATTTGTCTTTTTCGCGGTTGTAAATTCATAAAGTATGTTCCCTTAATCCAGCATTAGATTAGATCCAACCACACAAGCCTAACATAATAGAGCTGAAAAATTGTCATTTCCGTAGTCATAAATTATGTTTCGTTAATCCGGCATTCGAATGGATCCAACTAATACTGCCTAATATCCTTAGCTGAACACTTGCTTTTCCGTAAATATGAATTCATAATTAAAGTTTCGTTAATCCGGTAATCGATTGTCTCAAAATAATCCTACGTAAGATCCTTACTAATATACCTGAATATTTTGCTTTTCCATAGATATAAATTCATAATTAAGTTTCCTTAATCCGGCAATCGATTGCTTCCAAAATATCCTACATACGATCCTTAATAATATAGCCGAACTTCTGTCTTTTCCGTAGATATAAATTCATAATTTAAATTTCGTTAATCCGGCATTTGATTGGATCCAAATAATCCTACCTTAATAATTTAATCCTTACTAATATAGCTGAACATTTGTCTTTTCCGTAAATATGAATTCATAATTAAAATTCCGTTAATCCCGCATTTGATTTGTGTTTTCCGGAAATATGAATACATAATTAAAGTTTCGTTAATTCGGCAATCGATTGCTTCCAAACAATCTTACACAGGATCGTCACTAATAGAGCTGAACATTGGTCTTTTCCGTAATTATGAATCAATAATTTTCGTTTCGTTAATCCAGCATTCGATTAGATCTAGGTAATCCTACGTAAGATCCTCACTAACATAGCTGAACAATTGTCGTTACGTGAATATGAATTCATAATTTAAGATTTGTTAATCCGGCAATGGATTACCTCCAAATAATCTTAACAAAGATCCCTACTAATATGGCTGAACCTTTGTCTTTTGCGTAAATATGAATTCATAATTAAAGTCCCGTTAATCAGGCATTTGATTTCCGTAGATCTAAATTCGTAATATATGTTTTGTCAATCCGGGATTCGATTGGATCCTACTGATGCTACTAAACATCCTTAGTAATATAGCTGAACATTTGTCTCTTGAGTAAATATGATTTCATAATTTAAGATCGTTAATTCGGCAATCGATTTCCTCCAAATAACCGTAACATAATATACCTACCAATATAGCTGAACATCTGTCTTTTCCTTAGATATAAATTCATAATTTACTTTTCGTCAATCCGTCAATCTATTACTCGAAATAATCTTAACTAAGATCCTCACTAATATAGCTGAACATTTGTCTTTCTCTGAATATTGATTTATAATTAAAGTTTGTTAAACCGGCATTCGATTGGATCCAACTAATGCTACCTAAGATCCTCACTAATATAGCTGAACATTTGTGTTTTACGTGAATATGAATTGATAATTAAAGTTTCGTTAATCCGGCAGTAGATTTCTTCCAAACAATCCTACATACGATCCTTACTAATTTAGCTGAACATTTGTGTTTTCCGTAAATATGAATTCATAATTAAAGTTTCGTTAATCCGGCATTCGATTGGAACCAACTAATCCTACTTAAGATCCTCACTAATATAGCTGAACATGTGTCTTTTCCGTTAATTATGAATTCATAATTTACGTTTCGTTAATCCGGCATCCGATTGGATCCAACTAATCCTACTTAAGATCTTTACTAATATAGCTGAACATTTGTCTTTCTCTGAATATTGATTTATAATTAAAGTTTCGTTAAACCGGCATTCAATTGGATCCAACTAATCCTACCTAATATCCTCACTAATATAGCCGAACATTTGTTTTTCCTTGAATATGAATTCATAATTTAAGTTTCGTTAATCCAGTAATCGATTACCTCCAAATAATCTTAACTAAGATCCTTACTAATATAGCTGAACATTTGTCTTTTCCGTAGTTATTAAGTCATAATTTACGTTTCGTTAATCCGGCATTTGATTGGATCCAACCAATCCTAGCTAACATGCTAACTAATGTAGCAGAACATTTGTCTTTTCGGTAGGTATAAATTCATCAATTCCTCTTCCGTTCACCCGGCTTCCGATTTGATCCAACAATTCCTACATAACAACCTTCTTTATATCGGGGTACATTTAACTTTTTCTTAGATATCTTCTGAATTTTCATTACCGTTCATCCCGAATTTTATTGGATCCAACTACTTCTACCTAATATCCATACTAATATAGCTGAACATTTTTGTTTTCACTAGATACAAATTCGTTATTTACAATCCCGTACATCCAGCATTCGAATCTTACCTGAAATCCTTCCTAATATACCTGAAAATCTATCTGTTCGATAGACATA
Organism: Acanthosepion esculentum; assembly: GCA_964036315.1. NCBI lineage: Eukaryota > Metazoa > Mollusca > Cephalopoda > Sepiida > Sepiidae > Acanthosepion > Acanthosepion esculentum. The sequence goes on along the minus strand of OZ038500.1, from coordinate 91,068,918 downwards.
TATATACTTCATTTAAAATTCCTTTTATCTGCTATTCGATTGTCCCCATCTAATCATAATAAAAAACCTTTCTAATATAGCACTCTATGTGTATAGATTCATGGCAAATCGATTCGATCCAAATAATCTTACCTGAAAGCCTTTCTAATATTGCTTCATCTTTCTCTTTTCCGGAGATTTGGATTCACCATTTACAATTCCGTCCATCCGGCATTCTATTGTCTAGAACTAATCTTACCTAAAGGCCTTTCTAATATAGCTGACTGTCTTTTCCATCGATATAAATTTATAATTTACAAATCCGTTCTTCCGCCTTCCGGTTGGATCCAAGTAATCTTATCTTAAAGCCGTTGAATGTTTGTCTTTTCCGTAGATATAAATTTATTATTTACAAATCCGTTCTTCCGGCTTCCGGTTGGATCCAAGTTATCTTATCTTAAAGCCGTTGAATGTTTGTCTTTTCCGTAGATATAAATTTATTATTTACAAATCCGTTCTTCCGCCTTCCGGTTGGATCCAAGTAATCTTATCTTAAAGCCGTTGAATGTTTGTCTTTTCCGTAGATATCTATTTATTATTTACAAATCCGTTCTTCCGGCTTCCGGTTGAATCCAAGTAATCTTATCTTAAAGCCGTTGAATGTTTGTCTTTTCCGTAGATATCTATTTATAATTTACAAATCCGTTCTTCCGGCTTCCGGTTGGATTCAAGTAATCTTATCTTAAAGCCTTTGAATGTTTGTCTTTTCCGTAGATATCTATTTATAATTTACAAATCCGTTCTTCCGGCTTCCGGTTGAATCCAAGTAATCTTATCTTAAAGCCGTTGAATGTTTGTCTTTTCCGTAGATATAAATTTATTATTTACAAATCCGTTCTTCCGGCTTCCGGTTGGATCCAAGTAATCTTATCTTAAAGCCTTTGAATGTTTGTCTTTTCCGTAGATATCTATTTATTATTTACAAATCCGTTCTTCCGGCTTCCGGTTGGATCCAAATAATCTTATCTTAAAGCCGTTGAATGTTTGTCTTTTCCGTAGATATAAATTTATTATTTACAAATCCGTTCTTCTGGTTGGATCCAAGTAAAGGTGTCTTATTTTAAAGCCGTTGAATGTTTGTCTTTTTCGTAGATCCAAAAGCATGAATTACAATTCCCTCTCATTCTCTTTAATACAACTGATCTTACCTAAAAGCGTTTTTAATATAGCTGAATGTATTTCGTTTTCATAGATAGAAAATCATAATTTTCCAATTCTGTTCACCCGGCATTCGATTGGATTCAACTAATCATATCTGAAAACCTTTCTAATATAGCTGTATATTTGAAATACAAAATGAAATCGCGTTCGTCTCCTTTGTTTTCATATACACGCTCGGTTGATATAGCCCACATGAATCACTTCTTCCTGCTGTACCAGTGACACGTTTGATTGCAACAGACGTCTCTTTGCCCCTACCCGCAACCAGTGCAATTGTGTCCTGAAATTATCGACTTTACTTTTTGCTGATAGACTGAAACCACGTATATCATCACGCATGTTCCTCTTGACAGGTCTGCTAGAGCGTGCCGAACAACAGGAAAACCTCGATCCCTCCTCTATTCAATCAATTCGAAACACTGACATCTACAGCAGATAAGGTTGAATGCTTTGCTCGGAAATTCTCTTCCAACTCAACACTTGACTCATTTGGAGTAACCACACCTGAACCCCCACCTAGAACAGTGACTCTACTGAGGGATATGCGCACAACTCCGTCACTGGTCTCGGACATCATATATAAATTAGACTTCCGTAAGGCAAGCGGGGGTGACAGGATACCAGCTGTTGTCCTAAATGTGCTCCCGAGTATCATTACAATGTTTTTTATTTGTTGTTTCTATTTTTGAGCATCTGTTACGTCACCAATGGAAGTGCAGTAGTTGCATATAAATTCTTCTACGAGTGAAATTGAAACACCGACCAACTACGTCTGACTAGAGGCGACTACACCTGGTGTAATCTATCGGTCGTAAATCTATTTAATGCCAATCATGTATATATATATATATATACAGTGCTGTTCGATAAAAGTGACTCACCTGATTTTTTTTTACTAAATGTTCTCTTCTCCGATGAAACGAAAGTTGAGCTAAATTCAAAGGATAAGCGATCTAAAATCCGAAGAAGAAGCTTTGAAAGCTCTTTGAATTTAGCAGTAAGCACTGTCAAGCATCCGTTCAGTATAATGTTCTGGGGATGCTTTTCATTTCATGGAACTGGTTTCTTAAAACCTATTGAAAAGACCCTCAGGAGCGAACAGTACAAGAGAATTTTAGAGTCTTGCCTGCTCCCTTCTGCTGAAAGGGTGCAAATCGACACCACCAAGCTAATTTTTATGCAGGATAATGCTACCTGTCACAAATCAAAATTGATGAAGGAATATTTTGATGAGAAGCAGGTGAGTGTTATGACATAGCCGCCCCAATCTCCTGACCTCAACCCCATAGAAAACTTATGGAGCATTATAAAGTACAGGCTCTCGAGAAATCCGAATGGAATTCAATGTTTGGAGATGAGATTTGCTAGAATCTAATCAAGTCAATGCCAAAAAGTGTTAAAAAGGTTATTCAAAATAAAGGAGGACCCATAGATTATTAAATATTTCGAACTATATTACCTATTATGAATAAATTATACCTCTATTATTCTTTATTTAAAGCTGTTCGGTTATGTTTCTGTTGATTACTAGTTGCAGGAAATAAGTGAGTCACTTTTTTTGCAGAGAGTTTTTCCCTAAATCTCATTTATATCCAAAATTATAATTATCAATAGAATACCTTAGGGTGAGTAAACTTTTTTTACTAGGTGGTCGGGAAGGGGTCTTTATATTAGTAAGATTAAAAATTAGTTTGACCCCAAAAACAATAGGCGAAAAGATTTTGAAGTAAAAAAATCAGGTGAGTCACTTTTATCGAACAGCACTGTACTTATGCATCATTACAATATTCTTATACATGGATTCTTATACATGGATTAACCGCTATGACATCAAAGAAAGCCATGTAGAGGCATTTATTTACATCTATTTTTTCAACGTTATACATCGACTGACTCCGCCCGTCAAGAGGCGATAGCGCCGTCTGAGATTGTATTTGGAACATTCAATTTTTTACTTGTATAATGTGTTTCGTTATCCAAATAAGAAAATATAAAGGACCACAAATAATAGATGGCTATATGATAATTAAAAATTTATGTAAAAACCATGAGAAAATAGTTATGTGCCATGCGTGAAACACACTTGAAAAATGAATGTCGTATCTACTATTTCAGACATCACTTTTATTTGATAAAATCATGCCGATTTTTTTTCAAAATACATGATCGCCTAATCTTTCGATACATGACCGACGAGGCAGATTTTTTCCCGTAGTAGGTTGCCATTTCTTTCTGCGGTAGACTAGTTGCTATAGAACCCGGTCTGTGCTTTGGGGAGGAGATAAGAAGAGGAAACATTAGCACGTAAGTGAATGTAATGGATTCGACTGGAATTCGAACTCGGCTCTCCGATTCCTCAATCCGAGCCGCTATCCATTACTCCACCGTGCCCCCTCCCCCGTGAGAAAATAAGTAAAAGTAAAAAAAAAGAAGAATCGGCATGATTGTATCAAATAAAAGTGATGTCTGAAATAGTAGATACGGCATTCATTTTTCAACGTCTATAATGTGTTTCGATTTTCAAATAAACACGCGTAAAGGACAACAAATCAAGTCAATTAGGTGGCTCGAAGAAAATTTTTAAAAATTATGAAAATAGTAAGAAAAAGATTAAAAGTGAAAGATAAGAACAGGCATGAGTATATCCAATAAAATACCGTCTGCAATAGTAGTTTCGACATTCATATTTCAAACCGCATTATGTTTTCATTTTCAAATAAACATACGAAGTATACCAAATAAACAAACCACTAGTAAATTAAATGAGGGGGCTATGTAAAAATAAACAATTGACGAAAAAACCCGGAGAAAATAAGTGAAAGAAAAAAGGGAAGAAACGGCATGATTCTATCAAATAAAAGTACCGTCTGAAATAGTAGTTACAACATTCATTTTTGAAACTGTATATGTTTCCCTTTTCAAATAAACACATAAAAAGGACCAAGTAAATAAGGTGGCTATATGAAAATTTAAAAATTGATGAGAAAAAAGAAAAAGGGTAAAGAGAAGGATCTGCACGATTGTATCAAACAATAGTGCAGTCTGAAATTGCATTTGCGAGATTCAATTTTCAACCTGTATAATGTGTTACCCTTTTTCACATAAACACATATAAAAAACCACAGATAAAGCAATGAGGTTGCTATGAGAAAATTAAAGAAATGATGAAAACAAAAACGTGAGAAAATAAGAGAAAGGGAAAAGATAAGTTTCTGAATGATTGTATCAGATAAAATTGCTGTCTGAAATTGTAGTTTCGACATTTATTTGTCAACCTGTACTATGCATTTCCATTTTCAAATAAGCAAATAATAGGTCCAAAATAAAGTAATTGTGGCGCCTATATGAAAATTAAAATCATGATGTAAAAAGCGTTAGAAAATAAGAGAAAGCGAAAAGATGATCTGAATTATCGTATTAAATAAAAGTGCAGTGTGAAACAATAGTTGATACATTCATTTTTCAACCTGGATAATGTGTTTCCATTTTCACATAAACACATATAAGGAACCACAAATAAAGTCAAATGAGGTGGTCATATGAAAATTTAAAAAATGTTAAAAAAGCGTGAGAAACAAGAGAAAGAGAAAAGAGAAGGATCTACGCGATTGTATCAAATGAAAGTGCCGTCTAAAATTGTAGTAGCGACATTCATTTTTCAACCTCTATAATATGTTCCATTTTTAAATAAATTCATATAACAAATAAAGCAAATGAAGTTGCTATATGTAAAAGAAAAAATATGAAGAAAAAAGTGTTAGAAAATAAGAGAAAGTGAAAAGAGAAGTATCAACAAGATTGCATGAAATTAAAGTCTCGTCTGAAATAGTAGTTGCGACATTCATTTTTCAACCAGTATAAGGTGTTACCCTTTTTCAAATAAGCAGATATAAAATAAAGTGAGGAGGCATAAGAAAATTGTGAAGTGGATAAAAACGGGAGAAAATATGAGAAAGGGAAAAGAGAAGTATCTGAAAGATCGTATCAAATTAAAGTCTCGTCTGAAATAGTAGTTGCGATATTCATTTTTCAACTTGTATATGTTACTCTTTTTTCAAATAAACGCATATAAAGGATCACAAATGAGAAAATGAAGTGGCTACATGAGTATAAAAATTCTTGGTGGGCGTCTGCATCCATTATCTATAGCATTCACCTCATAAGATGTTTTGCCAATCCAATCATACTGATTGTTCGTCCGAAGATTAAGGTTCCCAGTAATCGGCTAAACATTGAATAATTTATATATTCTTTATCTGTCTGCGTTGTCTGACAGCTGGTGGGCGTCTGGTGCCATTATCTATAGCGTTCTCGTTATGGTATCTTTCGCAAATCCAAACATTCTGATTGGTCAACAGGCTGTCTGCAGTCTAAGAGACCTTGTAATCGCTTAAAGATTGATTTATCTTGGAATAATTTGTAATCTCCCTGTCATCATGTCACATCTGGGGTGGGTCGTCTCGAGTCAATATCTATAGCATTCATGTTATAGGATCTTTCGCCGATCCAGTCATTCTGATTGGTCAACAGAACCTCTGCAGATTAAGATTATATGTAATGGCCAAAAGATTTATTTATTTTGTAGGCATAATTTATATATTCGTTATGTGTCTGCCATCATCTGACATCTGGTGGGCGTCTGGAGCCATTATTTTTATCATTCACGTCACAGGATCTTTCGTAAATGAAATCATTCTAATTGGTCAACAGAGTGTCTGCATATGAAATTGTCTAAAGATTGATTTAATTTGTTGGAATAATTAATAAATTATTTATCTGTCTGCGATTGCCACACATATGAGGGGCATTTGGATCCATTATCTACAGCATTTTCGTCATCCGATCTTTCGACAATCCAATCATTCTCATTCTTCAAATGACATTGTGCAGTTTACGATTCCGTGTAATCGTCTCAAAATTGATTTATTTTGTTGGATTAATTTATATATTCGGCATCTGCTCGCCAGTGTTTCACATCTGGTGGGCGACTTGAATCATTATCTATAGAATTCACGTCATTGTATCTTTCGCCAATCTAATTATTTTGATTGATCAACAGAACGTCTGCAGATTAATATTCCCTGTAATCGCTTAATGATTCATTTATTTTGTTGGAATAATTTATATATTAGTTATCGGCCTGCCATTGTCTCATATCTGGTGGGCGTCTGAAGCCATTATATATAGCATTTCCTTCATAGGATCTTTCGCCGATTCAATCATTCTGATTGGTCAACAGACTGCCTGCAGAATAAGTTTCTAAATAATGGTCTAAAGATTGATTTACATTGTTGGAGTAATTTATTTATCCTTTTTCTGTCACATTATCTAACATCTGGTGGGCATCTGTAGCCATTTCTATAGCATTCACGTCATTGCATCTTTCACCAATCTAATCATTCTGTTTGATCAACAGTCCGTCTGCAGATTAAGATTCCATGTAATCACCTAATGCTTCATTTATTTTGTTCATATAATTTATATATGTGCTATCTAACTTCCTTGACTGACATCTGGTGAACGTCTGGAGCAATTACCTATAGCATTCACGTCATAGGATCATTTGCCAAACCAATCATTCTGATTCATCAACAGACCGTCTTCAAAATACAAATCAATGTAATCGCTTAAAGGTTGATTGTGTTACAATTATTTATATCTTACATCACGTGTTTGCATTGTCTCACAAGGGCGTCTGGCGTATCCTTATCTATATAATTCATGTTTTAGGATCTTTCGCCAATCCAGTCATTCCGATTGGTCAAAAGACCGTCTGCAGCCTAAGTGCCCTTGTGACTGCTTAAAGATTGATTTAGGCTTTTGGAGTAAATTATATATTCTTTATCTGCATGTCTTGTCTGACATCTGTTGGGCATCTGGATTCATTATGTATAGCATTCGCGTGAAATGATTTTACGCTAGTCCAATCATTCTGATTGTTCAACAGTCCATCTGTAGGTTGCATGTAATCGCCTAAAGATTGATTTCTTGGAATAATTTATCTGCTAGCCATGGTTCCAGACGCCGACCAGGTGTCTGGAACCATTATCTGTAGCAATCATATCATAGGATCTTTCGCCAATCCAATCATAGTGATGGTGAACCGACCGTATGCAGTTTAAGATTCCATGTAATCGACTAAATATTAATGTAATGTATTGGAAATATTTATATATTCGATATTTGTCTGACATTGTCTCACATCTGGTGGACATCTGGAGCCATTATCTATAGCATTCACGCCATAGGACTTTTCCCTAATCCAATTATTCTGTTTGGTCAACTGTCCGTCTGCAGATTAAGATTCCATGTACATGCCTAAAGACTGATTCATTTTATTGTAATAATTTATGTATTGTTTATCAGCCTGTCATTGTCTCAGATCTCGAACTGTTGTCTATAGCATTCACGTCATAAGGTGATTCTCCCGCCCAATTATTCTGATTGGCCAACAGACCATCTGCAGATTGAGATTGAGATTTCTTGTAATCGCATAAATAGTGATTTATTTTATTGGAATAATTTTTATACACTTAATCTGCTTGCCATTGTCCCGCATCTGATGGGCGTCTGTAGCGATTTTTCTATAGCATTCATGTCATAGACTCTTTCACCAGTCCAATCATTCTGATTGGTCAGCAATTCGTCTGCAGATTAAGAATTCAGGTAAACGCTTAAAGATTGAATAATTGTGTTGTAATAATTTATATATTCGTAATTTTCTTGACATTGTCTATCATCTGGTGGGCATCTGAAGCCATTATCGATAGCATTCACACCATAGGATCTTTTGCAAATCCATTCATTCTCATTGGTTAATAGACCGTGTGCATTTTAAGATTCCATGTTATCGCCTAAAGACTGATTTATTTTCTTGGAATAATTTATATTTTCTTTATATGCCTGCCATTGTCTAAAATCCGGTGGGCATCTGGAACCATTATCACGTTATTCACGTTATAGGATCTTTTGCTAATCCAATCATCCTCATTGGTCAACAGTCCGTCAGATGTTTAAGATTCCATGTAATCGCTTAAAGATTGATTTATTTTATTGGATTAATTTATATATTCTTTATCTGCTTGCCATTGTCTCTGGCATCTGTAGCCATGTTCTTTAGCATTTACGTCATAGGAACTTTCGCCAATCATTCTGATTGGTTAACAAACCGTGTGCATTTGTAGATTCCATGTAATCGGCTAATGATTCATTTTTTTATTGGAATAATTTATACATTCGCTATATGCCTCACATTGTCTCGTGGGCGTCAGGATGCATTATCTATAGCATTCACGTCATAGGATCTTTCGCCAGTCCAATAATTCTGATTGGTCAACCGTCCGTCTGCAGTTTAAGATTCCATGTAATCAACTAAAGATTGATTTATTTTCTTGGAATAATTTATATTTTCTTTATCGGTCTGCCATTGTCTTAAATTTTTGTATGCGTCTGAAGCCATGTGCTGTTTAACATACCACGTAATCGACTAATTATATAATTATTTTGTTTGAATTTACGTTATATAGTCTTTCGCTAATGCAATCATTCTGATTGGTTAAGAGTCCGTCCGCCGATTAAGATCCCATGCAGTCGCCTAAAGTTTAGTGCATTTAGTTGGGATAATTTATATATTCGTAATCTTCCTGCCACTTTCTCACAACTGATGGGGGTCTGGAACCATTAACTATAGCATTCACATTCTAGGATTTTTCGCTAATCCAATCATTCTGATTCTTCAACAGTCCGTCTGATGTTTAAGATTCCATGTAATCGCCCATATATTTATTTATTCTGTTTGAATAATGTTATTATTTGTAAGCCGCCTGCCATTGGTTGGCATCGGGAGCCATATTCTATAGCATTCACGTCATAGTATCTTTCTCATATCCAATAATTTTCTTTGCTCAATAGTCCGTCACCAGATTAAGATTCCATGCAATCGCCTACAGTTTCATTTATTTTGTTTGAATAATTTATATATTAGTTATCTGGCTGCCATTGTTTCATCTGTTTGGTTTAGTGAGCCATTATCTATAGAATTCACCTCAAAGGATCTATCGCCAATTTAATAGTTCTGATTATTCTAGTGGCCTTCTGCAGGTTACGTTTCCATGCAATCGCCTCATGATTTATATATTTCGTTGGAATAATTTATATATTCTTTATCTGCCTGCCCTTTCTCATATCTGGTGAGCATTTCTCATGTCTGAAGCCATTATCTATGACATTCCCTTCATAGAAACTTTAGTAAATCCAATCATTCTGATTGGTCAACAAACCCTGTGCTGTTTAACATCACACGTAATCGACTAAATAGATAGTTATTTTGTTTGAATAATTTATATATTTCTTATCTGCCTCTCATTTGGGCCATTATCTATAGCATTCAAGCCAAATGATATCTCGCCTGTTCAATCATTCTGATTGATCAACAGACTATCTATAGATGAAAATTCCATAACATCACCTACTGTTTTTTTCACTTTGTTAGAATATTTATATATATATTTATATCTGTTTATCATTGTCTCACAAGCTGGTGGGCGTATGGTGCCATTAGCTATAGCATTCACGCCATATAATCTTTCGCCAATGCAATCATTCTGATTGTCAACACGCCGTCTGCCGATTAAGACTCCATGAAATCACCTATAAATTATTATATTTTCTTGGAATATTTTATATATTTATCTGCCTGCCATTGTCTCATATCTGGTAGGCGTCTGAAGCCATTATCTATAGCATTCACACCATAGAATCATTACATAGCTTTGTTGGAACATTTATTTACATTTGTTTTTTTTTGTCTGCCTTTGTCGCACATGCGTATTTCTGGAGCCATCATCAGAATTTTTTGTCTGCCTTTTTCTCACATGTTGTGTGCTTCTGGAGCCATCATCTGTAGTATCTTTATCTGCCTTTGTCTCACCTGTTCTGTGCTTCTGGAGCCATCATCTGTTGTATTTTTTGTCTGCCTTTGTCTCACATATTGTGTACTTCTGGAGCCATCATCTGTTTTATTATCGCAATGTAATCATTTACCAATTCTATCATTCTTTTGACCGGCTGTTGATTTAGATTACACTTATTCTACTATACTTCGTAATATTGTATGTGATATAAAGATATATATTCGGCCGAGGTGTCCCATCGTCTCACATCTGGTGGTGTTCAGTTGGTATTATCTATAGCATTCACTCCATACGATCGTTCGAAAATCCAATCATTCTGATAAGCCTTCTGACCGTCTGTGAATTAAGACTCCATTTATTTGACCATACTTTGTTTAACGTTGTTGAAACATTTACATATATTTATCTGACAAAGTCAGAGAGATAACAAATATATGTATATCATATATATAAAAAATGTGCATATCATATATATTTATCATATATCATTTATATATCTACAAATATATGTAGATATTAGCAGGGCTTCTGGAGCCATCATCTATAGCATTAATCTCATATGATCGTTCACCAGTTCAATCATTCTGATAAGCCTTCTGACTGTCTGTGGATTAAGATTCCATTTATTCGCCTAGAGTCTGTTTAAGTTTTATGGAATATTCATATATATTCGTTATCTGTCTGCCTTTGTCTCTCAACTGGTGTACGTCTATAGTTTCACGACATATCATCGCACACCAATCCTATCATCCCGACGGTTTGTTTTGGATATTTAGATATCATTTATACTAATATATTTTGTACAAATTTGATATCCTATAAATATATACTCGATCGATATATATCGTTGCCACACATCTGGTGGACGTCTAGAGCCATTATCTGTAACATTCACTCCGTTTGGTCGTTCACTGTTCCTTACATCAAGACAACTCCTTTGACCGTCAGTTGAATTAGATTACTTTTTTCCCATTTATATTTCTTTCTGTAATTATATATATATATATTCTACATATTTCTGTGCTTGTCTTACATCTGGTGGACATCTGGAGCTATTTTATATATCAAGTATATAGAGATATGATTCTATAGAAAGTATATAGACATATAATTAGATAGCAGTTATATACACATATATGATTCTATAGCAAGTATATAGACATATGATTCTATAGCGAGTATATAGACATATGATTCTATATCAAGTATATAGACATATTCTATAGCAAGTATATAGACATATGATTCTATAGAAAGTATATAGTCGTATGATTCTATAGCAATATGACAGACATATGATAGATATATACAATATGAATACTATATTATACATATTTGATTCTATAGCAATACGATAGACATATGATCGTTCACCATTCCTATCATTCTGACAAGTCTTTTGGTCGCCACTAGATTAAGATTACTTTTTTCTCCTATATTTTGTTTATATTTCTTTGTTTATTTCTATGTATTCTGCATCTCTCTCATCATTGTGCTATATGTTGTGAAGATTTAATGGTATATTATCATATGTCCGGCCTTTGCACCAATACAAGCCATTCGGGTGAAATAAGCGTAAGGAATTATCCCAAATCATGTCCGGATATGCGGGATTCCGGATATGAGACACTCCGGATATGAGGGATTCCGGATATGAGAGATTCTACTGTATTATCATATGTCGGACTCCTTTGCATCAATACAAGCCATTAGCATGAAATAAGCATAAGCAATTATTCAAAATCATGTCCGGATATGCGGGATTCCGGATATGCGGGATTCCGGATATGAAGGATTTCGGATATGAGAGATTCTACTGTATTATCATATGTCGGACTCTTTGCGCCAGTACAAGCCATTAGCATGAAATAAGCATAAGCAATTATCCAAAATTATGTCCGGATATGCGGGATTCCGGATATGAGACACTCCGGATATGAGGGATTCTGGATATGAGAGATTCTACTGTATTATCATATGTCGGACTCTTTGCACCAATACAAGCCATTAGCATGAAATAAGCATAAGCACTTATCCAAAATCATGTCCGGATATGCGGGATTCCGGATATGAAGGATTCCAGATATGAGAGCTTCTACTGTATTATCATATGTCGGACTCTTTGCACCAATACAAGCCATTAGTATGAAATAAGCATAAGCAATTATCCAAAATCATGTCCGGATATGCGGGATTCAACTGTAATATCACCGGCCCTTTGCACATATTGTGCCCATTTGAGAAATTTTACAAAGCTTTCAATCCAGATGATTGTCTGCAAATCTTATGAGTCTGAATTATTTTCCGTCAGTATAATATTATTCCATTTACTTTGGTGTATTTTGTTATACTTCTATGGACTATTTATATAATATCACCTCACACCTATGTAGCTCGTATATGTTTGTCGTCTGGGGCCAGTCTCAGTAGCATTCACGCTATATTATCGGATGTCAATCCTATCTTCCTGACAAGTCATTTGACCTTCAGGAGTATTACATTCTATTTAAACTCCTATATTTGGTTAAATTTTGATGAAACATTTAGATATATTCGAACTGTGTCTCCTGTTGACTCACATCTTGTGGGAGTCTGGCGCTATTCTAAATAGCATTCACCTCATATGATCGCATATCCAGTCTATCCTTTTGAGAATAGCGTTTCATTCACCCTCGTATGCATAGTTATATTCAAATGAATTATTTATAAACTGTATTTGCCGCCCGGTTGGACGCGAATTTAAAAAAAAAATGACCCCCCCAAACTACCCTGCATCCAATACAGTAGAATCATGAATGAGCGAGCCATGAAGACCACAAAAGAAGTAGGGTTTACCAGGAATTAGTGCACGAATAGAGGTTAGCTCTGAAACTAGAACTCCTGGAAGTAAACAAACGATATCGATAAAAAGTATTTTTGAAAAATTCACCCAGGAAAAAGAAATTGAGAAATTTATGAAATTGCACAATATTTTTCTGCTGGTTTCGTAAAAAAAAAAATACCGGATTTTACAGAAATATCTGCGTTGATTAGTCTATTGCTGCTTGCTTTGTGTGTGTTTTTGTTGATATACAGGTACTTGCTTTTCTGCATGTATGGTATAATACTTCATTTACAAACAAGTACCATATTATATATTTATCTGCCTGCCATTGTCTCATATCTGGTAGGCGTCTGAAGCCATTATCTATAGCATTCACACCAGAGAATCATTGCATAGCTTTGTTGGAACATTTATTTACATTTGTTTTTTTTCTGTCTGCCTTTGTCTTTTTTTTGTTTTTTGTTTATAAGCTTTTCACCCCAGGCAAGGCTGAAAGTCACTAGCACGCAAGGGGTTACAGAGAATTTGGAGCAAGAGCAGATAGGAGTGATAGAGGAAAAGATATGGAGAAGGATAGTGGATAGATCAATGCAGCTGGAGATGTCGATTGACGTTACATTTGAATAGTTGGAGATTATAGTTGTCAGGGAAACAGGAATAGGGAATGGAGTTCCACAGGCGTGAGGTGCGAGATATGAAGCTATTGGAGTAAAAGAGACGTCTACATTTAACAGTTTCAACAGTGAAAGGGTGGGAAAGGGATGCCAGCCTCGTATGACACTTGAATTCATGGAGCCTGGGAATCAGCGATAGCAGCTCATCGGAGCAATTACCATGGAAGTTGTGTATTTCTGGAGCCATCACCTGTAGTATTTGTGTCTGCATTTTCCTCACATGTTGTGTATTTCTAGAGCCATCATCTGTAGTATTTGAGTCTGCATTTTTTTCTCACATGTGTATTTCTGAAGCCATCATCTGTAGTATTTGTGTCTGCATTTTTTCTCACATGTGTATTTCTAGAGCCATCATCTGTAGTATTTGTGTCTGCATTTTTTCTCACATGTGTATTTCTAGAGCCATCATCTGTAGTATTTGTGTCTGCATTTTTTTCTCACATGTGTATTTCTGAAGCCATCATCTGTAGTATTTGTGTCTGCATTTTCGTCACATGTTGTGTATTTCTAGAGCCATCATCTGTAGTATTTGTGTCTGCATTTTCCTCACATGTGTATTTCTAGAGCCATCATCTGTAGTGTTTGTGTCTCCCTTTTTCTCACATGTTGTGTACTTCTGGAGCCATCATCTGTAGTATTGTTTTTTGCCTATTATCAATATGTACCAGTGTTCACTGATACTATTAGATTTATTAGTAGCTATTATGAATTTACTGTATGTGCAGATGTTGCTCCCTGAAAAATAACTAAATCAGTTTTCAATAAATGCATGATGAAATGTGCTAAAATTTTCTTTTTTCAAAAACTTTTCTGGTAATTAAACCATACTTCACTTCTATTAAAAAGCGGACCAGTAGTATTTGTATTAATACTGTAAGTGTTTTTTCATGGTTAGTGAAAATGTCATATAAAGGTAAGGGCATAATTTTGACTTTTTTGGTTTTGATGCGGGAATTTGTTTTTGCTAAATATTCCGTACCAAAATCTGAGTGCGCCCAGTGGATAGGTGCGTCCAATAGACAGACAAATACAGTAATTTCACAATTTCGTTCATATTCTATGTTCATCTATAGCAATTTTAAATTGCATCCATCCTATATAATCGTATATCAATGCTATCATTCTTGCAATATATATATATATATTTGGATCATTACTCACCTTCACTCTCATCTGGTGATTGTGTGGTGCCATTTTACATAGATTTCACCCTCCTATAAAGGTTTTCCAATGATTTTCTTTAGATAATCCTTTTGATCTTCAGATGAATTTATATCTCTTCTTCCATTTACCCTAGTATATTTGATTAAATTTTTAATTGGTTTGCTGCTCATGGTTAATCACATCTGAAGAAATTTTAGTTATCATTCACATCATATGGCCATATAAAATCCAATGACCGACAAAAGAATGCCTAGGGTGTCTTCAACTTTACTTATATTTGCCGATATTCGATTCACGTTACACCTATAAATGGCGATCGTCTGGACCAATTTTCAATAAATTCCTACCATACAAGTAAAGGGTGTTTCATTAAGAAGGATCAAAGTCAGCAGTAAATAAATCAGTGTTATTGGTGAAAATTTATTTATTTCTCCATTGGATCATGTTATTTAAGTTATGGCAATTATGTGTGAAAAATAATATCGCCCAAATATCCACCAAGGCTTCGGCGGCCCACCTCCACACGATGGTCAAAATTTTTGATACCGTCTCTACATAGTTGCTCCTCGATCTCACCAGTATGCCTTATTATCTCATCCTTCATCTGTTGAATTGTTGTTGACTTGTTGGCATAGACCTTACTTTTGAGATGACCCCAAAGGAAGAAATCTAAAGGCGACAAGTCGCACGATCGTGGTGGACAATTGACTTCGCTGTTTCGAGAGATGATGCGACCTGGGAACTTCTCATTGCATTTCAGTTTGAACGTCCATTTTCGTAATAGGCTATGATAACTTTAACACGTTGTTTGATTCTTAATCTTTTTATGTTTGCAATTGCCAAAGACTTAAGTTGTTGTTAAATAGGAAAGAAAAAGAAAAAAAAATCCTTAGACGCTTAAACTTAATTACATTTAAAATCGGTCCAAGTTATTGGAACACCGTTCATATCCTATTATATTAAATCAGAATAATCCGATGAACAATAAAAGAATGCATACGGTGCCTTCTCTTCCATTTACATATTTAGCATATAAATGAATAATTTTGATATACTCGGGTCATTCATTAAAGTCCACCACATCTGGTGAACGTCTGAAGAAATTAGAAATAGCATATGAAGATGCCATTTCTCTCATTCTGTCAGATTTTGTGTTCAACTGGATAATAAGTAAGCAGCCTTCCATTCCATTAATTCTGTCACAATCATATACCGTTTTATGGACGATCGAGATATGTTCATTTCGTTTCGCATGTTATCTCACATCTGGTGATCGTCTGCAGCAGCTTTCAATAGTATTCGCTCCACATGAGCATATTTAATTACTTTATGTGCAGAAAATACTAACTTACCTGAGGACGTGTGCTGGCAGACGCCATTTGCAATGAAAGAAGTACGCATGTCTCCGTTGTCAGACTGAGGCCAACAATTTCTATCGCGTGTAACGGTAAAGTTCAATAGAATAACCCGGATGTACCTCATAGAGAATTTGCATACGTGCCTTCAAACCTGAATATAGCAATCACTTTTGACGAGCCAGTTGGAAAATTAATGTCACGGAAGCGGCGATGAGACAACGTTAGCTATGACGAAGCGAGCCTGTGGACTGTTTGCTACTCGGTTTGTGATTCTCGTTTTGCGGACGAAACTGCATCGGCTTGTTTGAGTTTACTTGCTGGGATATTAGACTTTCATTTGGTTAGATCTGTTGACCGACCTAAGAATAGATAGGATGTCTTCCATGCCATTTACTCTCTCACAGAGTTTAGAGGAATATTTCCATTGGTTCAGACTATTTCTTTTCGTCAGTCACATCAGTTACATAGAAATGAATCGGAAATTATTTTATCATAGAAATGTATTCAGTAATGAATCCTTACTGATAGCATTGTGTATTATGCTTTTATAAGAGAAATACATTATCATTCATTACAAATATTTCCCAGTAATGAAGAATGAGCCATTACAGATAGCATTGAGTATTATAGTTTTATTATAAAATAGATTTTAAATGATTTTACAATAGAAATGATTTGTCATCAATTATAAATATTTTCTCAGTAATCAAGAATTAGTATAGCCATTAATGATCTTGTACACATTATAAATGAAACCATCATAGAAATTGCGTTTTATAGATTAACAATCACTTGCATTATTTACATTATTCGGACTGTTATCCTCATCTTCATTGTAATATTCACAACAATACGGCTGTTGTACGCTCCGGCCTTCTTTAGGTGATTGGATCTCTGAGATGAGGTATTATGATTACTTGCATTATTTACATTATTCGGGCTGTTATCCTCATCTTCATTGCCATATTCACAACGTTTCGCTCCGTTATACGCTCCGACCTTTTTCAAGTGACTTGAATTTCGAATCGAACCCTTTATTTCGTCCTCCGCGGTAGATTGTTCTAGTTCCACGCGCCATGCCTCTTCCGGTTGTCTCGGTTATTTTCTTTTAACTCATGGTACGTGGAACCAGAACAATTTACCCCGGTAGACGAAATAAAGGGTTCGATTCGAAATTCCAATCACTTGAAGAAGGCCGGAGCGTACAACGACGGAAACGTTGTGAATATGTGTTGAGTCTTGACTCATTGTTGAATCTCGCCTAATGCATGGAATAATAATACAACACAAAATGTACTTAGAACAAGAATGTATTATAACAAGAAAGTGTGCACAATAAGTACATATAGTATTTCTGTATATTTCTGGGAAGACGTTCCTGGAGAATGTGTTGACTAGTCGCAGTCGATCAGAGTCTCTAGTTGGATCTCGTGATTCCTCCTCCTCGTCTTCCGGTACCAACCATTATTTATATAGTTGGTAGTCACCTATGCAGATTAGGTGGATCCTACACAACACCCCCCTCCCAAGCCTTGGAATCCTTTTGGATTTCAAACTGGCTTCTATATGGGATGATGATTATGGTTATTTCTTTGTAGATCCCCTTTGCATAGTTCATATGTATATCTGTTTTTTTTTTCAATATCTTTTTCGTTTTGGATTCACGTCCAATGGGTCCGTGAACTTTCGTTTCCTACCGGATCTTCTCGTTTCAGGAGCACTCTGCGGAGGTTCTACTTGAAAAGTATCATACATTACATCAATGGGATCTTCCTCCTCATCCGGTATACTCTCTTCATGCTCTAGCACGTAGCATTTTTTGAGTTGGTTCTGGTGCCTTTTATGAGTATTCTTCGGCCCTTTTATTATGTAAATCAGGTCACCGATTCTTTTATCCACTATGCCTCGCTCCCAGAACTCAATGTTATTTCTATAGCACTTGAAAAAGACCTTCTCTCCGGTGGTGTATCTTTTTCTAGCTGTATACATAGTGTTCTTTATTCTATTTCTTCCTGGCAAAAGCTTGTCAAACACTGACTTAACTTTCCTAGCGAACATTAGTTCAGCTGGTGCCATGTTTGATGGTGTTCTCTGGTTAGGCGTAATTCTGTATACTTGTAGGAATTGCTGAAGCGCCTTTTCCGTTGGAACTCCTGAGGCTTTCTTCAGAGCGCGCTTTAACGTATCTACAAATCTTTCTGCGAGTCCATTGGATCTCGGATGATACGGCGGCGTCGTTATGTGGTTAATTTGATATAACTCACAAAATTCCTTAAAATCGTCAGAAGTGAATTGTGTACCATTGTCACTCACAATACACTCTGGCACACCGAACCGTGCAAATAGTTCATGCAAAAAAGTTGTTGTGGTATTGGACGTAGGCTTTTTGCAGCGTAGTACTTCCGGCCATTTTGTAAAGCTATCTACCACTATTAAGTAGTAATAATCTTCTACTGGACCAGCGAAATCAATGTGTAATCTTTCCCACGGATGATCCGTCTTTGGCCATGGTTTGTGTACTATAGGTGGTGCCTTAGCTGCTAACGCACACCCTTTACATCGATGAACCATGTTTTCGATATCCACATCCATTCCTTTCCAATATACAAAGCTTCGCATTAAGCTTTTTGTTCTATTAATCCCCGGGTGACCCATATGAAAGTCCCGTAGGATTCTTTTCTGCAACTTTTTTGGTACTACTACTTTCTCTATACTTGCGAAAGGCACGTTACGTTTCTTTTTAAATATAGGCATAGTATTTTCTTTTAATTCAAATTTAGCTTCAAACTTGTTACATCTTCCAAGACCAGGTGTAAAGGTTTCCGGAAACTTTTTCTTTAATTCATCTTTAATGTCCTGTCTTGATTGCGTATTACTTTCTACTTTTCTGCAGAATGAGTTTAACGGTTTATCCCACAATTCGAATGTTTCAATAAAATCTGTACCCAACAAGTTTTCTCCATTTCTCAGAATGAAAACTTTTATTTTTTTAACGATCCCATTCAATTTCATTGGAAGTACAACCTCGCCTTCGAAGTTAATTTGCTTTCCAGTTACCGTTCAAGCGAGTTTCGTTGACTTCATTATTGTAGGCCTTTTTAAAATTTTCCATGTTTTATCGTTCATTATTGTTAAATCTGACCCCGAATCGAGTTGAAATTTGATATTCTTTTTGAATATTTCAGTCGTCACATATTTCCTCAAATCTCTATCTGATTTGATATTCGAATTTGTTTGTCTAATTCGGCTCTTGAATTTTTTTTTCGTTTTACAACACGATCCTTTGTGACCATTCTTTTGGCACACGAAGCATTTCTTATTTCTATATGGGCAATTTATCTCCCAATGTCTTTCGTTACAACGTCTGCAATTATATGGTGGGACCTTTTTATTTTCGTTCTTTTTATTTTCTTGTCTATTCTTAAAATACGCTGAATTTTTTCTCCAATTTTTCTCTAATGGGTACTTTGACTGCTTTTTTATTTTTTTAATATAAGCAATACAAGCTTTTTCGATTTTTTGCGACTCTTTTTTTAACTTTACGGCCCGTTGACACTCCTCTGCTAACTTTTGCAGGGTAAGGCCTCGTTCAGATTCGAGTTTAGACAAAACTCTACGTCTTATTTCGGCACTCTTACTGGATACCAGTCCTTGAGCAAAAATTAAACACTTGAATTCTTCAACCGTAATCTCTGCCAATCTGAAATTGTCACAATGTCTATTTACTATAGATGCATATGTTAAGTAATCCTAATCGTCGGATTTAGAGACATTCATGCATAACCATCGCTTATGCCAAAGCGACATATTTGCTCCAAACAGCTCTTTTAGCAATTTCACTGTTTCCGAGAATTCCAATTCAGTTGTTTTTCTCGGTAGAATAAAATCTACAAATTTGCTATGTTCTGCTGTACCTAGCTTTCTTAGTAATAGACTGACTTTTCTTGAATTCGACCAGTTTTCACAGTCTGTGTAGAAAATATCTTCATATCGTTTAAAGTACGCTTCAAACTTTTTTTCTTCGTCTGGCACATAGTTGAAAGTTTCCAGCGAATTAAATATGGTGTTATTAGAATATGAAGAATTTCCCTCATTTGCCTGATAGTTGTTTAATTTCTCCAGTATTAACTTTTGAATTTCCAAAAGTCTTTCATCTTGTTTTTCTTGATATTTTCGTTGTCTTTCATCTTGACGTTCTTGATATTTTTGCATCGCTATCAGTTGTTCTTGCTGTGCTATCTGTTGTTCTTGCTGACGTTGTTGACTCAACTGCTGGGATTTTAATAATTCAGATATGACTTTGGATAGTTCCTCCATTTTTAGCTGATAGTGTTCATGCAACAAGGAATATACTTTTAATTTGTGTATCCACGAATATCATATAAGCTGACCAAAAAAATCGAAACAACGTACGACTTTTATATTTTATGTCTTGCTTTTACATTCACGCCCGTGCTAATCAACTTTGGTATTTTTTTTTCGTGAACAGAGAGCGTCGGACTTTTTTTTTTTTTCGTTTTCGACTTCTGTTCGCGTATTCCAATGACAACGTCTGATTTTCTTATCAGAGGTAATTCGTCACTATATTGTTGAACAAATAATTAAAAAAAAATAATTTTTTAAAGTTTGTTACCTTTCAAAGTCGACACGGTGTATTTGTGCTCCTTTTAATCCATGCATGTTTTTGTAGTCGGCCAATTTTTCTTTTTAGCGAGTGTCTCGGTGTAGATAATTTAATTTAAAATTACCATTATTCGATTACGACACCTTTCAATTTTTCTGAGTGAACGTTCCTTTATGCTTAGTCGTCTTTTAACGAGTTTTACATATCCAGAAGTTCAGAATCCTTCGTCGTTACGTTAACGTTGGACTTTGAATTAATAGTTTTTGTTTTTTAGCCTGGGTTCTTCAATGACTTGTCCCAATTGTTGAAAACTCTCACTATTAATTCTTTCTTCTTTCCGTATGGTTCGTTCTACTTCTTTGCCATTGTTGAAACTTGGCGTATGGTTCGTTCTACTTTGTGGCCATTGTTGAAACTTGACGTATGGTTCGTTCTACTTCGTCGTCATTGTTGAGTCTTGACTCATTGTTGAATCTCGCCTAATGCATGGAATAATAATACAACACAAAATGTACTTAGAACAAGAATGTATTATAACAAGAAAGTGTACACAATAAGTACATATAGTATTTCTGTATATTTCTGGGAAGACGTTCCTGGAGAATGTGTTGACTAGTCGCAGTCGATCAGAGTCTCTAGTTGGATCTCGTGATTCCTCCGGGATTTACTTGACCTCCCACAGGGCCAGGTTGTGACACAAGGTCGGAGTTTAACGTGGGAAGGGGAGGGGGAATGGACCCGAGTTTTCACCCGGGTCGCAGTGCTTTGGCTTTAGCTAGTCATAGCTGGTCTTGGCTGGTCTTAGCTGGTCATAGCTTGTCCAAGCTGGTCATAGCTAGTCAGACGTAGCCACGATACTACCAGCGCAGGGACGAATCCCTGCCGCCGGCCTGTATCGGAGGAAGAATCCCGGCCCCATAGGCGATCATTCAGTGAGTAATCTGCGAACAGATACTACACTTTGATCTTAGCCTTGGGGCCACGTGGAGACCGAAATCTCGTGATTCCTCCTCCTCGTCTTCCGGTACCAACCATTATTTATATAGTTGGTAGTCACCTATGCAGATTAGGTGGATCCTACGCAACAATATGGCAATGAAGACGAGGATGACAGTCTGAATAATGTAAATAATGCAAGTAATCATAGTACCTCATCTCATAGATATAGACAGAGATTAACAATCATAATCCCCATTACCTTCGTATTCCTTTAGTAAGGAGGAAGTTCCACTCACCTTCTTCCTCAGAACTATCACTTTGTGAAACAGTCTCCCAAGAGGACGCTTCTGAGTACTACACTCTTAACCACTTCAAGTCCAGTGTCAATCGATATATATTGTAGATATCCGCATAATATGCATATCTTGTGCCTACCTTTACAAAAATCATATTCAATAAACCTCTAACTTAAGTGGCTCTTGGGCCTTGTATTGGGTGAACTATAGTAGAAATAAAATTATACATATATTGTAAATGGTGTTATCATAGAAGTAATTTACCTCCAATTAGTAGCATTTCTCAGTAATCACGTTTCATTATTGATGACATTGCGCATTAAATATTTACTATAGATATAAAGGGTGTTCCAATAATTTGGGCCGATTTTCATGTGATTTAAATTTAAGCCTTTAATGATGTTTTTTATTTTTCTTTTAGATTTGGCGGAAATTTGGATGATATTAATTTTCACACATAATTGCCATGACTTAAATAACATGATCCAATAGAGAAATAAATAAATTTTCACCAATAACACTGATTTATTTACTGCTGACTTTGATCCGTCTTAATGAAACACCTTTATATATAATCCGTCTTAATGAAACACCCTTTACAATGTAAATGATTTTGTCATGGAAATGTATTACAATTAAGTAGAAAAAATCTCAATAATCAAGAATTCTTGCACTCTGAAATGACGAAATTGGGCTATGTTTACTATAGACGAATCTTTACAATAGAAAGACTTTCTTAATGATATAGAATTAGTGCAGGTGTTACTGATAGAATAGACATTATATATGTTTAATAGAGATATATTTACTGTAGAAATTAGTATTAAAGATGTTACTGCAATATTTTACTGTAAAAAATTAGCATGATCATCAGTCATGAGATAAGCAAAAATGGTAATGACTGAATAGTGATGCTAGAGAAATGCTTTGTAAATAATTTCATAATAGAAATGCACTGAAAATCGGAAAGAAAGGGGTTGTCACTGGGCAGAAATTACTGCAAGTATTACTGACAGAATAGGGCTAATATGTGTCTAATGCAAACGTATTGCTTACAGTTCTTCTATTGACATGTGTTGACAATCAGGAAGAAAGAGATTGTCAATAATCATGAATTAATGCAGGCCCTACGGATAGAATAGAGTTATAATTTAAACGCTGCTCATAATTTTAATATTGAAATGCATTGACAGCCACGGGGAACGTGATTATCGCGGGTCAGGAATTAATGCAACCAGTAATAAATTAATGAATGGCCGATGCTAACCTCCAGGAAAGTGACTCATTTCGCCTTCTCGGGATAACGTTTTCCGCTGATATTAAGTGGAAAGATTATATCAAATCAATTGCTAAGTCTGCTACTAGGAGAATTTGTTCCATGTGTCGTGCCAGACAATTTTTCTCATCAGAGTCTATCTTATATTCTACCATTCGTCCTTGCTTTGAATATTTTTGCAATATTTGGTCTCTTATCCTGCAATACATTTAAAGGTTCTTGATACAATCGACCATTCGCCCTTGCATGGAGTATTGCTGCCATATATGG
>OZ038500.1:91002881-91040381 GCA_964036315.1 Acanthosepion esculentum | reverse complement strand
ATCTTACTGGAATTCTCCGAGGTTTTTATAAAACTGATGGACTCTACTTTGAGCAATAAGAATGTATTTAGTTCTAAGTTGAAATGATGATCCCTGTTCCTGTTGTGACCTTCTGATCCAGTTTTCCTCTCTACTGTTCCCTCTTTTTAAACTTATTCATCGTTCTCATTGTGGCTCTTGAATCGACTTTGAAGATGGAAGTCAGCCAGAGTATGAATGTTGGTACCATTACTGAAAGCCTGAATGATCTTTTTCCTCTCACCATTGCTCAGTTGGGCTGACGTAAAATGATTTTAACCTGTTCTTTTTCTAGCTGAACAACTCAAAGGGTTTTCCAGCGATTCTTACGACAAATGGTATCAAGATGGCTAAAAGTCTCATTTGGAAATCTGTAGAAAAGAAACTCAATTAGTTTAGTGATTTTTTTAGATATTAAACATTTTGTGGGATCGATAATTATCCCATGCTGTTACACAATTTTGCTGTTACACCCGGTCTATATTGTCTGAAAATCTCATTGAATTGTGAAACTGTCAAGATATAGTGATGATTTACATGATCACATTGACTATATCTATAAGTACTCAATCCCAGGTCTTGAGCATTTTTCCCTCATAAATATCGTAAATACCACATCCGAAACGAATCTACTAATAGAAGACAAGGATTTCAATTTCCCTCCTGAGGCCAATGTATCGATGGTGAGGCGGGAGTGCTGGGAATGGCACTTTCCAGCGTAGCCCATTCGGCGTCGCTAATTCGTCGTGGCCGATTCGACATAGGAATTTTTCGGCAGAGGGACGATTAGGCGTCAGATTACTACTTCGTCGTTATAGTCAAATTTTTTTCTCTCTCTCTCATTCTCTCTCTCTTTCTCCCTCTCGTTTAGTAATCAAATTAGTACTTCGTCGTTATATGCTCGAATAGTCCAAATGAAGAAAAAGAGTAGTTGGAGGCATTTTTAAATTTAAGTAAAGGGTAGTTGGAGGCATTTTGATATTAAAGAAAAGTGCTAGTTGGAGGCATTTTTATATTAAAGAAAGTAGTAGTTGGAGGCATTTTTATATTAAAGAAAGTAGTAGTTGGAGTCGTTTTAAATTTAAGTAAAAGAGTAGTTGGAGACATTTTTATATTTAAGAAAAGTATTAGTTGGAGGCATTTTTAAATTTAAGAAAAAGAGTGGAGGTATTTTTAAATTTAAAAAAAAGAGTAGTTGGAAGCATTTTTATATTAAAGAAAGTAGTAGTTGGAAGCATTTTTATATTAAAGAAAAGTAGTAGTTGGAGGCATTTTTATATTAAAAAAGTAGTAGTTGGAGGCATTTTTATATTAAAGAAAAGTAGTAGTTGGAGGCATTTTTAAATTTAAGAAAAAGAGTAGTTGGAGACATTTTTATATTAAAGAAAGTAGTTGTTCGAGGCATTTTTAAATTTAAGAAAAATTAGTTGGAGGTGTTTTTATATTATAATTCCTTCAGTGCAGCTTCATATTTTTCAGTCGTCAAAGCCCTTTTATTTCAAATGGAAGCAAATATTTTATCAAAACGTGGAAGAAACAAAGAAAATACACGATGGATACATTTTTATATTTGACGCACCGAACAAGATGGATCCTGAATTAAAGTTTTAGCGATGTGAACAGAAAGATCGATGTAAAGTGAGATTACAAAGATCCTAGAATCGGGTTATCTCCTCTTCGTTTCGTAACCCTTTCAACAGGGGTCTCTCTCTCCCAGGAATATAAATACGGGCTGACCTTTCGCCTCTACCTCTTTCCACGGCTCTTCCCACGGCTTCGCAAACGTGCGGCCAAACTGCCTCTCCGGGGGCCTGCAACCTCGCACCACGTGCGAGGTACTGAAAAACTTTCTCTAACATATCCAATATGTGAACTCTAATACACAACCAGCGTTTCCCATATTCTGGGAACACGCTAAAACAAAATTCACAACCGTACGGACATTTCAATTCAACACACAACACAATAACTTTCCATACAGACACTAACGTTTTATTCATGTTTTAAATGATGTATTTGTCATTCTTGTATCAATCTGTTTGTCATTAATATATATTTGTTTTGTATATATATATCTGTCTTGTTCGTTTTATTTTGCTTTCTTTGGACTCCATCATAGTCCAACATTACTATGTAGCGGGACTGGCCAGCAGGATGTCTTAGTCCAGAGATTTTATCCTCACATTAACCCGCCGGTCCTCTACACTAGTGAATTCCTGAAGAGTGTTGCTCATAATTACGAAATGAAGAAGTAATTTCTAAGATTATTTAATCCTTTTTTGTGGGGTTTGCCTTCATTCAAAGACACTGACGTCAAAACTGTCTGACGCCTAAACGGCTGTGCCGAATAGTCTAATTTGCCGAATAGTCTAATTATTTTTCTGACGCCGAATCAGCCACAATGAATCAATGACGCCAAATGGGTTACGCCGAAACGCACCAAACCCGGGGGTGCTATGCCGATGACATTAGTAATTATATTTTGGATAAGAATGGTTTCAGACAAAAATCAGTATCCTCTGCCAAGTCTTTCGAGAAATAGGACAAGATAATCATTTCCAAAAAGAGAAACAGATTCGGAATTGGAATGAAAGCAGTGATGGCACCTACTCTGATTCCATCATAAAATTCAGGAGGTGGAATTAGTAAATGCAAAACACTTCAAACATCTCGGTGCATGGATCACAAATGAGTATAGGAGATAAGGAAACAGAATAGGCTGTGATGGAGATAGTTTCAACCAACAACGCAAAGTCTTACAGAACCAAGACATTAACCCGGAAACTCGTGTTATGTTCTTAAATAGCCTCATCAGATCGAGACTTTTATATGGATGCCATGTATAGCTGCCAGTTTCTTACAACCGACTTCTCAGATCAATGATTAAAAATGGCTTCGAGTGAGAGAAGCCTGTGTGTCTTGCGGACTGGTGCAACAAAATCACAAACAAAGGACTGTACAAGATAACACAAACAGCATCATTTGAGGACTTCCAACAGCAGCAACAACTAAAATGGGTATCATATGTAACTGGAAGAGAAAATAATGACATAATCAAGATGTTTATATTCCGCAGTACTTCAAACAAAAGGTTAGGACGGAAAACGCCATCAGTACTGGAAAGAGTGATAACAGCTACTGGACTCGAGAAAGCTATTGTTTGAAGAGAAAGATTTTATAGATTTAAACCAACAATAATACTGGCTACTCAATCAATAAATGTCGAATGTTTCCTTATAAGGAAAACGGCCACTATTACCACACACAAACACACAAATACATATATATATATATATATATATATATATATATATGTGTGTGTGTGTGTTTGTGTGTGAGTAAAAAGAGATATATAAATATATCAGTAAAGACGATATAAATAAAAGACAAAAGGGGAAAATTTTATGCTAACGTGTTCTGTTCCTTGGGCAAATTTATCAAGTCATAAGTTCGTCTATGAATGAAAAGTATCGGTCTAAAAGGTTTTCCACGTATATATATATATATATATATATATATATATATATATATATATATATATATATATATATATATATATATGTGTGTGTGTGTGTGTGTGTGTGTGTATATGGAAAGAGAGAGAGAGAAAGAGAGAGAGAGAAAGAGAAAAAAGAGAGTGAGATAGTAACATACTCACAGAGGCGCACACACACAAACATACATATATATTCTGTTTATATGTTATTTTTATAGATGCAATTATTTAAGTAAATAACGTAGAAACAGAAAATATATTAAAATAATTGTCGAACTTAGTGCATTTCATAAAATGTGTGTGTATATATATATATATATATATATATATATATATATATAGAGAGAGAGAGAGAGAGAGAGCGAGAGTGAGAGAAAAAAAAGAAGAGAGTGAGACAGTAACATACACACAGAAGCACTCACGCATACACACACATATATATATATATATAGAGAGAGAGGGAGATGTATATAGACAGAGGCAATGCACAGAGGAGAAGTTAGGGAGGAAGAAATAATGAATGTGTATATAGAATAATTAAAATTGCGACAGAGAATGAGAGTGTGTACGTGTGTGTGTGTGAGAGAGAGAGAGAGAGAGAGGGGGGGAAGAGAGAGGGAAAAGAGAGAGGGAAAAGAGAGAGAGGAACAGAATGGGAGTAGTAAAAATCGATAATAGAAACGAATATGAGACCCCCATTATGCTATAAACTGTTCGAAAATAGGTTTTATTGAGCTAGACTCTTACTATTGATAATCTCGGCGTCATACCTAAAACTTTTAAAGTCCAAATCGCTTCCAGTGTCAAGGCAAAATAAAACATTAAATTTAAAATTAAGCTTGAAATTTCTGCTGACATCCTTATCTATCTATCTATCTATCTATCTATCTATCTATCTATCTATCTATCTATCTATCCCTCTCTCTCTCTCTCTCAATATATATATATATATATATATATATATATATATATATATATATATATATATATATATATATATATATATATTGTGTATATTTAGGCAGCAATTTTTCATTGATGCATGTTTCATTAAATAATATAGACAAGTTTTGTCTATTTATTTTATGTAAATTCTTTTCATTTTTTTCCATGTATTGCTTAATATATTGTAATGTAATTGTCATCTTTGATAATGGCTTATGTAAGCCGAAAGCTTAGATAGGATTAAAAAATATGTAAAAAAAGATTTCCTTTCTTCGTTTAATGATAATTTTATTAAGCTTATCAGACGATATGAAAAGAATTTACATAAAATAAATAGACAAAACTTGTCTATATTATTTAATGAAACATGCATCAATATATATATATATATATATATATATATATATATATATATATATATATATATATATATATATATATATATGAGATAATGATAGATTTTTATATATCAAGAACAGTATTCAGTATTTATTAAATACGAAAGTTCCCAGTAGTGCTTGTTCCGAAGCGTCGGACGGAAGGTACCTTAACATTTCTATTCTTAATTGAGATGATACTTTTCGGTCAATTTTTTTATTAATAAAATGTTCCCTGTTTTAAGATTATTATTTAGATATCTGTCTATAATTCTGATATGAGGTATTATGTACATTATTCGAACTAGTGTCCTCATCTTCATTACAACGTTTCGGCCATTATACGCTCCGGCCTTCTTCAGGTGGTTGGAATTTTATTTCGCTCACTGGGGTAGACTGTTCTAGTTCCACGTCCCATGTTTTTTTTAATGGATGTCAGTTATCTCCCGTTAATTCCTCTCTCCAAGTTCTCCACTGCCTTTACCGTGTATTTAACTCACACTCTTTGGGTCCTGTCACTGGATCTAACTAACGCCTTTATCCACTATGCCATGTGTCCTTTCTGGGTATTATAAACCTAATGTCTTCAGCAACCTTTTTTACCAGAGCTCATATTGCAATTTTTTGTTATTATCGCTTTTCTCTGGCACTCCATATTACTGGTTACCATATTGTATTCATTTCTATGCTTGGCCAGTTCAGGAGATTTTTTGAGTTCAATACCCGGTTAAGGCAGTGGATAACTTAGAGAGGGGAATTAACAGGAGATAACTGATAACTGACATCCATTAAAAAAAAATGGCATGTGGAACTAGAGCAGTCTACCCCAGTGAGCGAAATAAAAGGTTCAGTTCAACATCAACATTCCAACCACCCGAAGAAGTCCGGAGCGTACAATGGCCGAAACGTTGTAATAAATATGGCGACAAAGATGAGGACATTAGTCCGAATAATGTAAATAATGTATTATTTTCGGGGTCGATATAGCCAAATGATAATTGATATCCTCAATAATACTATCCGATTGAAGGACAAATTACGGCCCCTTCGGTTCAGACTTAAATTTCTGAAATCTTGTTTCCAGAATCCTGTTATGCCTGGGTATATCTTTAGGCGAAACTCTAGAATTAAGTGTCGTAATTCGGCCAATGCGGAAAGATCACTTTTTAAAGATGGAATCTTGTATTACTCCAACTTATTCAATTTCGTTAAATTACAGTATCAATCATTATGGGACATTGTCTGGTCTATATTTTTCCTTCTTGATAAATTCCATTTTTCGAGATATCTGTCCAAGGAAGATAATTTATTTAGTAGAAGAACTAATGCCAAAAATTTAGCTTATAAGAATTTTCTGATAAAAAAAACTGTTTGGTGTTGCTCTGTCCGATACCGATAAGTTAGTCCTGTTCCGTGGTGTGGACTTCTGCATTCGAAGGTTTTAGTGAGTTTGAATCATTGTTTTCTCAATTAGAAAAACGTATGCCGACGTCCGCTGAGAATGCAAGCTATCTTAAAGCCTGTCTAAATGAGCTTGCATATGACTTCGTTAATTCGTCTATCTAATTTGCATATGACTTCGTTAATTCGTCTATCTAATTTGCATATGACATCGTTAATTCGTCTATCTAATTTGCATATGCCATCGTTAATTCGTCTATCTAATTTGCATATGACTTCGTTAATTCGTCTATCGATTCTAAGACGTCTCTTTGGCAGCAGAATCATTATCAGACGGCCATATTGTTCAAATCTAGGACCGACATTTATATAACCAGACCTGATAAAGGATCTGGTGTTGTTATTCTGAACTATTTTGATTATATAAATGAAATGTCGTCTATATAGAACGACGCTAGTAAATTTCGGAAATTAGGTGTTACGCCAGTTGATGACACCGCGAAAACGGAAGTTAAATATCAGAAGAGATTGCTTGAATTTCATAAAAAAAAGCACGTTCCTCTCAAAGCAGGTATACGATAGAATCCGACAATAAAATAAATGTTCCACAAAATACAGAAAGGGACGTCAGACAAAGATGTGACTCCTAACAGGATTTATTCAACCTCTTCAGAGACTCTATCCTAAGAGAATTGGAAAGCTAACCAGGATTTATTACCGGTAGGCACAAATCTGAACAATATACGATACGCAGATGGCAGTGTGTTGATGGTAAGTACATTTGGAAAGTAAACTAAATGACCTTCGAGACAAATAAATAGCGTTTAATATTTTTCTTGTAAATTCTCAAGAACAACAACAAAAAATGTATAAATTCACTCTCATATGTTTAGGTTTTATTGCAGTTCTGATCCTCGCTTTTTAAAATAATAAACACTGCCGGTGAGTGAAGGTTGTTAAAATAATCGTGGTGTTAAGGGAAAAATCTGGTGTAGTGGTTCTGGATTATTCTGATTATGTAAATAAAATGTCAGAAGCGATTACTTGACTTCACAGAAGAATATTCCTCTCAAAACAAGTAGCTGCTAGCATCCAACATGTACGCTGCCGGCATCCATTGTTGAAAATTCGTAAAATGAATGTTCCCCTTCGGCCTATTTTGTCTATTCCAGAGGAAATTTCAGCCATTCTTCCATTAACACCTGCTCCAGCTCTTTAAGACACGACGGTGGAGGATCGCGTCTCCTAACTTGTCGCTCCAAAATGCATCACAAATGTTCAATAATATTGATATCTGGGGATTGGGGAGGCCACTCCATGTGTTCTAGCTCACTTTCATGCTCTTCACACCAATTCTTAACCACTCGAGCGGTATGTATTGGAGCATTATCGTCTTGGAAGATACAGTCACCATCAGGGAATAAAGTCTGGGCCATTGGATGAACATGATCTCCCAAAATGTTCAGGTAATCTTTGCTATTGATTCTACCATGCAGGGCAACTATTGGACCGAGGTATTTCCATGATATGGCGGCCTAAACTATCACTGATCCACCTCCATGTTTCAATGTTGGAAGAAGGCAGTTAGGGTTGTAAACTTCTTTGGGCTGCCTCCACACATAAATTCGCCCTGAAGTTGGGAAAAGAGAAAAACTGGACTCGTCTGAGAATATGACGTGCTTCCATTGGTCTGCAGACAAGGCATTGTGATCTCTGCACCACTTCAACCTCTTTTGAATGTTGCGAGTGGAGAGAAGAGGTTTCCTTACGGCGACTCTTCCATGATATGCAGCCTTGTGGAGCTCACGACGAACAGTTTTAGTAGAAACTGGATTATTCAGATGATTATTCAACTCAGCAGTCACTTTGGCCGCAGTAATCCGATGATTTTTTGCCACATTGCGTTTCATTGCACGTCGGTCCCTGTCAGTACGTTTGCAATTCCGGCCCGAATTGTTACGGTTGCTAGAAGTTTTGTCCTGTTTCTTGAATTGCGTCATAGTTCTTGATATGGTAGCTCTTGAAAAACCAAACAGTTCAGCAACCTTAGTGATCGAGGCTCCTGCAATGTAAGCTCCAACAATTTGCCCTTTTTCGAACTCGGAGAGGTCACGCATTTAGCTTAAATTTTACTAAATTCTAAAAATAAATAAGACAAAGTGAGTAAATTAGATAAATAAACGTATTTACAATAGATATAACCTGCAATTACAAAGTTTTAGTTAAAGTTCTTAATATAATAGGTCTTTGAAATATAGGAGTGGAATTTGCACCTGTTCCAGTTATTTTGTCCAACCCCTGTACGTAAACTGCAACGTACTGTGGACACGGAGTTTCGTGTGACTTTTGATATTCGTAATTTGTTCACGAATGTCCCTCTTGACAAAACTATTGACTTGTGCTGACTATTTGTATCGTGTCCTCTTAAAGCCCCCATCTTTTCCTGAATGTGTCCTTGTCGAGCTGATGGGGATGGCTACTAAATCTGTCTTCTTCAGCTTTGACAATTACATGTATCAACAGATTGATGGGATAGCGATGGGGAGTCCTTTGGGACCTGTCATGGTCAATATTTTTGTAGGGTTTCATGAGAAGTAATTGTTTGACATGGTCTCTAAATGATGTGGACCCGAAGTAGGGGCCACGGAAGGAAAACACGGAACACGGGTTAGAGGTAAGAAAGATATATTAAGCAAAAAAGTTACAAAGAATAGTGTAAGAGTAAGCAGAGCTTACTATCCAGTGGTGTCCGATATTGGTATCGTACGCAGCTGCGCATTACTGGTGCTACTCACATGATACTACCATTCACATAATAATATAGTACTGGGAGAGTCCATGATGTAGGAAAGTATCGGTCTCACAACACTAAACCTTATTGCTATTACCGTTATGTTGATGACACTTTCTCATCCTTTTCATTACATAATGAGGCAGATAGGTTTTTCAGTATTTAAATAATCTCCACCCTTCTTTACAATTTACGATGGAGGTGGAGAATAATCATATGTTACAGTTCCTGGACGTGTTGGTTGAGAGAACTCCTACTTCTTTTCTCACCAGCGTATATAGGAAGCGCACTTTCACTGGGTTGTATCTCAGTTGGAACTCTTTCGCTTCTAAGTCTAGGAAAATTAACCTTGTTAAAGCACCTAATCATCGTGCATTGATGATATGATCGGAATGCAAAATAGATACGTGAACTTAGGGAAATTACCAATATTTTTCTCGCTAGTAAAGATGTTATTAAAACAAACATTTGACTTAAAATTTCAAAGTTTAATGAAATTAAAACATTTGGTTCACCTAAGTGTCCTGTCTACATGAGATTCCTCTGGATTGGTTCCTGTAGCCAATATGGCGCTGCTAAGATCTCTACTGTCATTATATAGTAGTACAGAACATCTTTTCTACTAGGAGTGATTTCTCATCGGTCCGTAAGGATGTCTTGCCCACCAATCAGCAAAGTTCCGTTATTTATCGTTTTTAAATGTCGGTGTGAGGACGAATTACGTGGGTAAGACTATCCAGCGGTTGGATGTGCGGGTGGCGCAGCATGTGCCTGGCTTCATGCTCCGAAGACTGACAGGCGTATAAGTCTGCTATCAGTGAGCATTTAATGAGTTCTGTCAGTTGTGGGTCCAATTATTCATCGGATTTCTTCTTCTCTGTTCTGCATAGGGATCGGACGAAGCACCTTTTGGAGGCGGTTGTTATCAACCCGTCTCGTCCGGCTCTGTGTAGAAGGGAGCTGAAACATAAAGTGGCACTGTTCGGCGAGACTTTGTCGTGTTCTGGACAACTCTAACTTTTTTTCTACCCTTTCCTTAGTCTCTTTGAATTCTATTTCAACGAGGTTTTTGTCCTTTGAGTAATTTCCCGCTTATTTCCCACGATTTTTCTTCTGACGGAGTGTCGGACGAAAGGTACCATAAAATTTCTATTTTTAATTGAAATGATACTTTTGTATCAGATTTTTTATTAATAAAATGTTTCCTGTTTTAAGAATTATATATATATATATATATATATATATATATATATATATATATATATATATATATATATATATATATATATATAAAAAGGCAGTTTATAATAAACAGTATTAATGACATTTGACGGCCTGATTGTCCGAGAAATTTTCATAGAAATTATGCGTTCTTTTTATAGATAAGAAATGTCTTAAAATAATTGTCGGAGTTTGTCCATTTCATAATGCGTGACGTCATTTGTTTACATTTGGATACGCATCGAGCAGATATGAATGTACGAGAGAAAATCATGGAGAATTGTAGTTTAAAAACAGTAAAATCGACTTTGCTAACCGGAACGCTCTTCAGTGGCTAAATCGCTAAAACACGCCAGGCTATATGACGGTTTCGTATAGCCGTATACAGGTTCGATTCCTGTCGGAGGACGCATATTTTCTATGAAAATTTCTCGGACATTCAGGCCGGTAAATGTTATTAATACTGTTTATTATAAACCGAGCATTTACTTAAATATTTGTATCTATAAAAAGAATGTATAAACATAAAAATGTCTTAAAATAAATGTCGGACTATGTCCATTTCATAATGTGTGGCATATATATATATATATATATATATATATATATATATGTAAGTGGGTATTGAGGTCAGCACCTAGCAGCAAATAGCCTGTTTCATGCTTAAACAAAATCGTCAGTCTGTATTGGTTGTGTTTTGGCTCGACTATTTATATATACTGGCCAGTGATGCATTATGGGTAAGCCTATTGTATCATTATAACAGTTATTGGAGGGCGGTACCGATTATGTTTTGAATTATTCTAGGTCGAATAGAGGAAAAGACAGACAAGGGAAAACAACGCATGATATACCTAGCGGGCTTAAGCAATGGATGGGCAGAACGTGGACAGCTGGATGGAACTTGTTGAGAGCTGCAAGGTATAGAGGGAAGTGGAGAGCCACGATCACCTACGTCCTGAAAGGACATGGCACATAAACAGGAAAAAAAAAATCGAAAACATGTCAAAATCGCTACACATTTGCAGTCGTGTTTCAATTTTCAGTAATTTACAATCGCCTGATGAGCTGCGTTGTATACGCATCGAAACACGACTGTAAATGTATAGCGATTTTGACATGTTTTCGATGTAATATCTTAAAATAAAGTACACACACACATATATATATATATATATATATATATATATATATATGTGTGTGTGTGTGTGTGTGTGTGTGTGAAATAGTTTTATAAAATTAAGCCGACAAGGCTTGATTATTTATTTTTTTTTGTATTTTTCCAGTTTTAGAATAATATATTGTATATTGAGATCAAACCTATGAATAAACTGTCCAAAGATTTAGGCTTTATTATTCACGTACGTTTGGAAAATTCTTGTTTATTGTCATTAATACTTCAACCTCTTTTATTATTTAAAAGTATAATAATCATATGGAATGTATTTAGCAATGTCTGCATGGCGTCAGTGGGAAACTGAAAGCACTGGTTAATGGACAGGAACTCCACGTGGCCCATTTGTGTCTAATTCACTGTCTCAGGACGCATGCACTGTGTTCATATATTATATTTACCACGTGAACTAGAATAAAAAATATAACAAAAGATAGATATTAATAATGGTATATAATAATTTTTATGCACGGCGTTCCGTGTGACATGAAAATTATTTCAAGAGTTCCAAAAGGATAAAAATGCTGAGGAAACTTTAGTATCCAGAATAGTTTTGGCTGTAGTTACAGTTAAAATAATATTAAGATTAGGTATACTACCTCCATTCCACAATAAGTCACCAATTCCACTCTTTTATATAATGACCAAGCTTATGAGCAACGAAGAGGTCTTAGAGAGATTTCAAACAAGGAGAAGGATTATACTTAACATCAGAAAGAGGCAGTTGAAGTTACTGGGACGCATAATGAGAAAGGAAGGCCTGGAGAATCTGATACTCACGAGTCGAATGGAGAGAAAGAAAGACAAGGGAAAGCAGCGCGTGATATACCTGACGAGCTTGAGCAGGTTGATGACAGAACGTGGTTTGGGAGAGGAAGCAGAGGGAAGGAACTTGCTGAGAGCTGCAGGGGATAGAGGGAGTTAGAAATCCATGATCGTCTACGTCCTGAAAGGAAATGGCATATAAAAAAAAAAGAAAAGATACTACCTCTATTCCACAATAAGTAACTAATTCCACTCTTTTATATAATGTAAATCTGGTCACTTATTCCGAACCGGAAGTAGTATTATTTTGAATAGTAAATGTTATGGAGTTGCGAGATAATATATGCCTATTTTTATCGAATGTGTTATTATTACTAATACACGCAAACAAAATGACTGACCTAACCCTTCCGATATTTTGAAACACTTAGAGAATAGCCGGATTTAAGAAAAGTAACAGAAAAGAAAAGACAGTGTTTAACAATCTTTCGACAGTAAGTCTGTTTTCTTCAAATTATGTTTAAAAATTGCATACAAGCATGAAATATATTAAAAATACAAGTCTTTCTACAAATGTCGCTTAACTTGAGCGGTTGTACCGGTAATCAACGTGACAAAACTAATGAAAAGTAACCAGCGTGAATGGATACAGCTGAAACGTGTGTAACATGAAGGGGCAACCGTGAACATCTTGGCATTTCCCGTTGGTTGATTAGTGAATAAGAGCGATTAATTTTATGGAACTCTCCTGTCATTTTATTTATTACCCCGCAGTGAGACGTTGTACTGAAAAGCGTGCTAGAAAATTGAGGAGACTTGCTGTCTCTTGATTCCCAGTATAAGACAACTGATACAACGAGTGTGAATACTGATGGAGTAAATAATAATAATAATAATTCATAGAGAATGAAATACAGAAAATCCTGTTGGACGTTGAGATTCAAACACATCGCCCAACCCAGGCCAGTAGACCAGATCTGATTGTCGTAAAGAAGAAAACAGCAAATATCAGACTTCGTTGTTCCGGAAGACCACAAAGAAAGTGATGAGGTAAAAAATTATGTAAACCTTTTTTTAAAAAATAATTCCCCCCCCAAGCAAAGGTAATAAAGTCACCAAGACGCAAGAGTACGAGAGAATATGAAAAAAAAATTAGAGACAAGAGAACAAAAAATGAACAAGAATAAAGAAGACAGAAGATAATGATTAACATTTGCATTTAAATTCAAAATGATATTTGCATCTAAATTTTTGAAGATCAGAGTTGACTGAAAAAACAAGAAGCCGGAAGAAAGTTACACAGGTGAGAAGTGCGGGGGAAGAAACAGTTAGCATAGAACTTACCATTGCATCTCACGATTTCAATTGTAAAATGATGAGACCTTACCGCCAATCTAGTACTGCGCTTAAATTAAAGTGTAGCTTCCATAGAGGAAAGTTCATCGGAACAATTACAGGGACGCCATGTTACAAATATAAAATTATATTGCCAGAGACCGTGAGAAAAATGTGGAATAAAATACTGTTAGACACCTGAGAATGTCGTGGAAAGTGAAAGTCACATTTATCCAAGTCGTCAAAAGTTGTAGATCGCCAATCTAGACTGGTATGAACACTCAATAATAATAATAATCTTTCAGATTTGAGATTAAAACTCATCGCCCAATACAGAAAACTGGATCTGATCCTAGTAATTATTTTAAAACATTTTTATGTTTATCTATAAAAAGAATGTATAAACATAAAAATCTCCTAAAATAATTGTCGCACTTTGTCCATTTTATACGCTTTGAGTGTTGGGATAAAAAGCATCAATACGTGAGAGATTCATGGAAGATTGTAGTTTAAAAGCAGTAAAATCGACCTTGCGAATCGAACGATCCTCTGTGGGCCAATCGGTTAAGGCATGTCAGGCTATATGACAGTTCTGTATAGGATACAGGTTCGATTCCTGTCGGAGAACGAATATTTTCTATGAAAATTTCTCGGACATTCAGGCCGGTAAATGTTATTAATACTGTTTATTATAAAAACAGAGCATTTACTTAAATAAATATTTGTATCTATAAAAAGAATGTATAAACATAAAAATGTCTTTATATATATATATATATATATATATATACAAGTGTGGGATTGGTATATACGGAGTAAATTCCAATAACAAACAATTATTATTCTTTAAAGAGTGCTCAATACAGAGTAGAGCAGATATAATCATTTATTTAAATATTATAACATAAATATGTTATAAAATCACTACAAAAATAGCCATTTTGTTTCAACACTTCTGGTGTCTTATCAAGTGATGATGCTGAATGTCCACATCATCACTTGATAAGACACCAGAAGTGTTGAAACAAAATGGCTATTTTTGTAGTGATTTTATAACATATTTATGTTATAATATTTAAATAAATGATTATATATATATATATATATATATATATATATATATATATATATATATATAAGGTTTACTTCATAAAAAGCAGTAAGGCCACTACGACGCAAGAGGTTACTGGGTGTAGAAGAATTAGGAACAGAAATATTAATGATGAGCAGAAAGAGAAAAGAGTAATCAGGAGGACAGTAGATAGCGATTGACATTGCATTTAAATTTTTGCAGATTAAAGTTGGCCGGAAAGCATGGAGCCGGAATGGAGTTCCACAAGTGAGAAGTGCGAGAAAAGTAACTATTAGCATAAAACTTTCTGCTATATCTATGATATGGTTCTAATGTGATCGTGAGACACTTCCATCAGAAAACAATAAATGCAATCCAATTTAAAAAGATAACGTCTTCAATGTTTAAAAAATCTTACGAAAAGAAAAGTTACTTCCTGGCCATTGTCACCCCAGAGCCTGTTCATAAAGTATGTAATACATGAGACATAAGCACTTTTGTATATAAACTGTCATCATCAAGAAATTTTCTGATAGGTTTTTAATAACAATTCTGGTTATTAAGTGAAAGTTAATTTAAATACCTTCATGAAAAAAGAATAAAGGTTTTAATAATGTTTAGAAAGAAAGGCCTTCAATGTTGAAAAGACTTTCTTACGACAGAAATAAATAAATTGCATTATTGAGAAACCGAATTGCAAACATGCAATAGTATTTGTCTGGTACACCCATTCATAGCAGATAAAGTTCTAACCTGAAAGGTAATTAAACTTTTTCAACATAAAGAACGATTTAATAAAGTTTAAAAATAAAAGCCTTCGCTGTTTATTTTTTGAAAGATTTTTCTTTTTATAGAAAGGGACACATTGGGAGATTGAGTTGTAAGCATCAATATTTGTTTTGTACACCAATTTTATTCATAACAGATATGGTTCGAATGTGAAAGTTAATGAAACACCTTCAGTAGAAAAAATAACTAAAATAGCATTAGAATTAAAAAAAAATTAAAGTTTCCTTAATCTTATAATTCCAAAATAGTTGTAAATATATAAAACCTTATGCCTTGGATTCTTTTTGGATGACATACTGTTGTTACTTAGGGATGGTTACTGAATAGAACAATCAAACGAAGGTTGGAAATGAACGATAATACTTAGGACAAGAACAACACATATAAGATTCGCCAGCGGCGCGTAGAAATAGTTAACTGCTAGATGTGAGTCAAGTGAATTCCACAATGAATCTCCAACTCTAGGATATTTACCAACCGCCCCACGCGGTCAGATGTGGCACAAAGATGTGGCATAAAACCGAATTTAATGTGGGGTATCCGAGCCCGTAGCGTCAGCCAAAAATTCCCCGTAGACCTCGGGGTCGGGAAGCTGTTTCCCGAGACAAGACTCTGCCCTTCGACATAGCCTCGTCTGGGGATCCTCTCTGCCCGGAGACAGAGAGTTTGACCAGCACAGCTAGAGACGAATCTCCAATTCTGGAACAACATACAGTATTTACTACTGTACTTATGCGATTGGGGACATACCCATTATCGTCCGTGGGTATAGGGAGAAAAATATGTGATGGCGATATCGACAGAAGGGACAGATTCAGTAAAATGAGTTTGAGCAACAACTGAGACTGTTTATGTTCACAATTTAAATACTTTTACTCCAAACTAGGCAATAAAGCCACTAAGACGCAAGGGGGTTACTTAATAAGAAAGAATAAGAAAAAGAAACATCATTAAGGAGAGAAAACAATGAAAGAACATGTATTAAGAAGGCAGAAGATAACGATTAAAATTGCACTTAATTTTTTAAAGATCAAAGTTGACTGGAAAGCAAGAAGCTGGAAAAGATTTTCTCAAGCAATAAGTATGAGAGAAGAAAATATAAGCATAGAACTTACGATTATATGTAGCAATTTCAACAGAAAAATGATGAGACCTCGCCATAAATCTACTACTGCGCTTAAATTTTGAAAATCTGGGTGCCAAAGAGGAAATCTCATTAGAACAATTACCGTGAAAATATTGCTAGGAAAGGCACGGGAGAGCTGCGTTACGGCGGTAAAAAAAAACTGACTGAAGCCGCAATGCCAGATTAGGATCGATAACATAACAGAATCTTTGAATTTTCTCATCGATCTATAAATACATAGTGGAAGCGATTAGATGTGACAGCAATATTCAACGCATGGACTTATAAATGTGTAAGATAGATTCTGTCAAGAAACGTTATCGAGCACGATATAGTGAACGGAATTTCCTAGCGGCAGACTTAGCAGTTAATTCAATATAACCTTTCCATTTCATGTCAATGGAGAACATTAGCTCTAGAAGGTACAATGAATCATTTTCTTTACGGTTTGCCGCAGCCATGCTGATGTAACACAAAAAGATTCGTTAACACGATTAAAAGAGAACAGTCCCGGTTTTTTTGGGGGGGGGCGTTAAAATTAACAAGTCATTCCTTGCCCCAGTTAACAACGTGTTGAAGATCATTTTTGCGATCATATGTCAATTAGAACTTATTGAATCAGTCAGACTTATGATTAAGACAGGAGTAAATAGTTGTATCATCAGCAGAGAGACCGAGTTTCTTTTAATGGAAAGGCATGAACCCACTTTATCTTACATGCTGCCCTATCACTAGGTATCATTAATAAGTACCATAATTGTTAGTAGACAAGTTGTCTGTGAAAGAATCGTCTATACTGTACCTACAGATGTTGTGGAATGAAAAGGTTGTTACCTTCACCCCTATCTCCACCTAAAAACTGGTTCAATATATGTGTGATATATTAGACATAATTACTTTCTTGTATTAAATGTCACCAAGAAAATTCTCTGATCCGTTTTTAATAGCAAGTCTGGTTATTAAGTGAAAGTTAATTTAAATACTTTCATCAGAAAGAATAAAGTTTTTAATAAAGTTGAGAAAGAAAACGTTCAATGGCGAAAAGACTTTCTTCCTATAAAAAGAAATAGCTTGCATCATTGAGAGACTGAGTGAGAAACATCCAATAATGTTTGTCTTCGACAAACACTTTATTCATAGCCGCAAAAGTTATAACCTGAAAATTAATTAAACATTTTAATTTGAAAGAATAAATGTTATAATAAAGTGTAGAAAGAAAGTCCTTCAACGTTTACTTTTGAAAAAAAACTTTCTTTCCGTAGTAAGACATTATATAATCGAGATACCAAGTTGCAAACATCAATTAATAACAGTTTAATACACCAGCTTTGAAGAATAGCTAAACTGCAATTGATTAGAATTTAGAAAAAAAAAATCAATATTTATAATTAAATAAGGTTTTACTTTAAAGATGAAACATCTTCAGGAAAAAGAGCTTTTAAATGCAATTAGCTGATAAATTGTTTAAATGAAATATATAAAAACGTTATTTATAAAATTTATAGATTGCAAATATTGAAAAATTTTCTTTACAAATTTCAAGACATGATTAAAGTTTTCTATATTTTAAGTGTTTCATCTGAATAATTTATCAACTTTATTTAATATTTCTGAATATTTTGATCTTTAAAATAAATTTTCCTTTAACTACAGACACTGAATAGTTTTCTATTTAACTTATGTTATCGCATAATTAATATTTTTTTATTTTGAAAGTATTTGAAAGAGTTTATCTGCAAATACAGAACATTTCTTCTTACCGAGAATTATATAAGGAGCGAGCATTATAATGTACAGGCTCTCGAGAAAGCAGTTGAGCAACATTTTTTTTTTTTTTAAGCTTTATCACTCCAAGCAAGGCTGGAGGCCACTAGTACGCAAGGGGTTAAAGAAGGGTTGGAGGAAGAGCAGATAGGAGTGGTAAAGGAGAGGATATGGAGAAAGATAGTGGATCGATCAAGGCAAGGGGGTTACAGAAGATTTGGAGCGAGAGCAGATAGGAATGAAAGGTGAAAGGATGTGGAGAAGGGAAGTGGATAGATCAAGGCAGCTGGAGATGTAGATTGACGTTACACTGAAATAGTTGGAGATTGTATTTGTCAGGGAAACAGGAATAAGGAAGGGAGTTCCACAGGCGAGATGTGCGAGACATGAAGCTATTGGAGTAGAAGAGACGTCTAACATATTCCATAAGTTTTCTATTGGGTTGAGGTCAGGAGATTGGGGCGGCTATGTCATAACACTCACCTGCTTCTCATCAAAGTATTCCTTCATCAATTTTGATTTTTGACAGGGAGCATTATCCTGCATAAAATGAGCTGGTGGGGGTCGATTTGCACCCTTTCAGCAGAAAGGAGCAGACAAGACACTAAAATTCTCTTGTACTGCTCGCTCCTGAGGTCTTTTCAATAGGTTTTAAGAAACCAGTTCCATATTTATTTATTGTCGCCATATGTATTACAATGTTTCGGTCGTTGTATGGTGCGGCCTTCTTCAGGTGGTTGGAATGTCGAACTGAGCCCTTTATTTTATTTCGCTCACTGGGGTAGACTGTTCTAGTTCCACGTGCCATGTTTAATGGATGTCAGTTATCAGTTATCTCCTGTTAATTTCCCTCTGAAAGTTCTCCACTGCCTTAGCCGGGTATTGAACTCACACTGTTTGGGTCCTGTCACTATATCTAACTAACGCATTTATCCACTGTGCCTTGAGGAAATTAACAGGAGATAAATGATATCCATTAAACATGGAACAATCTACCCCAGTGAGCGAAATAAAGGGATCAGTTCGATATTCAACCGCCCGAAGAAGGCCGGAGCGTACAACGGCCGAAACGTTGTAATAAATATGGCATCAAAGATGAGGACAATAGTCCGAATAATGTAAATAGTGTATATGTTGTAATAAATATGGCGACAAAGATGAGGACTATAGTCCGAATAATGTAAATAGTGTATATAATACCTCATCTCAGAAATATAGACAGATACTGAAAGGCCGAAACGTTGTAATAAATATGGCGACAAAGATGAGGACAATAGTCCGAATAATGTAAATAGTGTACATAATACCTCATCTCAGAAATAGAGGGAGATGATGAAAGGCCGAAACGTTGTAATAAATATGGCGACAATGATGAGGACTATAGTCCGAATAATGTAAATAGTGTACATAATACCTCATCTCAGAAATATAGACAGATACTGAAGGGCCGAAACGTTGTAATAAATATGGCGACAAAGATGAGGACAATAGTCGGAATAATGTAAATAGTGTACATAATACCTCATCTCAGAAATAGAGGGAGATGATGAAAGGCCGAAACGTTGTAATAAATATGGTGACAAAGATGAGGACAATAGTCGGAATAATGTAAATAGTGTACATAATACCTCATCTCAGAAATATAGACAGATACTGAAAGGCCGAAACGTTGTAATAAATATGGCGACAAAGATGAGGACAATAGTCCGAATAATGTAAATAGTGTACATAATACCTCATCTCAGAAATAGAGGGAGATAATGAAAGGCCGAAACGTTGTAATAAATATGGCGACAAAGATGAGGACAATAGTCGGAATAATGTAAATAGTGTACATAATACCTCATCTCAGAAATATAGACAGATACTGAAAGGCCGAAACATTGTAATAAATATGGCGACAAAGATGAGGACAATAGTCTCAATAATGTAAATAGTGTACATAATACCTCATCTCAGAAATATAGACAGATACTGAAGGGGCGAAACGTTGTAATAAATATGGCGACAAAGATGAGGACAATAGTCGGAATAATGTAAATAGTGTACATAATACCTCAACCCAGAAATATAGACAGATTTGTCACTATATATATAACAGAAAATAGTGAGTTCACCCATATCCTTCTCTTTTTTTCTATATATCTAAACTATATTTATAAAATATTGTTTTGGAAAGTGAAAATTTCAATGAAAATATATTAGAAAATTTCAAAGTTTTCATCTAAAGACAAAAGAGATTTAAAAAAAATAAATCACAATATTTGGATCGCTCTGGATATGACGATACACTACATCCGACAGAAAGACTTCTGATCGGGACGTTTTGAGGTGCATGGAACCGCCTTTTGCTTGCTGTTGGTCCCGGGTTTACCCTGGAAGAATATTATCAGCAATACATTTTTGAAAAAAAAAAAAACCATATTAGCAGCAATACATTTTGGAAAAAATAATTTCCCCAGCAATATATTTTTGAAAAAAAAAACCAAGAAAACAAAGATCCCTTTGTATATTATATAATTATTTGAAGCCATAAAATTGTGTTAAGATTATTTAGATTTTGGGCATTAAATAATCAAACCAATCAGAAATATATAAGAAAGGTGTCA
Source organism: Acanthosepion esculentum (assembly GCA_964036315.1). NCBI lineage: Eukaryota > Metazoa > Mollusca > Cephalopoda > Sepiida > Sepiidae > Acanthosepion > Acanthosepion esculentum. Next base: position 91,019,498 of record OZ038500.1, on the reverse strand, counting down.
GTTTAAACTGACGCCAAGATGTAATGCGTTAACCCTTTGAGCCCTATCTTCCTGAATAATTTTACCCTTTTTGCCTAAGCTCCTGGGTCAAAAAATCGCAAATAATTGGGATGTAATGTTTCACGTTAGACATAAAAATAGTAACAAGTGTTTACCACAGTTCAACCAGTGACTGAGCATTGTTATTTTTCTCTACCACTGTTCAACCGGTGGCTGGGCATTAAGTCATTTTTCTCTACCACTTTTCAACCGGTGACTGGACATTAAGTCATTTTTCTCTACCACTGTTCAACCGGTGCCTGTGCATTACGTCATTTTTCTGTACAACTGTACAACCAATGGCTGGGCATTACGTCATTTTTCTCTACCACTGTTCAACTGGTGGCTGGGCATTACGTCATTTTTCTCTACCACTGTTTAACCGGTGGCTGGACATTACGTCATTTTTCTGTACAACTGTACAACCAATGGCTGGGCATTACGTCATTTTTCTCTACCACTGTTCAACTGGTGGCTGGGCATTACGTCATTTTTCTCTACCACTGTTTAACCGGTGGCTGGACATTACATCATTTTTCTGTACAACTGTTTCAACCAATGGCTGGGCATTACGTCATTTTTCTCTACTACTGTTCAACTGATGTCTGGGCATTACGTCATTTTTCTCTTCCACTGTTCAATCGGTATCTGGACCTTATGTCTTTTTTCTCTACCACCGGTACAGCGGCGGTCAGGCCTCAAAGGGTTAAAGAATAAATTTACTGAAATATTTTGAAATGTAAGAATTTGATCTTCCTGTTTAAATGACACTCAATTTAACCGTCGAAAAAATGCATTTAAATCGCTAGCATCAACTCACGTATCTCAGCGTAGAAGATTTCCAATTCGAAATCGTACACATTTCTCCCTTCTGTTGCTATAAACGTTGTATTTAAAGTGTATCAACAAGAAGAAATCAAATGCGTCAAATATGGCGGACACTGTGTGTATTCAACATTGCCTCTTTGTTCAATCCTTCTGCCTGGAAATGTTTCGTGACGATAAGTGTTGACATAACAATGAAAAGCAGGCGGTTCTTCAACTCGTTGACAATAAAACTCATCCACATCATCAAATAACGAAAAGATCCCTGGAAGGCTGAGGCATGAAGCACGCGTGGGTTCATTTTGGGAACATCCTGTAATGTGCAATGATATATTGAGAAAGAACGGAAAGAACTTGAATAGGGCTGTGCTTTTAAAAGCGGTTTTAGCATTAAACTTAGCAATACAAAATACCGAAGACTCTCATGTAAAAGTCGACGCTCAAAAAGTTATGTCATGACCTGATTTCTCTTCGTGAAGAGGGGTTAGCGCAATACCATAAACGGCACGTCATAGCGTAATTTCTGTTAGCGCAATACCATTAAAATTTACTTAAAGAATACTTAATATATTATGCAATTCAACAATAATAGTTTGTGGTGTGCGCTTGTTCTCACATCGAAGATATAGATTCAATTTTTGTACGTTTGACTGTTTGCAATAAGAGTTGAATTTCTCTAAACATCTTTCCTCATGATGTATCTGAGAAATTTTAACCGCCCTTTTTGCACGCGGTCAAGTAGTTAGAACTATCGCCTTCTGATAATGAAACCTGGAATCTAAGCAATAATAATGCCCTTATCTGGAATCTATGCAATAGTAATGCCCTTATCGGGAATCTAAGCAATAATAATGCCTTTATCTTTGACCTAAGCAATAATAATGCCCTTATCTGGAATCTATGCAATAATAATGCCCTCATCTAGAATCTATGCAATGATAATGCCCTTATCTGGAACCTAAGCAATAATAATGCCCTTATGTAGAATCTCAGCAATAATAATAAACTTATCTGGACTCTAAACAATAATAATGTCCTTATCTGGAATATCAGAAATAATAATGCCCTTATCTGAAATCTAAGCAATAATAATGCCCTTATCTGGAATCGAAGCAATAATAATACCCTTATCTGGAATCTATGCAATAATAATGACCGTATCTGGAATCTCAGCAATAATACCCTTATCTGGAATCTCAGCAATAATAATACCCTTATCTGAAATCTAAGCAATAATAATACCCTTATATGGAATCTAAACAATGATAATAGCCTTATCTGGACTCTATACAATAATAATGCCCTTAACTGGAATCTCAGCAATAATAATACCCTCATATTCAATCTCAGCAATAATAATGCCCTTATCTGAAATCTAAGAAATAATAATGCCCTTATCTGGAATCTCAGCAATAATAATACCCTTATTTGGAATGTTAGCAATAATAATACCCTTATCTGGACTCTAAACAATAATAATGCCCTTACCGAGAATCTCAGAAATAACAATGCCCTTATCTGAAATATAAGCAATAATAATGCCCTTATCTGAAATCAAAGCAATAATAATGCCCTTACCGAGAATCTCAAAAATAACAATGCCATTATCTGAAATATAAGCAATAATAATGCCCTTATCGGAAATCAAAGCAATAATAATAACCTTATCTGAAATCTAAGCAATAATGATACCCTTATCTGGAATCTCATCAATAATAATGCCCTTATCTGGAATCTCAGCAATAATGATACCCATATCTGGAATCTAAACAATAATAATATCCTTATCTGGAATCTCAGAAATAATAATGCCCTTATCTGGAATCTCAGCAATAATGATACCCATATCTGGAATCTAAACATTAATAATATCCTTATCTGGAATCTCAGAAATAATAATGCCATTATCTGAAATCTAAGCAATAATAATACCCTTATCAGGAATCTAAGCAATAATACCCTTATCTGGAATCTCAGCAATAATAAAGCCCTTATCTGAAAGCTAAGTAATAATAATGCTCTTCTCTGGAATCTAAAGAATAATAATGCCCTTATCTGGAATCTCAGCAATAATAATACCCTTATCTGGAATCTAAACAATAATAATGCCCTTATCTGGAATCTCAGAAATAATAATTCCCTTATCTGAAATCTAAGCAATAATATTGCGCTTATCTGGAATCTCAGCAATAATAATACCCTTATCTAGAATCTAAACAATAATAATGCCCTTATCTGGAATCTCAGAAATAATAATTCCCTTATATAAAATCTAAGCAATAATAATGCTCTTATCTGGAATCTATGCAATAATAATGCACTTATCTGGGATCTATGCAATAATAATGCCCTTATCTGGAACCTAAGCATAATAATGCCTTTAACTGCAATCTCAGCAATAATAATGCCCTTATCTGAAATCTCAGCAATAATAATGCCCTTATCTGAAATCTAAGCAATAATAATACCCTTATCTGGACTCTAAACAATAATAATGCCCTTATCTGGATCTCAGCAATAATAATTCCCTTATCTGGAATCTCAGCAATAATAATGTCCTTATCTGAAATCTAAGAAATAATAATGCCCTTATATGGAATCTCAGCAATAATAATACCCTTATTTGGACTCTAAACAATAATAATGCCCTTATCTGGAATCTAAACAATAATAATGCCCTTATCTGGAATCTAAGCAATAATTATACCCTTATCTGGAATCTAAGCAATAATAATACCCTCATCTGGAATCTCAGCAATAATAATGCCGTTATCTGGAATCTCAGCAATAATAATACCCTTATCTGAAATCTAAGCAATAATAATACCCTTATCTGGAATCTCAGAAATAATAATGCCCTTATCTGGAATCTCAGCAATAATGATACCCATATCTGGAATCTAAACATTAATAATATCCTTATCTGGAATCTCAGAAATAATAATGCCATTATCTGAAATCTAAGCAATAATAATACCCTTATCAGGAATCTTAGCAATAATACCCTTATCTGGAATCTCAGCAATAATAAAGCCCTTATCTGAAAGCTAAGTAATAATAATGCTCTTCTCTGGAATCTAAAGAATAATAATGCCCTTATCTGGAATCTCAGCAATAATAATACCCTTATCTGGAATCTAAACAATAATAATGCCCTTATCTGGAATCTCAGAAATAATAATTCCCTTATCTGAAATCTAAGAAATAATATTGCGCTTATCTGGAATCTCAGCAATAATAATACCCTTATCTAGAATCTAAACAATAATAATGCCCTTATCTGGAATCTCAGAAATAATAATTCCCTTATATAAAATCTAAGCAATAATAATGCTCTTATCTGGAATCTATGCAATAATAATGCACTTATCTGGGATCTATGCAATAATAATGCCCTTATCTGGAACCTAAGCATAATAATGACTTTAACTGCAATCTCAGCAATAATAATGCCCTTATCTGAAATCTCAGCAATAATAATGCCCTTATCTGAAATCTAACCAATAATAATACCCTTATCTGGAATCTCAGCAATAATAATGTCCTTATCTGAAATCTAAGAAATAATAATGCCCTTATATGGAATCTCAGCAATAATAATACCCTTATTTGGACTCTAAACAATAATAATGCCCTTATCTGGAATCTAAACAATAATAATGCCCTTATCTGGAATCTAAGCAATAATTATACCCTTATCTGGAATCTAAGCAATAATAATACCCTCATCTGGAATCTCAGCCATAATAATGCCGTTATCTGGAATCTCAGCAATAATAATACCCTTATCTGAAATCTAAGCAATAATAATACCCTTATCTGGAATCTAAACAATAATAATGCCCTTATCTGGTATCTCAGCAATAATAATAACCTTATCTGGAATCTAAGCAATAATAATGCCCTTATCTGGAATCTCAGGAATAATAATACTCTTACCTGGAATCTAAGCAATAATTATGACCTTATCTGGAATCTAAGCAATAATATACCCTTATCTGGACTCTAAACAATAATAATGCCCTTCTTTGGAATCTCAGAAATAATAATGCCCTTATCCGGAATCTCAGAAATAATACTGCCCTTAACTAGAATCTCAGCAATAATAATACCGTTATCGGGAATCTCAGCAATAATAATGCTGTTATCTGAAATCTAAGTAATAATGATACCCTTATCTGGAATCTCAGCAATAATAATGCCCTTATCTGAAATCTAAAGAATAATAATGCCCTTATCTGGAATCTCAGAAATAATAATGCCCTTATTTGAAATCTCAGCAATAATAATGCCCTTATCTGGAATCTCAGCAATAATAATACCCTTATCTGGAATGTAAACTATAATAATGCCCTTATCTGGAATCTAAGCAATAATTATGCCCTTATCTGGAATCTAAGCAATAATAATACCCTTATCTGGACTCTAAACAATAATAATGCCCTTATCTGAAATCTAAGCATTAATAATGCCCTTATCTGCAATCTCAGCAATAATAATACCCTTATCTGGAATCTCAGAAATAATAATGCCCTTATCTGAAATCTAAACAATAATAATGCCCTTATCTGGAATCTAAGCAATAATAATGCCCTTATCTCACATATAGTCGATTTGTCAGGTAGGAGACTTCTTGATGTTATCGGACTGGAGGCGTCGATCGCAGTGTGCGGTACCTTTGAAAAGTGCCTGAAAACCATACCACGGCTGACCCAAGCCTTGTGAGTGAAATTGGGTAGACGGAATTATTATCATTATTATTAATATTAATTATATTATTATTGCTAATATTAATATTATTATTAATATTAATAATATTATTATTAATATTATTAATATTAATAATATTTTTATTAATATTATTAATATTAATATTATTATGAATATTAATGATATTATTATGAATACTATTATTATTATTATTAATAATACTATTATTAATATTATTATTATTAATATCAATAATATTTTTATTATTAATATTAATAATACTATTATTTTTATTATTAATATTAGTAATATTCTTATTGTTATTAATATTAATATTATTATTATTATTATTATTATTAATATTAATATTATTATTAATATTATTTAATGTATAATATTATTTTATTCAAAAATAATTTTTACATTTCTTTGCATCTTCCAGCCGTGCTATTTCACAATTTTGTTAAAATATCTAAAGTGTAATCTTATTTGTTATTCTAATCTAAACATTTCAGCCGTTTAGTTCTCCAACCTTCTTCAGGTGTCTGTCGATCTGAATAACCTCCAAGGACTTTTGAACCGAAACCTGTAATTAATCTTTGCTGAATTTCGAATTTAACTCTTTATTTAATATCCGGCATTGGTCCATTTTTATTACTGTTCAGTTATTGTTCGACAAAGACGACATATAACTTCATATGGAAAGTGGAAGTAGAACAATCTACCTCTAAAGATTATATAAATTGTTTAGTTCTAAAATGTCTGAATATTAACCTGATTGTCAAATACCTGGAGTGGCCGGGTGGCAGCACCTGTTTGGGTGAGTAAATAGCGAACCCCAAAGAAAACATGATGAAAGTATAATTGCAATAGGAGCTCTGGTAAAAACTATGCTATGATAACAGCAAAAATTGCAATATGGCACTGGTAAAAAATGGTTGCTGATGACATTAGGTTTATAATACCCTGAAATTCATACACGGATGTCCTAAAGGACACATTTCACAGTGGATAAAGGCGTTAGTTAGATCCAGTGACAGGATCCAAAGAGTGAGAGTTCAATACCTGGTTAAGGCTGTGGAGAAATTTCAGAGGGAAATTAACAGGAGATAACTGACATCCATTAAAAAACATGGCACGTGGAACTAGAACAGTTACCCAGTGAGCGAAATAAAGGGTTCAGTTCGACATTCCAAATATTTGAAGAAGGCCAGAGCGTATAACGGCAGAAACGTGGTGATAAACATGGCAACAAAGATGAGGACAATAGTCCGAATAATGTAAATATTGAAAGTATAAAAATACATTTTATAGTAAAATTACATGGAATATATTTTTATATAAAAAAATACGAACAATACATATTTATAATAAAATTACCGACAATACATTTTAAAGCAAAATGATCAACAAAACATTTTATCTGCAGTTGAAAGTATACAGTTGTGTCCAAAATATATTTAGTTTTGTGGGATTTTTAAAGCTACAGTGTAAATTCCTGCTTTAGGTTTAAGGTTGTTATTACTTTGTTTTCTGTTAGTTAAGTTCTTGTTTAAGGAAGAATTAGTAAGTCATGGTGAAAACTGAAGTTATAATTTCGAAATGAGGCCGACCACTATCGGTTACAAAGTCTCTCTTTGAAAAGATTTATTAAGTCAAAGTCAACAGTGAAGTTATCATTTGGAAAAGAGGCCGACCACTATCGGTTACAAAACCTGCTTTGATAAGATTTATCAAGTCATATTGATAACTGAAGTCATAATTTCGAAATGAGGTCGAACATTATCGGTTACAAAGCCTGACATTGATAAGATTTATTAAGTCATAGTGAAAACTGAAGTTATAATTTCGAAATGAGTCCGACCACTATCGGTTACAACGCCCATTTGATAAGATTTATAAAGTCATAGTGAAAACTGAAGTTATAATTTGGAATACAGGCCGACCACTATCGGTTACAAAACCTGCTTTGATAAGATTTATTAAGACATAGTGAAAACTGAAGTTATAATTTCGAAATGAGGCCGACCACCACGGGTTACAAAGCCTGTTTAGATAAGATTTATTAAGTCATAATGAAAACTGAAGTTATAATTTCGAAATGTGGCCGACCACTATCGGTTACAACGCCCATTTGATAAGATTTATAAAGACATAGTGAAAACTGAAGTTATAATTTGGAAAAGAGTTCGACCAATATCGGATACAAAGCCTAACTATGATAAGATTTATTAAGTCATAGTGAAAACTGAAGTTGTAATTTGGAAAAGAGTCCGACCACTATCGGATACAAAGCCTGTCTTTGACAAGATTTATTAAGGCACAGTGAAAACTGAAGTTATATTTTCGAATAGAGGCGGACAACTATCCGTTACAACGCCAGTTTTGATCAGATTTATAAAGTCATAGTGAAAACTGAAGTTACAATTTCTAAAAGAGGCCGACCACTATCGGTTACAAAACCTATCTTTGATAAGATTTATAAAATCATAGTGAAAACAGAAGTTACAATTTCGGAATGAGGCCGACCACTCTCAGTTACAAAACCTGTCTTTGATAAGATTTATTAAGTCATAGTGAAAACTGAAGTTACAATTTCGAAAAGAGGCCGACCACTATCGTTTACAAAACCTGTCTTTGATAAAATGTATTTAGTCTTAGTGAAAACTGAAATTATAATTCCGGGACGAGGCTGACCACTATCTGTTACAAAACCTGACTATTATAAGATTTATTACGCCATAGTGAAAACTGAAGTTACAATTTCGAAAAGAGGTCGACCACTCTCGGTTACAAAGCCTGTCTTTGATAAAATTCATTTAGTCATAGTGAAAACTGAAGTTATAATTTCGGAATGAGGCCGACCACGATCTGTTACAAAGCCTGACTATGATAAGATTTATTAAGTCATAGTGAAAAGTGAAGTTACAATTTCGAAAAGAGGCCGACCACTATCGGTTAAAAAGCCTGTCTTTGACAAGATTTATTAAGTCACAGTGAAAACTGAAGTTATAATTTCGAAATGAGGCCGACCACTATCTGTTACAAAGCCTGAATTTGATAAGATTTATTAAGTCATAGTGAAAACTGAAGTTATAATTTCGAAATGAGGCCGACCCCCAGCGGTTACAAAGCCTGACTTTGACAAGATTTATTAAGTCATAATGAAAACGGAAATTACAATTTCGAAAAGAGGCCGACAACTCTCCGTTACAACGGCCGTTTTGATAAGATTTATTAAGTCACAGTGAAGACTGACACAGAAAATATATTAAAACTCTGCTATATTTATGGGGGACAGAGCGTTTGCCGATATACTCATTATCGACATAGAAATCAGCATTGTATGATTACTGCATTTTCACACGTTAAACAAACCATGTGGCACTACTCCCTGCGAGGGCTCCATTGATGTGTCATTGTGGGTTTATGAGAAGTGGAGAAAAGTGGAACTAGCCCTCCCCAATTCTGGGGCTATACTTTTAAATGACTAAAATACTCACAGAGCACTTTTAACTGACCTAAAAGTAAACTTCAAACAGTGAAGTTTTAACAACATTTGTCAAGGAACTTTTTTTTACAGTTTTATAAATATTTATTTGTGTATGGTGTTTTTTTGACGGTTGATATATAAATAATTTACCGTATATACCTCTTCGTTTTCTCATCCATTCTTAGCATTGGTAGAAATTTAACAAAAAACAACTTTCTTTCTTAATTCTGTTAAAGGCTAATAGAATATTTATCATCGCTTTAAATATTTGGTTTCATCCGTAGTGTAATATGGGTACCCAACTTTCGTGGTCGAAATCAGTTTTAGTGCCACATTTAAGTTACCTCTGAAGGGACGCGGCTCAAAGAAGAAGGAGAAGAAAAAGTAGAAAAAGAAGAAGAAGAAGAAGAAGTAGTAGAAAAAGAAGAAGAAGAAGTAGAAAAAGAAGTAGTAGAAAAAGAAGAAGAAGAAGTAGAAAAAGAAGTAGGAGAAAAAGAAGAAGAAGAAGAAGAAGGAGAAGAAGAAGAAGGAGGAGGAGGAGAAGTAGAAGAAAAAGCAGAATAATGATAATAAGAAGAATGAGGTGAAGAAGCAGCAGTAGAAGAAGAAGAATGAGAAGGAGTAGTAGGAGTAGAAGGTGAATAATCATAATAATAAGAAGGGGGAGGAGTAGAAGAAGAAGAAGCAGGAGGAGGAATCGAAGATGAAGAAAAAAGGAAGAGGAGCAGTAGTAGAAGAAGATAAATAATCATAATAATAATAAGGAGGAGGAGTAGAAAAAGAAGACGAATAATAATAATAATAAGAAGAAGACGAAGAAGAATATTGAGAAGAAGATGAATAATTATAATATTGAGAAGTAGTAGTAGTAGAAGAAGAATAAGCAGGAGGAGAAGGAAGAGGAGTAGTAGTAAAAGAAGATAAATAATCATAATAATAATAATAAGGAGGAATAGAAAAAGAAGACGAAGTATGAGAATAATAATAATAAGAAGAATGGGAAGAAGATGGATAATCATAATAATAAGGAATAGTAGTAGTAGTAGTAGTCGTAGTAGTAGTAGTCGTAGAAGAAGAAGAAGAAGAAGAAGAAGAAGAAGAAGAAGAAGAAAAAGAAGAAAAAGAAGAAAAAGAAGAAGAAGAGAATGAGAAGAAGAAAAAATTGTGAATGGCCTTTTCGAAAAGTTAATAGAATGGTTAGTTTCTTCACGGTTTTAAATTAAGAGAAGTTTGCTCGACTGTTTACCCTACCAAGGCTTGAGAGCTCAGTTCGTTTACTATTTCACTTTATAACTGTTGGAGAGAAGAGATAAATTCATATCTTTCTAAGGGACATAACAGCACCCGTCCGGATTTGAACACGATCTGTCGATATCAATTCACACCGATAAACATTACGTCAGTCTCACTTCCTGTTTTTATATTTCTTTTTTCTTTATAATAATAATAATAATAATAATGAAGATTTATTACTATCACACTTCCAGTTGTTCTTATTATTCTAATTATTGCATTTAATTATATTGTTATACAGATAATAATAATTACTTTCATTACCACAAAAGTGTTAAAGGAGAAAATGGAGAAAGGATGAACAGACCAATTAAAAACCTCTTCTCGTCACTGATTGCCTGCAGATAATGTCGAACACAAGCAATTACAGGAGTATCTGTTATATAATAAATAATAGTAATTAGATGTTCCTAATAATAAGAGAAAAACGCGTCCAGAGTAACTTTAGAATATGCTACTTTGCATATAAAAGACTACAATGAAATAGCAAACAAAAACACAATTCATTTGCGGCTGTTGTAGCGTCCATGACAGTGATTGTCTTGGTGCAAAAGTCGGAAGTGTTCCCGCAAAATTTCATGATGTAAACAGAAAAAAAATAGAAAAGAAAGAAAAACTATTGTTAAAATAAGATACAGAGCCCCCACCCACCAAAAAAATAAAAATAGTTATTTCGAAGACAATAATCTTAAACTACCTTTCAATGTATCGTCTGCTCCATCCATTTCTTTTTTTTTTTTAACTTTCCAAAGATGCAAGCTGTGAGCCCTTTCATAGGTTTCTCTTATGCAAAGACGATATTCGCTTTTCCGACAGCCAAGCTCAGGCAAATGTAGACAAGCACGCATACACATATTCATACGTACTCAGACAAACGAAAAACAAACGCATACAGTCACAGCTGTACAAGTACTCACATATACGGATATACACATAAACGGGCCTACATGGAGACATTCAGGCAGATAATTGAAATCACACATGAATACACATTCACACACTTATCCACACATATACATATACGTTTTCTCACATACACATGCGCGCATACATAATTAAACAGCTAAATACACATACAGACTTAAGTACATATAATTAGTCACAAATGAAGACATACATTTACATATAGATATAGGCATACTTCAAACAGGCATAAATGTATATACAATAGTGCGCGTACACATGTAGATATAGGTATACGTTCACATAAATATATGCAAACACATTGAAATACTCTGGTACACGTACGTAAACAGATACACGCAAGCACACACACTTACATAACTTTCTCAAACAAACACGGACATGTAAGACGTATGAAAAATAAGATGTCGTGTGAGGTAACCAATTTACATATGGCGTATTTTCTTTTTCCGAAATGTTCTCGGAATTTTCCATTCCGAAATGTTATCATGTCGATAGATATCTGGAGGCTTTTATTCTTGGAATTTCTATTTTTTTTATATCCACCATCGTTAATCTGACTTCTTCAAGTTTATTGTGTAGCTAAAATCCAAGAAAAGATAACTTATTGAATTTTGATTTATATATTTATCAAAAAATACCAGGATGAACAAGCGTTGAAACTATCTGCTGGTAGTTTTAATTTATATATATATATATATATATATATATATATATATATATATATATATATATATATATATATATATGTGTGTGTGTGTGTGTGTGTGTGTGTGTGTGTACAAAAATACAATATATAAAAGATGCTTATGTTTCACTGTTTTTCGCGGCTTGCAGAAGAAACCTAATTAAAATTTAGAATTGAGTTTGCCGTCTTTTTCCATCACTTGACGATTGTGCGATCAGTCGCAAATAAACCGTGTGTTCACATGAAACTTTAGGTCGTGGGCAAACATTGAAATATAAGCATCTTTTATATGTTGTATTTTTGTATATTGCTCAGTATATATTTTAAGATTTTACATTGAACACTTTGCTTTTGTAGCATCTGTATTATTTCTTGTTATATAAAACGATATCTATCTATCTATCAATCTATCTATCTATCTATCTATCTATCTATCTATCTATCTATCTATCTATCTATCACACCCTATTCATATCTATCACGCCCTGTTCATATCTATCTATCTATCTATCTATCTATCTATCTATCTATCTATCTATCTATCTATCTATCACACCCTATTCATATCTATCACGCCCTGTTCATATCTATCTATCTATCTATCTATCTATCTATCTATCTATCTATCTATCTATCTATCTATCTATCACACCCTATTCATATCTATCACGCCCTGTTCATATCTATCTATCTATCTATCTATCTATCTATCTATCTATCTATCTATCTATCTATCTATGAAGTAATGACAATAATATTCTTTTTATATATTTATATTCTTATTTAGTTGTTATATGAGAGCAGAATCAAGTTTTTTTTTCTTAAATCACAACATTTTAGGCTGCTTTTGTAATCCTCGTCACTGTTTATTGTATATTTTTTATTGTATATATGTTGGAAGAACGTTGAAGGGCACAACGACTGAAACATTTGTGATAATAACAACAAAGATGAAGACAATAGTCTACATGTATATGATGTCCTCATCTTTGTTTTTATCACAACATTTCAGCCATTGTGTCCTTTGGTCTTCTTTGGGTAGCTGTCTCATGGGACAATAACCTAGTGGATTGAAGGACTGATTCATGAATTTGGTAGCATAGTAATTATAAGTTCAATCTCTGGATCAGGTAATAAAGATTTGGACTTAGTGAAAACAGGGCAAGCAATAAATGAACAGTACAAAATGAGAACAAGATGAGATATCCTTAGACACAGACTGCAAAATGAAAACAATCTACCCTTGTAGATTAAGTAAAGGGTTCCATTGAAATTCCCTAAAGGTTGCCTGGATTGACAGATACCTGAAGAAGGTAAGAGGGCACATTTGCTGTAACTTTACACTGATAACAAAAGATAAGGACATTAGTCAGAGTATATATATAAAATGTTATCTAACAAATTCAACCTAAAAACAGTACTGCATCTCAATTTCCATTTGAATTATTGTTATGGGAACTTACCCATAATGGTTATGGACTATTCAGTACCTCATAAATACTGCTCCTCAAGAGGAAGCAGAGTCACACAGTGAGTCAGGTCGAACTCTCTGTCTCTAAGCAGAGAGGAACCCGGACGAGGCTACGCCGAAGGGCAGAGTCTCGTTCGGGGTGGTTGACCAACCCGATCCCGTTTATACGGGATCTACGGGCATTTTTTGGCCGAGCCTACGGGCTCGGGAATACCCCACTTTAAACCCGGCCTTGTGCCACATCTATCCCTCGTGGGGGGCAGTAAATACTGTCACAGTGTCAGTCAGTCAGAGACAGAGTCGCGTCAGACGATTACTGTAAGACATTGGAATAGTGATACTGGTCAAGACAACATAGTTCTCTCTAACCTAACCTGATTGTTATTACTAACACTTCTACTCTTTTGTACATATTCTGTTTGTAATATATCTGTGTTATTCCATACCTGTATTCGAGTTATTCTTCATTGGTTCTACCTTGGACCATCACCGTGGTACAAGGAACCTGGACAATAACAATTATTGAGAGGCAGAATTATTATTGTACTTTGATTTATTCAAACAGGTGTTTGATTCGTTTTTTACGGCTTATCGACCCTTTGCTGGTTACTTAAAGCTAGAAAATACTATTTGATTGTAAGAATTTTCTTTTTGAGATAATGGTTTAAGGATGCAAGTCTTACTAATTTACCGGTCTGGAGAAGAGGTGGAGTCATACTTTTCTTAAGAGTATTTGCGTCTAAGGGAATATAATGAAACCAACTGGAATTGGAACTCTGCTCTCTGAATAACAATTCTGAGCCATTATTCATTACACCACTTGCACATCTAAGTTTATAGCACCTGGTAATCCCAAATAGTCATCCATCTAGGTACTGACCAAGCTCGACCTTAAAGAGGTGCCCTAGGTCTTGGTTCTTATATTCATAACATTTCAGGAGTTGTACAATATCTATATTGTATTTGATAACATCTGAGGAATTTTGAACTGACCTCTTTAATTAATTCCCAGAGGACACAATCACTGAAACGTTATGATAATAACAAAAGATAAAAATATTAATCCGAATGTTAATAGTGTAAATAAGAAATCTTCATCCTAGAAAATCAGGCAGAAAAAAAGCTTTTCTTAAAAAATGGTGGAACCTTTTGTATCATTTAATATTTCTTCTGATATCAATAAGAACATCTTAAGATCGAGAGATGCTGTTTTCTTTTGATTATCACAATGAAAAGAACCACAAATTATTTACACAGAAGATATTTTCTTTCAGGTCAACTATTGCAATATCCGTGGACCGTACAAGAATGGCCATTGGAGACTAAAATTGCCAATTTCCTTTTGACTAAGCTTGTCACAAAACGAGTGTATTTTTCGCGTAGCTGCTGCTGAACAACTGACCATATCGATGTTGGGTTTCTCCATGAAGAGAGGATGGTCATTTATAGAGTAGGTTGGCTGTTTGTCCAATCTTGGCCACGGTCCGCTGGCCACTAATAAGACACAATAACAACGAGCGGTCAGCTGTGGAAAAGGCCGCTTCATGACCGCTGGCAGTGGTCAGCGATTGGGTTACTGCCAAATCTGAAACGGACTGTCTATCTGCGGTCAATCTCCGACCACAAAGTCCATCCCGTGCAATAAAGTCCGTTTCTTCGGGCAAAGCATTTTATTTTCATCTCTTTTCTATTTGCTTCCTGATTTTCCGCTTCCATAACTTATTCTTTAGACATAACCAGTTCACTTACACACACACACGCACACACACACTCTCTCATTATCTCTTTCCTTTATCAGTGCGTTCAAATCTATCTATCTATCTATCTATCTATCTATCTATCTATCTATCTATCTATTTCATTCCATTCATATCTATCTATCTATCTATCTATCTATCTATCTATCTATCTATCTATCTATCTATCTATCTCATTCCATTCATATCTATCTATCTATCTATCTCATTCCATTCATATCTATCTATCTATCTATCTATCAATCTATCTATCCCATTCCATTCATATCTATCTATCTATCTATCTATCTATCTATCTATCTATCTATCTATCTATCTATCTATCTCATTCCATTCATATCTATCTATCTATCTATCTATCTATCTATCTCATTCCATTCATATCTATCTATCTATCTATCTATCTATCTATCTATCTATCTATCTATCTATCTATCTATCTATCTCATTCCATTCATATCTATCTATCTATCTATCTATCATTTTAATAATGGCTACTCGGTCAATGAATCCCGAACTTTTCCTTTTACGGAAACGGCTAATATTACCATTACATCAATACATAGATATGTTCATATCTATCTATCTATCTATCTATCTATCTATCTATCTATCTATCTATCTATCTATCTATCTATCTATCTATCTATCTATCACAGTCTGTTCACATCTATCACAGTCTGTTCACATCTATCTATCTATCTATCTATCTATCTA
Organism: Acanthosepion esculentum; assembly: GCA_964036315.1. Classification (NCBI taxonomy): domain Eukaryota; kingdom Metazoa; phylum Mollusca; class Cephalopoda; order Sepiida; family Sepiidae; genus Acanthosepion; species Acanthosepion esculentum. The sequence goes on along the minus strand of OZ038500.1, from coordinate 91,003,581 downwards.
TCTATCTATCTATCTATCTATCTATCTATCTATCTATCTATCTATCTATCTAACCCACTGTTAACTTTCCTTGTTTCCTAAATTTCCTAGAGTTAAGAAAAACAGGCCAACGTTGAATTCAAAAGTCCTGTTTGTAGCGCATCTCTTGACCTGAAGTCAACTATTTTTCTAAAGTTTTCATGGCGTCTACTCTATGTCATATTGTTGTGTGCCATTGTTTTTCTTTTAATTACATTGGAAAAAAATAAACGAACAGTTTAGATTGGTGTGGGAGTTTTATTTTGACGACAACACGTGTTTCACCCCGATGTTTAATTTCTTAGATACGGAAAAAGATTGCGATAGATAGATAGATAGATAGATAGATAGATAGTGAGAGAGAGTGAATGAAGAATTGTTTGTCTATATCTCTAAGATGAGGTATTATGATTACTTACATTATTTATATTATTTGGACTGTTATCCTCTGCTCCACTGCCATATTCACAACGTTTCGGCCGTTGTACGCTCCGGCCTTCTTCAGGTGATTGGAATTTTGAACCGAAACTTTTATTTCGTCCATTGGGGTAGATTGTTCTAGTTCCACGTGCCATGCTTTTTCCATGCTAGCGATTAGAATTGTGAGTTCAATACCAGGCCACAGCAGTGGAGAACTAAAACTTAGAGAGTTGAGTCAAAGGGAAATATCCGGAAGAGGCAT
>OZ038500.1:90930381-90997881 GCA_964036315.1 Acanthosepion esculentum | reverse complement strand
AGAAGCCACTTGAAGTGGGAGAGAAGGCAAAGAGTTTAGAAGGAACCAGAAACACAATCTTAAACTGAAGACAAGGGATAAATTGCTACTCCTGTTCAAAAGATCGGGGTACATTGTGAACTCGGCGACAGGCAAACCAATCTACCCCTACGAAAACATTAACCTAAAAACTCGAGTTATATTATTAAATAGCTTCGTCAAATTGAAGCTTTCATATGGATGCCATACATGGCGCCAAACCCATTTAGAAATATCTAAAATGTCAGTTGAACACGACCGCTTTCACAGATCAGTGATAAAAAAAAACAGTTCCCAGCGAATGAATACTGTAGGTCTTAGAAAGTTCGTTCTTCTTCAAACCCCGTGGACTGGCAGCACAGATTCACAAAGAACTTTACCAAATAACAGAACCCACATTACTTGAAGGCTTTCAACAACAGCAGCAATTAAAATGGGTAGCACATGTAACTTGAAAAGAAAATAATGACATAAGATGTTGACGTTATTTTCATTTTTATTTTATTTTTAATTTTATTTTTAATTTAATTTTAATTTTTTTTAATGATAATTTTTTTAATTGTATATACTCGAGATAATGTTTAACGCAAAAATAGGGGTTAGTACTGTACACAGGTAACGTTTTTTGGATAATTTTATTTTTTATTTTCATTTTTATTTTATTTTTTATTTTCTAATTTAATTTTTTATTTTATTTGAATTTTTTTTAATGATAATTTTTTATGGTATATACTCGAGTATAATGCGAGTTTTTATGATAAATTTTTAACGCAAAAAATACAGGTTCGCAATATACAGGTAATTTTTTTCGCTAATTTAAAAAAAAAAAGTTTTAAAATTTTTTATTTAAATTTTATTTAATTTTTAATTTATTTTATTGTATTTTAGTATTTTTATTATAATTTTTTTTTAGGTGGGGTCACACTATACAAAGGTAATTTTTTGAAGAGGTGAAAAAGCATGCATTTTCAGTGACCGGTTGCACTGCACACAGGTATTTTAATGCATTTTCGGTGACCGTGAATTACTCGGTGGATGTAAATTCTCTCAGTACCTTTAGCTAATCTTATCGGTACAGGTAAGGTCATTTAGCCTGCCACCCGTAGCCTAGATTCTTTCTGTTGCTACATGAGCTGCAGAACGTTATGCTCAGAAGCGGGGGTCGTATTAAACCCGATCTACATGAAATTCAGGGTTGCGCTTTATACATAAAGTCGACTTATACACGAGTATATATGTCAAGGAAAAAGTGTAAGTTTTCGATTTAATATCGAAATAATATAAACAGCATGCTCAGATTGCTGGGATCTACAGTAAGAAACCATATCTTATTTATTGGTATCTTTTGATAAAGCATTTTTATAGTTTATTAATAATTATTGTTGTCAGTCTTTTGTGTCTAATTTAGTCATAGATATATGTATAAAGGTAAAAGACAATAGGAAAACTGTATTATTAGCCAACGCGTTTCGTCCAATGTGGACTTTTTCAAGACAAAAAAAAAACAAAAAAAAATGAATTTATTAAAAACAAAGTAACTATTAACAACAAACAAAATGTCCTTAGCAACTAGAATAATTTAGAAAACGCTATTGCATGCATATTGTCAACTGAAAATTACGTCAAGTACTGTCACGTGTAGAAATAATGTTTTTATTGTTGTATTGACGGATTCAACCACTTTCTTTTGGTTTCTTGATATATATATATATATATATATATATATATATATATATATATATATATATATGTATATATATATATATATATATATATATATATATATATATATATGTAAAATTAACTGATTGACTAATTTTTACGGCTTATCAAACCTTTTGCAGGTTTTTTGAAACCAGAAATTATTTTTAGATTGTAAGAATATTTTGGGGATAATAATGATTTTACTGATACAAGCCCTGCTAATTAACCCATAGCTGGAGGAGACGAGTTGGATTCTTATTGTAGGTACGTAGATTATGGCTGACTTGCTTTTCTTCATCCATTTAAAATTCGCTATTGAATTTCTTACCTTGCTTTATTACTGAATAGAGTTTTTAATTTCTTTGATGTTCTTTAACACAGATCCAGTCTTTTGTTGAAGATATGGTTTGTTGTACTTTCTGCATTTGAAAGGCTTTTATTTTGCATGATGTCCCTGCGGTCATTGGCAAGCATATTTGAGTCAAGACATTGACTTATTTCAGTTTTTACCATATATTTCCAGATTTGGTATGTCTGATCCATTATGAGGATTTTGAGGATTTTCGAGTGCTGTATAAAAAGATGTAATTTCGTCCACTTCCTTTTGATTAATCGATTTGACATTGAGTCATTCGATTTTGGTGACTAGGTGTCTCATTGTTGATAGAAGAGTTTCAGCGACAAATGTTTCAACTCCAGCCTAGTTCCTCTCTGCGAGACGTGGCCATCCTCTCTGCGAGACCCGGGCAATTTTTTGTTTGTAAACATTGATTTCTTTGTATTTAGTTCTTAATCGCCATAGGATAATTAATCAAATAGTTTAGTATAAATCTGATGGAACTCTTCTGTCATTTTCTTTGTTCCCCCAGTTGGTTGAACGTTAGTAATTTGCATAATTAATTATCTTCATGCGTTTTAATATATATGTATATATATGGATCGCTAATATTATCAATCTCTCTCTCTCTCTCTCTGTCTCTCTCTCTCTCTATATATATATAAATGGACCACGCCTGCTATATAAATGATGTGGACCCGAAGTAGGGGCCACGGAAGGAAAACACGGAACACGGGTTAGAGGTAAGAAAGATATATTAAACAGAAAAGTTACAAAGAATAGTGTAGGAGTAAGCAGAGCTTACTATCCAGTGGTGTCTGATATTGGTATCGTACGCGGCTGCGCATTACTGGTGCTACTCCCATGATACTACCATTCACATAATAATATAGTACTGGGAGAGTCCATCATGTAGGAAAGTATCGGTTTCACAACAATAAATGTACTCGTTCTTTAATTTTAACTGTTCAGTTAACAACAATAAAGTTGTATTATTTTATATTATAGTAAATACTAGAAACAATGTAGTTTTTTTTAACAACAGGTTTCGAGCAATCTGCCTTTCGAGCAATTGATAGTTCGAGAAATTATTTTTCGAGCAATTGATTTCGAGCAATTTACTGTCTAGCAATTGATTTCGAGCAATTTACCAGATACCGGCTACGAGGGATCTCTTTAATAAGTCTATCGGAACCTTTTCTAATCAAACCGAAGATTCCAATTGCAACTAGAATCATTGATTACCTGTATGTCACATTTTTTAGATTTCCACTTTAACATTTTTGTATTTTTGATAGTTTTTTGAAGATCTTCAAAGATACATTACAATCTGCAAGGACGGCCATGTCAATAGGAAAGCACATTCTGTTCTTGTGGTCTTTGATCTCGATGTTTCGCGATTAGATTTGATTGTTCTGTCTGTGTGTAATTTAAAGTCTCATAAAATTGTTACAGGTCCTATCTCTGTAACCGGTTCTGGGTGATGTTCATACCAGTTTCTTGCAATTTACTTCCCGTAAAAATTGCATATTTTTCAGTGTAGATATTGCAAAATGTTATTTTTATTAAAGGTAATGTACAAATTAGTATCGGCGAGGTTCATCGGTACCAGTCGATTCTAGATATGCTCCAGGTCGTTACTATGGTTAACCAGCCGTGAACTACTGAAGTCAGTTATATGCCATACATTATACCAAGGGTATTAGCACGTACGTGAATGTAATGGATTCGACTGTAATTCGAACTCGGCTCTCCAATTCTTCAATCCGAGCGTCTCTCCACTACTCCACTATGCCTCCTTTAGTCAGTTAGGTGCCATACGTGATACATGACTGACGAGGCAGATTTTTTTTCCCACAGTAGGTTGCTATTTCTTTCTGCGGTAGACCAGTTGCCACCCAAAGCTAAAGAACCCGGTCTGTCCTGTTATTTACCGATATCTCGGGGAAGAAGAAGGGTATTCATTGGCACGTAAATGAATGTAATGGATTCGACTGGAATTCGAACTCCGACTCACCAATCCGAGCCGCTATCCATTACTCCATCGTAACAAAGCAACACATGGCATCAAGTTCCCCAAACAACCCTCTGCAGGTTTTGAATTCATAGTTGTCATTCTCCTAAACCAGTTGCCATCCAAGGCTATAGAACCCAGTCTGTCCTGCTATTTATCCATAGCTGGGAGGAGGAGAAGAGGATTCATATCTTTCTCAAGGGTATTAGCACGTAAGTGAATGTAATGGATTCAAGTGGAATTTGAACTCGGACCTCTGATTCCTCAATCCGATCCGCTATCCATTACTCCACCGTGCCTCCGTTGTAGGTATCAGTCAGTCAGTTATGTGCCATACGTGATACACGCTTAGGCGATCATGTATCTTTCGATACATGACTGACGAGGCAGATATTTTTTTCCTGCAGTAGACCAGTTGCTATCCAAGGCTATAGAACCCGGTCTGTCCTGTTATTTACCGATATCTCGGGGAAGAAGAAGGGTATTCATTGGCACGTAAATGAATGTAATGGATTCGACTGGAATTCGAACTCCGACTCACCAATCCGAGCCGCTATCCATTACTCCATCGTAACAAAGCAACACATGGCATCAAGTTCCCCAAACAACCCTCTGCAGGTTTTGAATTCAGAGTTGTCATTCTCCTAAACCAGTTGCCATCCAAGGCTATAGAACCCAGTCTGTCCTGCTATTTACCCATAGCTGGGAGGAGGAGAAGAGGATTCATATCTTTCCCAAGGGTATTAGCACGTAAGTGAATGTAATGGATTCAAGTGGAATTCGAACTCGGCTCTCCCATACCTCCCTTAGTCAGTTATGTGCCATGCGTGATACACGCTTAGGCGATCATGTATCTTTCAATACCTGACTGACGAGGCAGGTATTTTTCTGTAGCTGGCTGCCATTTCTTTCTGCAGTAGACCAGTTGCCATCCAAGGCTATAGAACTCGGTTTGTCCTGCTATTTACCCATAGATGGGAGGGAGAAGTGGATTCATGCCTTTCCCAAGGGTATTAACACGTAAGTGAACGTAATGGATTCGACTGGAATTCGAAATGGAGTAAGAGACGTAATTAAAAGTGAATACCGGTAATGGTAAAAATCATGGGAAATATAAAATATTTCATTCCAAAGTAGAATGCAGGATAATTTCAATATTGTGGCTCTTTGCTTTATGTTCGGCTGCACTACTAGCTTGCTTTTTATATACAGTAAGGTTTTCTGCTATAGCTAAACTGCTTTAGTAATGTTATGATAGCTTGCGTTTTGTCTTCTGATCGACTTTAACAAAGCAAATATATTTGACATGATAAAAGTCCACCAGAGGGGGAACCACGTTGGTGAATAATTTTTTTCTTTTGTCTTACATATACACTTAATACGAGGCCCAAGAGCCACGCATGGTAGAGTATTAATAAATAAGATTAAGGAAGTAAGATGGGAATATTATGAGGATATGTAGGATATATAAATGTTGATCATAGACTCGAAGAGGTTAAGATTCTAGTGATCGGGGAAGCATCCTCTGGGAAGTCTTTACCACAATGTAACAGTTCTGATCGGAACTATCTCCTTACCAATGGAACACGAATGGAATGAGGGTAAATATGGTGGCATAAGAAAAGATTTTAAGCAGGAGAAATAAACTACATCCAATTTTAAAATTTAATTTCGTAATCCCTACTCAACATAAACAAACAGTATAGTAGGTTCTCCATTTGCTAGTTTCAGTACTTGTATTCGATTTGTATTCAATTTTTCATGGATTTGATAACTTATCAACAATTGTGTGAGCCATATTTTGCCACTCGTTTAGAAATGTTTCTTTAAGGGTTGCCACTGATGTGATTCTGGTTGCACGCTCTCGATGTCTTCGGTCAAGGTGCCCCCAAACGTGCTCTATTGGATCCATGTCAGAACTTTGGGCTACCCATGGCAGTGATTACTTGCGATTCCTTCCAGGACTTTGTTACTTTGCTTGTATGACATGGCGGTCCATTTTCTTTATAAAGTTAGACATTCTAGTCAATCTGATTGGTTTCAAATAGTGGCCCTTTCTCTAATATTTAACAGTATTTTGGACCATTCAACCGCTGGACAACAAGAATCAGATCAGATTTCCTTCCAAATCAGACACCGCCCCACACAATTATTCCAATCTCTCCAGGTTTCACGGTTGCCTGCAGACATTCAGTGTTCCAAGTCTCATTCTGATTTCTCCAAACATAAACCTGTCTCGAATTAGAATATTGGCGGATTTTACTTTCATCTGATCACATTACAGAATGCCAAAATTCATTTTTTTTCTCTCGAATTCTCTCGCCCAGTCCATACGAAAGTTCCTGTTAACTTCTGAAATCAAGGGCTTCTTTCTTGCAACTCTTCTTTGATGGCCTAGCTCTTTAAAAGTCATTCTCGATGCATATGGCGATATTTCCATGCTGTTGACAACATCTTTGACGCTCTGACAACGGTTTCTGGTGATTACCATCTTCAGCTCCCTTTTCGTTCACTCAGACACGATGCTTGGTCTTCCTGGACGTTGTTCCACATGACAATGGTCATCTTCATTAAATTTATTGACAATATTATTAACTGTTTGATAATTAACCTGGAAAAACCAAGCAATTTCTCTATTTGACTTGCCACACCGATGCCATACTATTATTTGTCTTTGTTGAAATTCCCCAATTTCCTTACTTCTGCGAGCTTTCATTGCAAAATATAAGTCAACTATCGTTCATAGATGAGAGTAGCTTCATACTAACACGGTATTGTCTGAAAAAGAAAAAGAAGATAAGTTATTACACAAGCCAAAATTGCTGTAATTAAGGGTGGCGAAAAACTTATCCTTGTCCACTGTATTGGGATAAATGATCGTCAAAGTATCCAAAGAATTATTCAAAAACCTGCCGAGTTTTGAAATTGGAAAGGAGATCAGTGAAAATTTGAGAAAATTTGTTGTCACTTGTTTCTCAATGATGACCACACATCTAGCGGGAAATGAGAATAAAAATGGTGGACAAACAAGAATTAATCAAACAAGAAATAAACTGTTAATAAAAGAATTTTGAGTGTTGACAAACTGAAGAAGAAGAAAAAAAATCAGAAAAGAGGAAAAAAACGAGGCAAAAAAATCAAAGAATAGAATTAAAAACGAAATTGGAAGAAAATTAAATGGAAAACAAACAAAGAAGGATATTTAAATAAAAAGTACCAAAAAAAGAAAACAATATGGCGGATGAAAGACGAATGATTAACTTAAAAGTAGATTGTTAAACGAATTTGCTTCTGTTTTGTCACAAGTGCGGATTGTAATTTCCTTGACTCCGTCGTATAATCAGAACGAGGCTTTCTTTTTTTTCATGGTTTCAACATTTAATTTTGCACAGGGTTTAATAAAATGCACCTCTAATACCAGACGTTCATTTTAAATTTTATTGATTTTTTTTCGTTCAATTTTCTTTTTTTTTGTTCTAATCATTGGATTCTTGTGAATTTCTCTATTTTTGTTTCTTTCCGTTAGCCTTTTCCTTTTTGATATTTTTCATGTATACTTCCTGTATTTTCATTTTGTTTTGTATAATTCTTTCTTTCTATCCACATATTTCAGTCTTCCTTTTTTCTTTTCTTTTCTTTTCTTCATCTTTCTGTTCGTTTCTTTCTGTTCGTTTCTTTCTTTTTTCTTTTCTTTTCTTTTATTCATCTTTCCGTTCGTTTCTTTCTTTCTTTCTCTCTTTCTTTCTTTCTTTCTTTCTTTCTTTTGCTTTTATCTTTCCTACATGTCTTCTTTTATTCATCCCTTTCTGGTTCTTTTTTCCTTTCTTTTCTTCATACTTCAATTTTTTCAACATATCTTATTTCACTTTTTCTTCCATTCTGTTGGAAACTTTCATTCATCCTATTCGTTTCATTCTTCTTGTTCGTATTTTTTCATTCATTCAGTAAATTTTTCTTTTTTTCTTTCATATATTTTTGTTTCTTTCTTTCTGTTCGTATCTTTTTTTTCTTTCTTAGCGAATATGTTGTTTGAGTTTTATCAGTATTTCCTTCTTTTTCATCCCTTCCACATTCTTTATTCTTTCTTTCTTTTCACCTTCTTTATGTTCGTAAACTTTTTCTCTCTTTTTTTCCAGAAGGAAGAAAGACTATAGGCATAATGAAGGAGTCATTCTCTTTACATTTTCTCCGATTAACTTTCGCTCTCTCTTTTCTCCTCTCTCACATCATTTTCTTTCTTTCCTCCCCATCTCTCCTACCAGTTTTTCCTCTCCGCTCACCTCACTTTCTCCCCGCTTTTCTCTAGTTTCACCCCACTTTCTCCCCTCTATTTTCTCTTCTATCACCTGGTTTCCCCTCCCCCCTCTATTTTATTTTCTCTCACCTCACTTTCTCGCTTCTATTCTGTCACATCATATTCTTTTCCCCCTTCTCTTTTCTCACATCACTTTCTCTCCTCCCCCTCTTTTCACTTCTCTCACCTCACTTTCCTCCTCTCTCTTTTCTCTTCCCTCATTTTAACCTTTTCATTTCCTCTCTTTTCTATTCTATCACATCTTTTTCTTTCCCCCCCCTCTCTTTTCTCACATTACTTTCCCTCCTCCCCCCTTTTCACTTCTCTCACCTCACTTTCTTTCCTCCTCTCTCTTTTCTCTTCTCTTATTTTCACTTTCCCCTTCCCTCTCTTTTCTATTCTGTCACATCATTTACTTTCCCCCCTCTCTTTTCTCACATCACTTTATCTCTTCACTCTCTTTTCACTTATCTCACCCCATTCCCCCTTCTCCCTATCTTTTCCCTTCTATCATCCCAATTTTTCTCTTCCCTCTTTTTTGTCTTGTCTCACTTCACTTTTTCCCCTTCACTATTTTTTCTTTTCTAACACACGCCACATTCCATCTTTCCTCTATTTTCAACCGTCTCTCTCTCTTACTCTCCTCTCTTCTCTTTTTCTTCCCTAGCCTCGCCTTTTCTTCATCCCTTCACTCCCTCTTCCCTCACTGTCATCCCTCCCTTTATATCTTCTCACAATCTTTACAACCCTCATTCTTTTCTTCCCCCTACTTTTCTCCTTTCTTCTCAATTCACACATTCTCATTTATCTTCTTATGTTTAGAATCTTAAGAAAATCATCTTTTGAAAATATCTTCGCCCATCATCCGCCATTAAGAACTGATACGTTTCCGAGCGACAAGACGCAAAATGAGAACTGATCAATGAAAAATGTACATGAATATCAATAGAGAAATTCACGAATACACTTAATAGGAGGTTAGGAATAAACAATAGAAAAAAGACAACCATTTTCTGCCACAAATTTGGTAGTCTTACAGACAAAAGTATCAATAAGTAGAATTAATAATGAAAATAGCAATGAAAAAATAATAGGCTTCGTCCCAAAAACAAAAAAATAAAAAGGAATAAATAAAAAAGAAAACAAAATGAAAGGTCAACGAGAGTACATCTTTTATTTTAAAGGCAACCATATTTGTAATTAGAGCGCTCGATATCGAAAGATACAGCATTAATAGGAATAAAACTATTTGTTCAATTATCTTGTCAGTACAGAGTTTACTGAGATGACATCCACTCGTCAGAGGATTTCATTGTAAAAATGAATAAAATGCAATTTCACAAAGAAGTCCCGTTTAATGTGATAGATTTTATAATTGAGTGAGATTCAGGCATATATAGAGGTGTGTTTATTCGCCTGTGGGAATTTGTATACGAGATAGAAGTTACTAAGGCGAACATTACAGCGCAACAAAACATTTCTGAGTTGGAAGACAGCCATAGTAGTAGAAGTATGGATTGGAATGAAATAATGGATGAAGTAGAAAGAAAAATGAAACTAGTATTGTAATAAATAACAACAAAAATTAGAAGAAAGACAAAACGATAGAAAGCAACTAAAATAAGATGAAAAGAAAAACGAGCCAAAAATTAATAATAATGACAATGCTTCATCTAAGAAATTCTCACAACTTAAGACTATTACGTCTACTACGTATTATAACAAGCTAAGTGTTACGATAGAAAGCAACTAAAATAAGATGAAAAGAAAAACGAGTCAAAAATTAATAATAATGACAATGCTTCATCTAAGAAATTCAGACAACTTAAGACTATTACGTCTACTACGTATTATAACAAGCTGAGTGTTACGATAGAAAGCAACTAAAATAAGATGAAAAGAAAAACGAGTCAAAAATTAATAATAATGACAATGCTTCATCTAAGAAATTCTCACAACTTAAGACTATTACGTCTACTACGTATTATAACAAGCTGAGTGTTACGATAGAAAGCAACTAAAATAAGATGAAAAGAAAAACGAACCAAAAATTATTAATAATGACAATGCTTCATCTAAGAAATTCACACAACTTAAGACTATTACGTCTACTACGTATTATAACAAGCTGAGTGTTACGATAGAAAGCAACTAAAATAAGATGAAAAGAAAAACGAGTCAAAAATTAATAATAATGACAATGCGTCATCTAAGAAATTCACACAACTTACGACTATTACGTCTACTACGTATTATAACAAGCTGAGTGTTACGATAGAAAGCAACTAAAATAAGATGAAAAGAAAATCGAGCCAAAAATTAATAATAATGACAATGCTTCATCTAAGAAATTCTCACAACTTAAGACTATTACGTCTACTACGTATTATAACAAGCTGAGTGTTACGATAGAAAGCAACTAAAATAAGATGAAAAGAAAAACGAGTCAAAAATTAATAATAATGACAATGCTTCATCTCAGAAATTCAGACAACTTAAGACTATTACGTCTACTACGTATTATAACAAACTGAGTGTTACGATAGAAAGCAACTAAAATAAGATGAAAAGAAAAACGAGTCAAAAATTAATAATAATGACAATGCTTCATCTCAGAAATTCAGACAATTTAAGACTATTACGTCTACTACGTATTATAACAAACTGAGTTTTACGATAGAAAGCAACTAAAATAAGATGAAAAGAAAAACGAGCCAAAAATTAATAATAATGACAATGCTTCATCTAAGAAATTCACACAACTTAAGACTATTACCTCTACTACGTATTATAACAAGCTGAGTGTTACGATAGAAAGCAACTAAAATAAGATGAAAAGAAAAATGAGTCAAAAATTAATAATAATGACAATGCTTCATGTAAGAAATTCTCACAACTTAAGACTATTACTCCTACTACGTATTATAACAAGCTGAGTGTTACGATAGAAAGCAACTAAAGTAATAAAATCGAGTCCGAAATTAATAACGATGAGTATCCTATATCAAATTGCTGTTACGCAATTACGAAAACCATTCACATAACTCTAACATTTTGATATCGTTTTTTGTGAAAGAAAATCCATGATACCTTCTTGTCAAACTCTCATTATTGTTTTCCATTTGTTTCGTAATGATTTCGTTTTTTTTAACCTAACTTTATCCCCTGATTGCTGACAGTAACAATTTAATCGTCTGTACAGTTAAATTCTCTAAAACGTTTGCGTGTATATGTTCACTTCAAAATTCAATAACAACTGAGCAATTATTCCAAAGTCGGGTTGTGGCCCAAGCTGTTTTTTGGGTCGGTAAACCGAGGACTAACTATTGTTGTTAATCAACGACTGTAGTTATTTACTAAGCTTGGCTTTGTTATGTCACAATGTCACTCATATCGGTCACCGAATGACGAACGATCCCGCTAGACTATAGTCATAGACAGGTAGAGTACTCTTCTCGCTATTTCACTAAATTATGGCGCAGTCGATCAAACAGAACGCCATCTGTGAAGTATCGCGTATACAGTTACCTAATAAATCAAGGGCTCACGTGGACAAACGCATCAGTGAGCCATTAAGCTATAAATCAGGTGTTAGCAACCTTTTTATAGGGAGCAGGCCAGAAATCTATGCAATATCTTGGAGGTGGGCCATATCAAATGTACTATAAGAAATATCAGTTAACCATAATTTAGAGCCACATTATAAGTTTTGTTTCTCTATCAAATTCTCATTAGGTATGAATTCACCTCTTCTCCCCCTAGCTACGGGTTAATTAGTAATATTTGTAGCACTAATTCATTATTATCTTAAAATTTTTTTATATAATCTAAAATACTTTCTGACTTTAAATAATCTGCAATTGATTGAAAAACCATAAAAAACGAATGAATCAATCAATTTTTGAAGTCGTTTGTTTATACATGCATAAATTAAAAGCCAGTTGACCATGCGCTCTCAAAATAAATACACAATACTAGAGATCGATTGTTTTTACCACTCTTCAGCAAATAAAGTAAATTTCAGGAATTTTTGACTTAATATAAACTTTAGATGAAACTTGAAATCTCTTACTTTGAGGAGAGTCACTGATGCCGTATGGCAGGAGTCGGTAACCTTTTGGAAAGAGCGGACCAGAAAGCTATGCAGTATCTTGGAGAAGGGCCATGATATCAAATGTGCTATAATAAATTGTCTCAACCTTAGACCGCTCTGTTCAAAAGGCTGCCTTGGTCAGGAAGTTAAAAGAAAAAGCAATAAAGTTAATGTTATATTATTTAAACAAGATTCCTGATTTTACTGCAGGAATAACAGGATAACTGCTCACACAATCAACAAAAAATCCACATTACTTACTACAAATGAAATACAGTTAGAAATGGCAAATTATTTAATGAGATATTTATTTCTGACTATTGTTCAATAACTTCTCCATATCAAGTGAAATATTAGTCAATGACAGGAGCAATATATCATCCAAGGGGTCATCAACCAACCCTGTTCATAAATGACTTTTAGTAGATTTCATTTTTGAAAAAAAAGTTGTTCACAAGCATATGTACTTTCAAATAATGATACCATCATTTTTGTACTATTTAATAGGCTTTTATATTTTCCGCTTGGCAAAACATTTTTCTTATACTAGTCATCAGTAGATTCGGAAGGAAATTTTCATTTAAAAAATTCGTCGCATTGAAAGACGATTAAATCCAACTGATATTTTTCTGTCACTTGCTCCGCAAATTAATTAGATAATTAGTGTCCAGGTGTTAAGTTGGCGGACCGGACAAAAATTCTTCGCGGGCCGGATGTGGCCTGTTGTTGACAATCCCTGCTATAAAAAGGAGAAAAATGCGGAAAATATCTGGTTCTTAAGTAATGAATATATATATAAATTCGGGTGATGGAGATTTTCTAAACAAAACTGTCACTTGATAATGAACTGAATTACACTTTCAGAAAATAGGAGCTCATTTGAACGGCTTGTGTCAGTGCCTGCCTTTGAAATAGGAACATAAGAACCATCAATATACATAGAAAGAAACGCTGACTTGGTATGTAATACCAGACAGGATTTATTCAAGACGGAAATGAATATGAATCTTGTGTCATTGAGAAAGTGTATCGACTGAAAAGTTAGTTCCAAAATAGAATACAGCAACACTAAGTTTAGTCTCAACTCAATAAACATTTCATAACCAAAACAAACGACTTTTTGACTCTATTCGTGTGAATGAGAATAATAGTGTACGGATGCCGATATGCAAACCAGTAAGCTGCATATTTGGGCAAGCTTTGCATAAACAGATAGGTTTGATGGCTTCATATCCACGCCATTTAACACGTCATCCGTTCGTAAGCGTTTGGGCGCCTGTCATCCGGGAATAAAGCGAGGAAAAAAAAAACGAAGAGGATTATGGGATATGAATGCCATCGCTTTCTATTGTGCTGTAATTTGCATTTTGTGCAAAGAAGCGGTTTTAGATTCGCTTCCAAAGAAAAAGGATTTTAAAATTCAGAAAGTATTTCAGCTGAGAAAAAAAAAAGAAAACTATCTGTATATATATATATATATATATATATATATATATATATATATATATATATATATATATATATATATATATATATATAGGGGTTAGAGACAGCGAAGAAAGAAAAAGTTTGTGTTAAATAGATGGGAAGATAATTGCATGTATATGCATGCATATATTGTTTATATGCATGTGTTGTCACCATATACATGAATATTTTATAAGCATATACTCAAACGCAGAATTATATATATATATATATATATATATATATATATATATATATATATATATATATATATATATATATGGTGAGTGCTGAAAAGTTTTACAATTGATTCACTTTCCAAAATCAGTATTCTGATGTTTTGTCATTTAAATATTGTGGAGTGAATCGGACGGAGAACTTTTCAGCACCCGGTCGTATATATTTCAGTGGTTAAATTTTTACAATGATGTACAAGGCACGAGAGACATTCGATGTAGAGAGTTACTGTAAGAAGTACAGCTTTTGAAGATATGAGTGGTAGATAACGGTTGACCCTAGACATGAACATGTTAAGATTGTATTGGTTGGGGAAGCATCCTCTTGGAAACCGGTTCCGCAGAGCAGCGGTTCGTGGGAAGAACCTGCTTGAGTGAAAATTAAATCTCACCATGGGAATATGAAGGGAATGAGGGTGATTCGCTGCAATGTGCGTAGCCCGGCGTGTGTTAACCGTGAATGTTTGAATTGGTGGAACTAAGTCGTGTGCTTCATCTGAATACTCTCCTTGGAAATAGCAATATAGCAGTGGGAGGCTTGCATTGTTTTGCCTGTGAGAAAGGAGTTGGAGAGTAGAAAATAATTCATCACCCATAAGGACGCGGAGACACTTTTGGACTCTATAGAGAGTGGAAAGTGGAGAGTGAGCAGCTCTCCCCACTCCTATATATGGCAGCAGTACTCCATTTTTGGACTGATCTGTCTTTTGTAACTGTAGAGGATAGCATGAGGTATCAGGTATTTATTGGAGCCGTACAGTGAACCGACCATTTTTCCAGCATCTTTTGTGATGGATCGGATGTACGAGTTCCACTTGAGGTCTGGGCTGAGTTTATGTTCCAAAGACGTTCAAAGCACGAGGCGTTCGTCAGGGAACAACTGTTCATCGCGATTGATCGAAGTTCAGGGTTCGATTGGTGAAGGTGGGCGGTCACTAGTTTGGTTTTCGAAACATTGAATCTGACCAGCCAAATTTTTTCCCATCTGAGCTGTTAGAGCTCAACCAGATGAAAGATCAGCTGCCAAGTTCTGTTCATAGATGATTATGAGAGGATTTTTAAAAATAAAGAACTCTGATGTTTTTTGTTTGGTTAGGTAATCAAATTATCTTTGTGGGTATCTAAAGGTTTACTTCTAAAATGAACTGCTCGAGATCAACCGGAGGGTTCATCATATATATATATATATATATATATATATATATATATATATATATATATATATATATATATATATATATATATATATATATATATATATATATATATATATATATATATGTAGGTATCTTTTTATATATGCATACACTAAACGTTCTAACCACTCGTGGTCGACCATGAGATCCGGTTTCGAATCTCACCGTGGTCACTTTATCAGGAAACGTGAATTCATGATGTTATCGGTCTGGGAGATGTGATCTCAGGCCGCGGCACTTTTGGAAGGTGCCTGAAAATCATACCAAAGATTGGCCGAAATGGAATTGGGTAGACGAAAATGACTGGAAACTGTCGATGTTTGTGCTAGCACGAAGTCCCAAGTCATCGTGACTGAGAGTTTTAGCGTTCTGGCGTTGTTTAAACTGCTGATCATGACAGACTATGAGCTCTCTCCTAGAAACGGCAACTAATATCAAAATAGTTACTGTATAAAGGATGGGCTCTTTGGGTGTTGAACAAGCACAAGTAGGCCCGAGCCGGTGTTTGCGATAGGGATTAGCTAGCTGCCGTAGCAGACGCGTGTGTTCGGAAAACGAGAGTAGTCGGCCATTATTTAGAGACAGATAAATAGACATGCACAATTCACTGTGCTGTAATTTTTTGTTTTCAAGTATTTTGAGATTTTTACAATACATTTTTTAAACTGAAAATTCCCAAGATGAATTTTCTTTTTCGTGTTCCTTTGTTGTTGCTTGTCCTTGGTAAAGCTTTTTTTTATTTATTTAGCACATCTCATTTAAATATCTGCGTTCAAATGCATCTATTTTCTGTGTTGGTTTTCTGGGCTTTTCTTTTTAGTTCTCGTTCGTGTAATATTTAAGCACTCAAATATTTTATTCTCTAAAGCATGTATCTGAATATATTTGCGCGTGCGGGCGCGTGCGGGCGCGTGCGGGCGCGTGCGGGCGCGTGCACACACACAAACAAGGCGAGAGATGCTCACTTTCAAACACTAGATAAAGGTTTATCGAGTGTATCATGGTCATGCAAAGAGATGATCGGGCAAATGTAACGGTTATCGGCGCGGAAAGTGGAATTCTCCGAGACAAGTTTAGATTCCGATCTAGTGTATTGCGTTAACTTCTCGACTAATTCTTTTGGAAAAGGCATAGATCTATCTCTTTTAATACCAGCTATGGGTTAAATAGCAGGGTGTCAACGGGTCTAAACGGAAGAAAACACTGCATTCAAAACAGAGAGAAACGAATTCATTATCTTTCCCAATAAATCATGAAAATTTACAGATAATAAAGAAAGTGAATCTTTGGAAAATGCAATGGAAAATGAGTTCACTATCTTTCACGAGAAGTCATGGTAATTTACAGATAATAAAGAAAAGGAATCTGTGGAGAATACAATGCGAAACGAGTTAACTATGTTTCCCAAGAACACATCGCAATTCACAGACAATAAAGAAAATGGATCTGCAGTAGTAAACAATTCTAGTATCTTTCTTAATAAGATATGGCAATTCACAGACAATAAAAAAGGAATCTGTGGGGAAGGCAACGGGACACCTTTCCACAATCTTTCCTAAGATGATATGGCAATTTATGGTAATTCAGAGACAATAAAGAAAAGGAATCGGCGGAGAATGCAATGGGAAACGAGTCAACTATCTTTTACGAGAACACGTTGCGATACACAGACAATAAAGAAAAAGAATCTATGGAGAAACAATGAAAAATCTCTCCACTATCTTTCTCAAGAACTCGTGGTAATTCTCAGATAAGAAAGAAAAGAATCTTTGTGGAAGGCAATGGAAACGTTGACATGGCAATTCACAGATAATAAAGAAAAGGAATATGTGTGGAATGCTATGGGAAATCATTCCTCCATCTTTCACAAGAAGTCATGGCAATTCACAGATAATAAAGAAAAGGAATATGTGTGGAATGCTATGGGAAATCACTCCTCCACCTTTCACAAGAAGTCATGGCAATTCACAGATAATAAAGAAAAGGAATATGTGTGGAATGCTATGGGAAATCACTCCTCCATCTTTCACAAGACGTCATGGCAATTGACAGATAATAAAGAAAAGGAATATCTGTGGAATGCTATGGGAAATCACTCCTCCATCTTTCACAAGAAGTCATGGCAATTCACAGATAATAAAGAAAAGGAATATGTGTGGAATGCTATGGGAAATCACTCCTCCATCTTTCACAAGAAGTCATGGCAATTCACAGATAATAAAGAAAAGGAATATCTGTGGAATGCTATGGGAAATCACTCCTCCATCTTTCACAAGAAGTCATGGCAATTCACAAATAATAAAGAAAAGGATTATGTGTGGAATGCTATGGGAAATCACTCCTCCATCTTTCACAAGAAGTCATGGCAATTCACAGATAATAAAGAAAAGGAATATGTGTGGAATGCTATGGGAAATCACTCCTCCATCTTTCACAAGAAGTCATGGCAATTCACAGATAATAAAGAAAAGGAATATGTGTGGAATGCTATGGGAAATCACTCCTCCACCTTTCACAAGAAGTCATGGCAATTCACAGATAATAAAAAAAGGAATATGTGTGGAATGCTATGGGAAATCACTCCTCCATCTTTCACAAGAAGTCATGGCAATTCACAGATAATAAAGAAAAGCTATCTGTGAAAAAGTCAATGGGAAACCACTCCACTATATTTCCGAAGAATCATGTCAATTCATACATAATAACGTAAAGGAATCTATGGGGAATGCAATGAAAAACCACTCCACTATCTTTCCCAAGAAGACATGGCAATGCACTGATTAGAAAGAAAAAAGAATGTCTGGAGAGCCATGGTATTAAAATAAAAAAGGGCATTTTGCTAAACATTGTGTGGCAGCAAGACAGTTGATACGTTTTAATTTTATTTCGTCTTTAAAAAATATTAATTCTAGAAATACAGTAAGTCTATTTAATTCCAAATCTGTTTTAAATTACCTTGTCCCAGTAAATAGTCATAAGTTAAATGGTAAATCTTTAGGTAATAGCAAATTATTATTGTCATTTTTAGCTCTTAATAACTTTTGCATTTTTGTTATTGTTGAAACTTGACTAATGCATGGAATAATAATGCAACACAAAATGTACTTAGAACAAAATGTATTGAAAGAAGAAAATGTACACAATATTTACATATAGTCTTTTGTATATTCCTGGGAAGACCGTTCCTGGAGAATGTGTTGACTGAGTCGCAGTCGGGCAGAGTTTCTGTTTGAATCTCTTGATTCGTTCCCCTCTCTTCCCGGTACCAACCATATTTATATGGTCGGTACTCCACTATGCAAATTAGGTGGATCCTACCACAACAGTTATCTTTCTTAAATCTTGTTAGACCATGCCTCGCAAAGTAGGTTATACGTTATTTTCCTCTATCCCGTTTTCAATCTGTTCTGTGAGTATCAAATTTTCCAAGCCTTCTTTCCTCATTATATGCACCAGAAATTTCAACTGTCTCTTTCTGATATTAAGTATAAGTGTTTTTTTTCGTTTCCATTTTCTCTACAACTTTGTCGTTACTCACATGTTCGGTCCATGGCATTCTCAGGTTGCTTATGTAGAATCACAAATCTGTTGTTTTTAGTCTCTTCTTCATCTATTTGAAGATTGTCCAGCATTCACTGCCATATAAGATGACTGATATTTCATAACAGTCCATACATTTTTCTTTGTTTCTAACGAAATTTTCCTGTTTCTTAATACTTTGCTTAGCTTTTGGCAGACAACATTCGTTATTGCAATACGCCTTCGGATTTCAATGTCGCACTTTCCGTCTTCTGTTAAAATACTTCGTAGATATTTAAATTGTTGTACTTGTCTGATTTCGCTAACTCCAATATGTTGGGCTGTTCCTTTTGCTAAAGACCATATATTCTGTCTTCTGCTTTTCGTTTTCCTTCAATACCTTCTGTAGAAATCTTTTTAGTTTCTTTTCTGTGTTCTGCTATCAACAGTGTTTCATCTGCATATTTTATGTTGTTAAGATTGTGGCCACCAATAGTGAATCCTGGTAGGATTTCTAATTCCGTCAGATCGTCTCACTGCATAGGTTGAATAAGTCCGTTGAGTAGACGTATTGTATCCTTAAAAAGTTTACAAACAGACAAAGGTGGTACTCTAGTGGAAGGAACAGTAACACGGGCGTAGATGGAAGAAAGGGGGGTTTATTGTAAAAGAGAATACACTACTGAGACAGGGAGTCGACTAACACTTTCCGAGGCCAGTCAGTTAGCCAGACTCTGATATGTCCTATGCACACTACATATGTTACTGATATAGTCAGTCCACAATAGGTAATAGGGAGAGTGGAACATTCCATTACAACAATGCATAACAACAATTATACAAAACAAGAATTCAATTGTGTTTGAAACGCTGAAATTTACTTTTCCTTGGAATTTTGAGACAGGAAAATGTTCTTGTTGATAAACTGTGAAGTGTATTAAAAGGTGTGTGAATTTGGAGAATTTTAGTAAGATGTAGTGTTACTTTTAAGAGAATGAAACAATTTGAAAATAGTGCGAAAAAACGTGTGTGGGTGTGACTCAAAATGTTACGTTAAAAGCTTCTGCCCTTGTGGTTGTAATGAAATGAAGAAATATATAGAATGTATATATGCATGTTGTATCCTTAAAAAGTTTACAAACAGACAAAGGTGGTACTTGAGTGGAAGGAACGGCAACACGGGCGTAGATGGAAGAAAGAGAGGTCTATTGTAAAAGAGAATACACTACTGAAAGACAGGGAGTCAGCTAACACTTCCCGAAGCCAGTCAGACACATAGACGATATTTAGCCACCCCCACGAGAGTTGCATGTGTCACAAGGCCGGGTTTAACGTGGGTTTTCCGAGCCCGTAACCTCGGCCAAAAAATGCCCGTATAACGGGATTCGGTTGGTGAACCTCCCCGAACGAGACTCTGCCCTTCGGCTGAGCCTCGTCCTGGTTCCTTTCTGCTCTGAGGCAGAGAGTTCGACCATCAAGCCGAAAAGATTTCGGCTGGACGTCAGACACATAGACAGTATTTACTGTCCCCCCTACGAGAGATAGATGTGGCACAAGGCCGAGTTTAAGGTGGGGTATTCCCGAGCCCATAGGCTCGGCCAAAAAATGTCCGTAGAACCCGTATAAACGAGATCGGGTTGGTCAACCTTCCCGAACGAGACTCTGCCCTTCGGTGGAGCCTCGTCCGGGTTCCTCTCTGCTCAGAGGTAGAGAGTCGACCGTCTAGCCGAGTCGTCCGACATCGACTGTCGGACACATAGACAGACGGATTGGTATGTCCTACATATATTACTGATATAGTCAGTCCACAATAGGTAATAGGGAGAGTGGAACGTTCCATTACAACAAGATGCATCCTTGTCTTACACCCTTTCTATTTTTGTGTTTTTACCGAATTCTGTTTCTATCCCTATGCAGGTGGTTTACTGCCAGGAAAGGCTCTGGGCTATTTTATTATGCTCACCAGTTATGTCAAGGTTACCTATTAAACAATAGGTACGCTCAAATATATTTTTTCTTTCTTTACAGGTAAATTTGGTATCAATTTTAACCTTTTAACATGAGTTTAGATCGGACCCATATCAAACAATGTATTCTGTATGAATTCAAAACGAGGCTTTCAGCAATGGAGGCGGCCATACATATTCTGTCTATGGAAATGAATCTTGGTATCCGTACAGGCCAACGATGTTGACCAGTTTTGATCGAATTATATTTCTATCAAAGATTCCTCCCGACCAGAACGGCCAAGTTCTGTCAGTATCGAGCTTCTGAAAGGCATGTTTCAGGAAAATCCTAGTCAAACAATAAGAGAATTAGCAAAACAGTTCAATAAAAAAAATGGCAAAAAAAAAACGCCCATAATTGATTAATCATAACGATGTGTTGCCCTTAAGTGGTAATGCATGACCACATATTGTACGGGTCACTCAGAAGAAATGAAGGAACGAAATATGAAAATTTTCCTTCATCCTTCTTACGCTCATGACCTTGCTCCATCCGGCTGTCATCTTTTCAGATCATTGCAAATTATTTTCGAGAGAAAACAGTTCATTAATGCACGGTAGAGTAATGGATAGCGGCTCGGATTGAGGAATGGGAGGGCCGAGTTCGAATTCCAGTCGAATCCATTACATTCACTTATCCTCTTCTCCTCCCCCCACCAGATATGGGTAAATAGCAGGGCACACCGGATTCTGTAGCCTTGGATGGCAACTTGTCTACCGCAGAAAGAAATGGCAACCTACTGCGGGAAAAAATCTGCCTTGTCAGTCATGTATCGAAAGATATAGGATCGTCTAAGCGTGTATCACGCAACTGACTGAATTATTGGCGTTAATAAAAAATATAGCTGATTCTTCGTAAATCCCTTTAAATGAAAACTACATCGCTAATCCTCTTTGAGGATGCTGAACCAAAACCGATAACCATTAAAGGTAATTTTCATCATTGCCAAAGAACTTGAAGCGGGTTTTTCACACAAGAATAGTTAAATATATAATGTAATGTCTTAAAAATAAATGCTTATTTCAGGAGACTTCTTTATTATTTTCCTTCCAGTCTTTCTTCCAGTCAAATCCAGTTACGTACTAATATACTTGGGAAAGGTATGAATCCTTTTCTTCTCCCCCCAGCTATGGGTAAATAGCAGGACAGACCGGGTTCATTAGCCATGGATGGCAACTGGTCTACCGCAGAAAGAAATGACAACCTACTGCGGAAAAAAATCTGCCTCGTCAGTCATGTATCGAAAGATACATGATCGCCTAAGCATGTATCACGCATGGCACATAACTGACTGACTAAATGATGAGTAATTGCTTTCTGGCACAGAGTTATGCCCCTTGTGTTATATGTTACTTTTGTTGGTAATTATTCTGAGTTGGAATAAAGTTTTTACCCGAGACACGCGACCTGTTTCTACTGCTGTTAACTGAATGGGGATGGGCCCTTATTGGATCCAGTGAATTAAATAACTTGAAACAAATTTTTCAAGATAAAAGACTTACCTTCTGCTCGGTTTTAATTTCAGAGTTGTTCTTATTTAAAATAACAATAATGATAGCGGAGTAATGGATAGCGGCTCGGATTGTAGAGTCAGAGAGCCGAGTTCGAATTCTAGTCGAATCAATTGCGTTCACTTACGTGCTAGTACCATTGGGAAATGTATAAATCCTATTCTTTTCCCCCCAGCTATGGGTAAATAGCAAAACAGATCTTGGATGGCAACTGGTCTACCGCAGAAAGAAATGACTACTTTCTACTGCGTGAAAAAAAAATCTGCCTCGTCAGTCATGTATCGAAAAATACATGATCACCTAAGCGTGTATCACGCATGGCACATAACGGATTGAACCTTTGGAAAGCTATGAATGCCTTTCTATTCCCTTTATTTTTGGGTAAATAGCAGGACAGTCCGGGTTCTATAGCCTTGGATGGCAACTGGTCTACCGCAGAAAGAAATGACAACTAATTACTGCGGAAAAAAAATCTGCCTCGTCAGTCATGTATCGAAAGATACATGATCGCCGAAGCATGTATCACGCACGGCACATAATTGAATGAATTGTGAAACGGTTAAAATTGATATTGTTTATTTCTTTTCATCGAAACTTACAGTGTGTTATGCTCGTTTTATTTGCGAAATAGAGAGCAATATGTTATCGCTAGTGGGTTGAAAGATTATCTTGAATAAATATGTCAGTTAATGCCAAAAATTCATTTGCTTCATTTCCATCTTCCTTCATTTCCATCTTCCTTCATTCTAACCTAATGTCTTCTGTTTTATCTATATCTATAATTCCCTAAATGTGCATGTGTATGTATGTGTGTGTGTGTTTGTTTGTTTGTGTGTGTGTGTGTGATCGTATGTTTATGCGTTTCCATGGTTTTCATCCAATTTCGATTAATTTTTTTTGTTTGATAGATAATTCTTCAGTGCTGGTTTTGAGTCCAGATTGGCTGGAAAAAATTACACCCTCGAAGTTGAAAGATAAAAAAACTGATTTTTTACATTTTGCACAAAAATCAAAGGCAAAATTTAATTTACTTTTTCAGACACAACCTTCCAATCCTAGCTCATGCAGTGTGGGTGTGATTCACACCTCTACACGTTGCTCATCGGTTGCTGCTGACCGTGATAATTAGTGCGTGCAGCAATGCGTGTAAGTGCGGCCCTGCAACACATACTGTGTCACACGATGTGTCACGCGCTGATACACATGATCTGTGGAATGCGACACCTGTTCAGGTTGCACATTGGCTGCATGAAGCCCCTTTACACATCCAATCAAATGTCGCCAGGTCATACTGGTTGTCTACGCAGTCCTAAGCTCACTTAATTCCACAATTCCGCTTCTACTTCTGTGCATCCAGCCCTGCTTACACATTCCTCTTCTCTTAGCCAAGCAATCAATCTCTCTCAAGTGAGGTTACCTTTTCCGTTACATAAAGCCTACTAAGTTTTAAGGCATTGATTTCATTGTCGTTTATAGCCATTCCAAATTTAAATTTAATTTTTTAAATTATTGCACAACATTTATTTTTCCAACATTTCATAAAGTTATACAAGCTTAGTGATCCCTGTAGTTTTACAGCGTTCTTTTCTGCTATTTGCCCATGCATTGCATTTGACAATTCACACTTGCCTAAGACATGCCACCAAAGAAAAGTATTTGCCTAGGTTGCAAAACCACTGCTGCCAGGTCTGACATGGGAATAAGTGATAATGAGTCATTTTTAGAATGTTCAGTTTGCCTGTTTCAAAATGCCTCTCAGGATGCTTCAATCAGAGCCAGTGAGTCTGAAGATCAACGTAGGCATTGGCTTTTCCAGAAGAGCATACCAGAACACTTCTGCACATGAGGCTGAAACTGCTGATCAAAGAACTCAAGAGAAGAAATGCCTCTTCAGCTGCTGCTGCGCGTGAGGCTGAAACAAGATTGAGAACGGATAAACAACTCTTTTCAGGGCCATCCCCCATTCAAATTATTAACCCCTCATTTGGTGATGTGCCTCAGTTGCACCCAAATGTTGTTACTAATATTCATTTTCGGCTGGGGTGACTTTAAACTTAAGCTGCTCCAATTGAACAGCCAAAATTCCCAGTAATGAAAAACCCCGTCGAAGACGGGTTATACTGCTAGTTATTCATATGTATTTTTCATTTACCTGTGATTGTGATAAATTTCTTTGATTATTATTATTTTTTTTTACTAGATTCTTTTTTTTTTTCAATTCTGACGATAACAGCTAAGACACAAATGTAAGTAAAATTTGTTCATTTTGACGCCAGGCCTGTCAAAAATCTTTGAGTCTCCCTAGCTTTTAGTCCCTTTCTTTTCCGATGAACTGGCAGATATTTGCTTAGAGTCAAGAAAAGACGTTTGCAAGCTGATGTGCTAAGCTGATGAAAAAAATCATGTCTTAAAATTTAATTATAATAAAAGTTAATTGAAAATTCAATAAAAAACATTTTAAGGTGCATTTGTACTTTAAAGAATTCTAACGTTTCTAAAGTTGTCAGATTTTAACCTTTCAACTTCAGTGTGATTTCTGACCGATGTTGCCTGCGTGGATGTAAAACTGTAACATTTAAGGAACATGCAGACTAATCTTTCCTAGACATTGGATTGAAAATTGCATTAATTTTTTGGGATATAGTCTAAATTTTGTCTAGGCAGTGTTTTATTAGAGTGTCATAATTAATTTAAACGTGCTATGTGTACGCTTATGACAATTTCTTTTTTAATTTACAAATTACCTAACTAATCTGAGAATTAAAAATTAAATTCGAAAATATGAATAAATAAATACAAAAACAAATGTTAACATAGCATTTTTTTAAGCATTTCACCCCAAGCAAGGCGGGAAGCCACTAGTACGCAAGGGGGTTACAGAAGATTTGGAGCGAAAGCAGATAGGAGTGATAGAGGAAAGGATGAGGAGAAGGATAGTGGATAGATCAAGGCAACTGGAGATGTCGATTGACGTTACATTTGAATAGTTGGAGATTATAGCTATCAGGGAAACAGGAATAGGGAAGGGGTTTCCACAGGCGAAAGATGCGAGATATGAAGCTATTGGAGTAGGAGAGACGGCTACATTTAACAGTTTCAACAGTGAAAGGGTGAGAGCGGGATGCCAGCCTCGTGGGACGCTTGAATTCATGAAGTCTGGGAACCAGCACAAGCAGCTCATTGGAGCAATTACCATGAAAGTATTTGTAAAAAAGACAGAGAGAGGTGACGGCACGTCTGTGAGAGAACGACTGCAGACGAGATGCCAGATCAGGGCCAGTTATATTGCATATGCGTCTCTGGATCTTATCAAGAACCCCGAGGCAAACAGAAGGGGCTCCCGACCATATATGGCAGCAATACTCCATGAAAGGGTGAATCGTTGATTTGTAGGATCGATTCCGGGGAGAAAAATTTCCTGGAGCGGCACAGGGAGCCAACTTTCCTTGCGGTGGACGAAGCAATTGACTCAATGTATTTGTTCCATCTCAGATCAGCAGTCAACGTGAGACCGAGCAGCCGCAGAGATGTGCTCTCGAGAAGTTGAGAGTCGGACATTCTAATAGAGGGACAGGGAAGCATCTCTGTGGTGATTAAGAGAGAGCAGTTTTGTTTTTGAGGCATTAAAGTTAACCAGCCAATTCTTGCCCCAGTTCACAACCGATTAGAGGTCCTTTTCGAGACGAACGGCCAGGTTAGTTTTGTCAGCGACACTAGATTTGTTTTTGAGGCAGGAGTAAATAGTAGTGTCGTCCGCGTAGATGCCAACTTGGGAATCTATGGCGTCAGGAAGATGGACCTCGTGTTAAAATCTTGCTAAACTCAATGGTCATTTAGTGGAATGTTTCCGCCTTTTGTTTATCAACTTTATTCTAAAAAAACAAAAAACAAAAAACAAACTTAAGTTACATTTTATTCAATTATTTTTACACAATTATTTGCAATGACTTATTGCCATGTATCAAACAGCACTTCAATACGTTTTCAGTAAAATTCTACAGGTTTTGATGCGAAACAGTTTCTGATGAACGCTTGAATCTGGATTTCATTAGAGAAAATTTTTCACATCAAACCTTTTTTCCACAATCGAAAAAAGTAATAATTGGTTGTTATAAGGTCAGGTGAATATGAGCGGACTAAACAAGTCCCAAAATTTTTCCTGTGTTATTCTTGCTTAGTGCACCCTTTGCTTTTATTCATAGAGATGAACGTCATTTTTCTTACTGACGAAAGCAGAGTTTTTTTTTCGACCAAACATTTATCGCCACGTTGCATCTGCTGGACGTATAAATGTGCATTTAATGCTTTAGTGCGTTTAATGGACTCTAAAGGAATAATACACCAGCGATTCCATCACATGCACAATATTATTTCTCTTCCATGGAACTCAGTTTGTCGGGTCTTTTATGGAGATTTAGCCTTAACAATCCACTGGATTTTGCGTTGAACATTGTCGTATGTAATCTATTTTTCATCATCTGTTGAGATATTTTTAAAGAAGGGTTTGCTATTGTACAATTGTAATTACAATGGGTTTCCCAAAATAGAAATGACTTATGATACAACTTAAAAATAGGAAAAAGTGCATTCTTTCATTAAAGTTAAATTTACATTATTTATATTCCGACTATAAGACAATGTCTTAGAAAAAATGTATATATATAAAAAAAAAGAAAAACAAAACAAAGAATTTTTGTTTAAATTACCGAGATGAGACACTATTGCTAGTGATTGATACAGGTGAGTTGTTCTTTTTTTACAGTAAGGTTCACCTTTTACAAGGCCCAGGGCCACTCGAGGTAGAGGGTTACGTTAAGTGGTAGTTTATATGGATAGGAAGGGAAGATAACTTTAGAATTGAACAGCTTAAGATTGTAGTGATCGGAGAAGCATCGTCTTGGGAGTCGGTTCCACATGGAAATGGTTCGCAGGAAGAAGCTGCTCGTGTGTAATTTACTTCTCGCCGATGGAATACGGAGGGAAAGCCGATTCCATTTAGATACTTTTTCTTTTTGTTAGTGTTTCCATCATATTTTTTTTTATTACAGACCCCACTTTGCGATAGCAGAATATTTGACAAGGATAGCGAAACGTTAGAAGAAACTGAAACGAAAATTTAACGTGGATATACCAGGAGTAACAGCAAAATTATCCAAATCGTGTAACAGCAAAATTATCCAAATCGTGTAACAGCAAAATTATCCAAATCGTGTAATAGCAAAATTATCCAAATCGTGTAACAGCGAAATTATCCAAATCGTGTAACAGCGAAATTGTCCAAATCATGGAACAGCAAAATTGTCCAAATCATATAACAGCAAAATTGTTAGATTAAACTTTGAACTGTTGTATCTTGAAAATAATTAAAGATATCTTACTGGAATTCTCAGAGGCTTTTATAAGACTACTAGACTATACTCCGAGCAATAACAATGTATAATTCCTCTCGAAGTTTAACAGAAAAATCGGAATGAAATCGATTTTAAACGAAAATGACATGTTCATCATTAATTAATCATACCTAAGGATCGGGAGCTCATGAAGTATTGAAATATATATATATATTATTCCAGGATCATTTCTCAACTTATTCAAGATGATCTTCGCCCTCTCTAACCTTCGAACTTCTGTCCTGGAGTAACAAGCTGCCTTACACGTTTCATGTACGATTTTCTTTTCAAGTCTTTTCATTGCTCTTTGGACTGTCATAGCTGAAACTCCTCTCTCACTTGCCAAACGTCTTATGGATTGAGTTGGATCTTTTCTAATTGATCTCTTTAGCTCTAAGTTGAAATGATGATCCCTCTTTCTGTTGTGACCTCCTGATCCAGTTTTCCTCTCTATTGTTCCCTTTTTTTTAAAGCTTATTCACCGTTCTCTTGATGGTATCTCAATGGACTTTAAAGATGGAAGCCAGAGTATGAATGTTGGTACCATTACTTAAGGCCAGAATGATCTTTTTCCTCTCACCATTGTTCAGTTGGGAATACAGTGGGGCTGACACAAAACAATTTTAATCTGTTCTCTTTCGAGCTGAATGACTCAAAGTGTTTTTCAGTGATTCTTACGAAAAATGGTGTCAAGATAACAAAACGTCTTATCTGAAAATCTTTTTTTTTAAGATATTAATAATTTTGTGGGAGGAATAATTATGCTGTTACACGATTTGAAACAATTTTATTGTTACACCCGGTATATTGTGTTTATATTTTAATGTGCTGAGAATGACACGTCTTTTTATCGCTTCGTGTGACTAGCATTTACACTTAACATTCGAAAGATATACCGTTTGGTGTCAAGTAAATTGTTTTTTAAGTTTGCTAAGCTAATAAAATGCAGAAGGATGAGTATTTATATTTCATAAACCACGCAAAATACTGTCTATATTTCTGAGATGAGGTATTATGTACATTATTCGGACTATTGTGCTCATCTTTTCGCCATATTTATTACAACGTTTCGGCCTTTCAGTATCTGTCTATATTTCTGAGATGAGGTATTATGTACACTATTTACATTATTCAGACTATTGTCCTCATATTTGTCGCCATATTTATTACAACGTTTCGGCCTTTCAGTATCTGTCTATATTTCTGAGATGAGGTATTATATACCCTATTTACATTATTCAGACTATTGTCCTCATCTTTTCGCCATGTTTATTACAACGTTTCGGTCTTTCAGTATCTGTCTATATTTCTGAGATGAGGTATTATGTACACTATTTACATTATTCAGACTATTGTCCTCATATTTGTCGCCATATTTATTACAACGTTTCGGCCTTTCAGTATCTGTCTATATTTCTGAGATGAGATATTATGTACACTATTTACATCATTCGGACTCTTGTCCTCATCTTTGTCGCCATATTTATTACAATGCTTCGAACGTTGTACGCTCCGGCTTTCTTCAAGGACACATGGCACAGTGGATAAAGGCGTTCTTTAGATCCAGGGAAGGGACCCAAAGAGTGTGAGTTCAATACCCGGTTAAGGCAGTGGAGGACTTTCAGAGGGTAATTAACAGGAGATAACTGATAACTGACATCCATTAGACATGGCACTTGGAACTAGAACAGTCTACCCCAGTGATCAAAATAAAGGGTTCAGTTCGACATTTCAACCACCTGAAGAAGGCCGGAGCGTACAACGGCCGAAACGTTGTAATAAATATGGCGACAAAGATGAGGAAATAGTCCGAATATCGTAAATAGTGCACGCAAAATGCGTTTGATAATGTTAATGGTAATATTAACTGTTACCTCATTGGCCAAGCAGCCAGTGCTATTCACCTTCGTTGTGGGAGTTCTCTTTTCACAGATCAGATTGAGCAGTGCTTAGACTTGATTTTCAAAACTTGGATTTCTTGCTTTCAGTAAAGAACTTTACGTTAAGTTTTAAAAATTTAATTTTCTTAGGTTACGCCTTTATCCACTGTGCCATGTGTCCTTGAAGGCGTTGATTAGATCCAGTGACAGACCCAAAGAGTGTGAGTTCAATACCCGGTTAAGGCAGTGGAGAACTTTCAGAGGGAAAATTAGCAGGAGATAACTGATAACTGACATCCATCAAACATGGCTCGTGGAACTAGAACAGTCTACCCCAGTGATCAAAATAAAGGGTTCAGTTCGAAATTCCAACCACCTGAAGAAGGCCGGAGCGTACAACGGCCGAAACGTTGTGACAAATATGGCGACAAAGATGAGGACAATAGTCCGACTAATGTAAATACTGGACTTTTTATACGTTTATATATTATGTTTTTATTTTCTCGTCAGTCTTACATTGTGTATGTTTTTGTTTGCTGTTTTATTATTGTTTGCACGTCCAACCATTTTCGTTCGAACTCAGTTTTTGTCTTTTTTATTGCATCTTGTTAAATTCGTCATTTCGTTTTGTAGAAGGAATTTTCTGTTTTGATTTTTGTGTTTAAACCTTTCTGTATTCATCTTTTCTTTTCTTTTATAATTTTGTTTAATTTCTATCTTTAATTTTTGTTTTATTTAAAAAAAACGAAGAAGAAAAAGTTTTGCATTGGAAAAAATTCTGTTTTAAAAACATATTTTATTTTAATTTTAATTAATTTAAAAAACAATAACAAAAAGCAATGTGGCCGACAATTTTAGGTTACCCCATCCCCCCCAAAAAACAAAAATTTGGTAGCCAAAAATAAAAATAAAGAAGACCCTCCAAATAATGGTAAACAGAGAACACAGTCAACAGACGAAAGTATGGCGGCCGATAAAGGCCAAACTTCAGAAGAATCAATTAATGAGATGACTTGTTACAGAAGATGGATCTCTAGAAAGTTGACAAAAATTGTGTCAGTCTTTGTGATGGACAAGCGTTCGCGCAAAATTTGTCGCTACACAAAAGACACCGTCATAAAATCGTTGACGTCCCTGGGGGTTAAACCTCGGATCGGGTTCGTTTAAACTTAGAAATGACTAAGGTTAAAATGGCTGGCTACTGGAAATTGAGGTCATCATTATTTGGTGAGCAGTCTTGGTATGCCTAGCGTTAAGGCTCGCCATCATACGCTTCGCATCGCGTTCCTAGATCGAATGTGCTGCGAATCAGATGAGGAGGTCGAATTCGGGAAGGAAGACGACTACAAGGATTTCCCATCCTTGAGAAGTGTGCGCTCGTGTTTACCCCGAGGCAAGTGCTCCTTCTATCGTGAATGTCGTCTCGCTCTGAAACACCTCTTACAGGCGTCGGATTGAAATGTCTCTATAATGATGAGGCATCACTCACCTGGCTGGTGATTCGTAGGGACCTCTGGGTCGGGAGAAGGCTTTGTTCGGCGGGCTTGGAGAAATCTCCAAACTGCGTTCGCTGCGATAGGGAGGTTGATGTAATGAATATGCATACACTTGTGTTCCCCTCTCACAGGAATATGATTGGCTGATGTCAGCCATAAATACAGACTGACGTGGAGGTACGATAGAGTCTAAGTCTATGACGACGCCCATTGGACTACGCCATTGGCCTACATCTATTGACTACGACTACGACGAGTACCAGTCGATTAATGCTACCGGCTAGATTTTACTACTCAGTTACAGTAGCCCAAACCACTTAGCTACTTCGATCAAATATATCCTTTTCCGGGACATATCAGAGGTGGAGACCCTGGGTCACGCTTTCTTTTATTGCGGGTTCGTAGTCCCGTTGTGCAAGTTTATTGAAGGCATCAGGGTTCACATACTGCGCGGAAAGATATTTGTCCATGAGGCCAGTTCTCTCTGTAGCAATGCTTGTACTTTAAGCAGCAGCTTAAAGTCAAGATTAGGACGGAAAAGCGGAGGCTCACTTCATCAGAATCTGGCAAAATGTGAGTGAATCTTGCGCGTTTGCGTCGAGTAAAAGGGGCGGACTTGGAGTGACACTTTGATGCCGGATGCGCTGTGTTGAACATTGGCAAACCTGCCCGAAATTAGATAAGTCTTTTAGTTTCTTCCGTTAACTTAGCTAGTGGATGTCTGCTCATTGGCCCCTTTTATTTCTGTCCCTATTTTCTTTAGTTTAATTCCCCTTCCCTCCCCTGTTTTAGGTGAGGAGTGGTGGATGCGAGGCGCCTTTCCTTTCGGGTGTGATTTTCGTATCTGTTGTTGTGTTTGAGTGTGTGTTTGAGTGAGTGTTTGGGGGGAATAAGTGTTGTATATTATGAAAGTCCCGCATTGATTTCGTGCAGTTAACTGATGTTTCTGCCACATTTAAGGATTATGGGGAGTTTTGTTACGAACACTATTTCATTTAGTTTTTTGTAAATAGTTCTTATTCATATTGTAAATACACATTGGAGTTCAGATTTTAAACTGTTGTTATTTCCCCCTCCACCCAAACAATAATTATACATATAGGAACTAGTTCGGACTTCACAGAATCATTGAGGTATTATGGTAGATGTAAGAATGGTAAGTAAGAATGCGTTGTTTTGGTGTAAGGATTATTGTGGTTCGTTTGGGCCAGTGATTGTGGCTCGCTAAGTTTAATGTTAAGACAGAAGAAGATCGTCCTTTTCCCCATTCCTTATTTTGGCCTTGTGCCACATTTTGTCTATATTATACAAATAAATATTACAACCAATGCTGCTCGAGTAGCTTTTCTTCATTCCCTGGCTATTTGGCTGGGATCAAAATGTAGTATCTGTTTTTCTCATTTCCAGTGCTAGTGGTAATATCAGCCCTTTTCTTATAAGGAAACATTCAGCATTCATTGACCGAGCAGTCAGTGTAACTATCGGTTGAAATTTATCAAATATTTCTATTAAAATAATTCTTCAAGAAAATAGGTTTTTCAAGAATCACTTTTATCGCTCTTTGCAATATTGATGGGCGTTTCCTTCCGAAACTTTTCTTTGAGTCATTATTTTTTCTTCGTGTTACATGTGCTATCTATTTTAGTTATTACCGCAATTCGAGTGGTGTGGTATCTACTATTGGCACAGTTCTTTGTGAATCTGCAGCACCAGTCTACGAGGTTCGAGGTAATGATGATCATTTCTATGACCTAAAAGATTCATTCGCTCGAAGTTATGTTTGATTCTTGATCTGAGTAAGCAGTTGGACACACCAGACAGTTTAGCTGTTTCTGAACAAGTTAGGCGAAATTAATGAAAATTTGATAAGGCAATTTGAGGATATAACCCAAGTTTTTCTGTTAATGCTTTGGTTTCGTACTAATTTGCGGTCAAATATTTATTTGAAGCGCGAGGAAGACTTGATTTGTTTAGGAAAGATAATAGAATAACGCAGAACAGTTATTGGGGGCAAACCGTCTTCATACGGATAGAAATTAGAGTTAGTACTCAAAAATAGAAAAAGGTGTTTCATCAACAGATTTTTTAAACATATATACCAAGGTGATTCTCAGAAAACTTGACGTTCTTCCAGATTTTATTATTGGTGGGAAAATTCTTAACACAAGATACGTAGATCAAAATATGTTCATGACAGACACAGAAAGGAACTCTTAGACAGGATAACTGTTATGGTCCAAGTTCCTTTTACCACGGTGATGGTCCAAGGTAGAACCAATGAAGAATAACTCGAATATAGATATGGAATAACACAGATATATTACAAACAGAAATATATACAAAGAAGTAGAAGTATTAGTAATGACTATCAGATTGGGTTAGAGTGAACTATGTTGTCTCGACAAGTATCACTATTCCAATGTTCTTACAATAATCCTCTCTGCTCCCTCTTGAGGCGCAGTATTTTTAATGTCCGAAATAGTCCATTATTATTATGGGTAAGTTCCCATAACAATAACACGAAGAAAGTGTTAAGTAACAATTGTAAAAAAGACAGCATATATGGTCGTTAGGAAGAGGGACAGCTTCAAATGCGAGCTATGGATTGGAAACGTCAAAATCAAGCAAATACAGTAATTTAACTTTCTGAGAAGTGCTTTAGCAGACGACAGAAAATTATGGCACCCAAATCCGAAGGCTAATTGGAATAGCGAAAGATGTTTTCTAAAATCTAAACAAATGACGAAGAAACAAGAAAAAATTAGTAAAAATAAAAAGTAAAAAAAAAGTAGTAAGGGAAAATGAGATTGATTGTTTTTTTTACGGTGTTTCATTTAAAGCCAGAAAATATTTACCCTGTTATATAACCTGATATGTACATGTTCAATATACCCTGTTATATAACCTGATATCAGGTTTACTTGCATTAACGTATATCGCAGACAATGGCCGTAGGACAACTAATCGACAATCGAGACAATATTACCTGGGTGTGATAAAAATCTAATGCAATCAAAGATGATGAAATATTTTTCAAGGCCAAAAAATTTCATCATACACCCGCAAAATAGATTATATTACTGCACACCACTGCAAA
Organism: Acanthosepion esculentum; assembly: GCA_964036315.1. Taxonomy (NCBI): domain Eukaryota; kingdom Metazoa; phylum Mollusca; class Cephalopoda; order Sepiida; family Sepiidae; genus Acanthosepion; species Acanthosepion esculentum. The sequence goes on along the minus strand of OZ038500.1, from coordinate 90,963,622 downwards.
TGACCTGCTCTGAGGAAAAATAGTACTCGATTATACTCTTGTCTCTCCGTGCGGTGAAAGAAAGGAATCAAAAGAAGTTGTTTCAATTAATTTGCACAAGCTTTTGTATATTGATGGCAGAACAGGGACTGGGAAAGGTAATAAACATTACTTAGAGCAATGAAAGGTAGAAAGTTGTGGGGAGCAATAACCCTTTCCGTGAAGTGGCAAGTATTAACAACCCCCCAAAAAACAAAAGGAAAAATTAAGCTATCTTGTTTTACATGAAACTTTTAAAAATGTTTAAAAAAAACGTTAAAAATTAACAAATTGAAATTAATAAACACTTAACAAATTACTTATACACCACATACCTCGTTTCGATCATGGCGTGTTTCGTTTTCTCATTGCAATGATAATAATTGGAACCCCATGGCATTACGATTTCCTTAGGTTCATGATAAAACACATGGCATCATATTCCGCGTTTCGTGTTTTTTTTTTAACAAATTACGAACGCATTGCATCAACTGAGATAATGGCGGCGCTGTGAGCATTCGGAATGAACGTCATAATGTAGTATTATCTTTTCAACTGAACACACAATTGAGTTATTTTTCACTCAAACAGAAAACTATAGAAAAATCTTTGGAAGAGAAAAATCACTTGCAGCTGTCGTATCGGCAGATCTGTGATGAATTGTACTCTTCCTTCTTGACTTCATGGAAAAACAGCAAACAGTACACGAACCTTTACCCTGGTGATGTTTTCTTTTTCATATTGACCGGCGGCAGATGGTATGTTTCCATCGTCAGGATGTTTTCGTTTACTTGAATAAAATAATGTATACGATTACTGTTTCAGTGTCTACTTGAATAAGCAATTAGCTCATATAGAAAGATCGTAGAGCAACAGGACATTTTATATTAATAATTATGCAAGGGTATTATATAGTTTTAAGCCAAATAGAATTGAAATAGAGGTGTATATCATACGACGCAGTATGTGATATAAAACCTGAAGATGCAGAAAGAAAACAGAAAAAAAAAACTCCAGGATGACATAGACAAAGTAGTTTGTTTTGTTTTCTTTTACAGCATATCAATATCTCAATGGGTTATTTAATGCTGACAAGATTTTTATTGTTGGTAATTTTTATTTTCAAAAAATGTATTGCTAGTAATATTCTTTTTAAAAAATGTATTGCTGGTAAATTTTTTTTCAAAGATGTATTGCTGGTAATAATTTTAAAAAATGTATTGCTAGTATTTAAAAAAAAATGTATTGCTGGTAATCCAAGCTTACATCACCTGGTATTCACAAGCGGTCACTCATCTATATAAAATGCTCGACGTTGTTTACCTTCGGTGATCGTACGAGAACCGGTGTTTCAATGTGATATGGCCGTAAATCCTTACAAGCAGGAAGAAACAGATAGGATTTCACATTGAAGAAAAACGGCTGGGAGAATTTAAAACTCAGAGGTTATATTGAAATCACGGATAAACAAGGAAAACAGCGAGTAACCTATTTAACGAATTTGTGTCAAAGGATGGCTGAACAAGGACAACAGTTACTTAGAAAGACAAGTTGGTTACTTAGAAAATCAAATTGGTTACTTAGAAAAGCAAGTTCGTTACTTAGAAAACCAGTTAATTTCTTAGAAAAGCAAGTAGGTTGCTTTAAAAAAGCAAGTTGGTGACAGAAAAGCAGATTGATTACTTAGAAAAGCCAGTTGGTTACTTAGAAAATCAAATTGGTTACTTAGAAAAGCAAGTTCATTACTTAGAACAGCAGTTAATTTCTTAGAAAAACAAATTGGTTACCTTAAAAAAGCAAGTTGGTGACTTAGAAAATCAAATTGGTTAATTAGAAAAGCATGTTGGTTGCTTAGAAAATCAAATTGATTACATAAAATAGCAAGTTGGTTACTTAAAAAAGTAATTTGGTGACTTACAAAAGCAAATTGATTCCTTAGAAGAGCATGTTGGTGACTTAGAAACTCAAATTGATTAATCAGAAAAGCATGTTGGTTACTTAGAAAAGCAAGTTGGTTACTTAAAAAAGCAAGTTGGTGATTTAGAAAAGCAAATTGATTACCTAGAAAAGCATGTTGGTTTCTTAGAAAATCAAATTGGTTACGTAGAAAAGCAAGTTGGCTACTTAAAAAAGCAAGTTGGTGACTTAGAAGAGCATGTTGGTTACTTAGAAAATCAAATTGGTTACGTAGAAAGCAAGTTGGTTACTTAAAAAAAGTAATTTGGTGACTTAGAAAAGCAAATTGATTACTTAGAAAAGCATGTTACTTTCATTATGGAAAGGGGCGATAACAGCTACTGGACTTGAAAACTCTATTTTCCTGAAAAATATTTGAAAGGAAGATTTTGTAAATTTTTTGCCGTCAGAGCATTGCTTGGCCCGCTCAATGGATGTTGAATGTTTCCTTATAAGGAAACAGATAATATTACGATTTATATTAAAAACTTATTGTTTTCATTTTATAAGATTGTTGGGACAGTACTCTTCGTAAGAGAGAACCGTACTTGATAGTAAGGGAAATATCAATTTAACGCTCTGAGAATTCTTTTTGACCAGAATTCCTAATTCTACCAACCAGTTATAAAACGTTCTTCTTCTATGTGCCATGTCCCTTCAGGACGTAGGCGATAATGACGCTCCACAATTTTTTGTCCTTTGTAGCTTTTATTAAATTTTGGCTTTTTTGTTCTCTCTCCTAAACCTTGGTCCACCATCCATTTACTCAAGCTCTCTAAATAGGTTATATGTTGTTTCTCTCTGTCCTTCTTGCCTTCAATCTGTCCTGTGAGTATCAGATTTTCCAAGCCCTCTTTCCTCATTATGTGCCCGAAAAATTCAATTTTTTTTTCATAACAAATGGTATTAGCATACTTTATATTCGGATGCGTTAAAATTAATATTATGTTCGTATATATTTTTGACAGATCCTCTTCTTGCTTCTATGTGCCGTTTCCTTTCAAGAATTTGATGATCATAGCTCTCCACATTTTCCTCTCCTTTATACCTCTTAATATTATTTGTCTCTTTGTTATATCTTCTAAACCTTGTTCCGCCATCCATTTACTCAAGCTCGATAGGTAGGCTATGCATTGTTTTCCACTATCTCTCTTGCCTTCAATCTGCCCTGCGCGTATCAAATTTTCCAAACCCCTTTTCCTTATTATGTACCTTAGAAATGTCAACTCTTCTTGATCTTAAGTTTGAGTACCTTAGAAATATTTTTCAATGGCTAATAATACTGATTAAATTACTGACAAATAAATTTAACGTTTGTTATACTTGATAGTTTTTTTTCGCTTCCAATAAATATATTACTTTCTGAAGAAGCTAATATAAAATTTTGTTTGACGTCTTTATTACTTGAGCAATATGCTTTTTAGGACATCTGCTGTTTGTCACACACAAGATCTTTTTCCTCTCCTACGAATTTGCTAGGAAGCTCACTATGGATTTAGGTTAGTATCCTTAGCACCAAGCCTGACACTAAGCAGCTGATTACGCACAAAAGCTACGTCGCCCTCTCTTGGTGAACTCTGCCCATTGGATGAAGAAAGGTCACGCGAAGGAGAGCATATGGTTAGGGAACTAATGCATAATACATTGACTTGGCAAGAACAGTGTTATTCGGCAAAACAACGGATTGACTTTGACAAAAATTTATTGGAAAAGACAAACGATTGGACAGTGAAATTATTTTGATTTGCGTATGTCTTCGACATCAATTGATTGAACGAACCTTTGTCTGTTCATATCTATCTATCTATCTATCTATCTATCTATCTATCTATCTATCTATCTATCTATCTATCTATCTGTATCAGTGTGTTCACGTTATATATCTATATCTATTTTAGTGTTTACATATCTATCTATCTATCTATCTATCTATCTATCTATCTATCTATCTATCTATCTATGTGTGTTCACACTATCTATTTTAGTGCGTTCACATCTATCTATCTATCTATCTATCTATCTATCTATGGTCACACTATCTATCTATCTATCTATCTATCTATCTATCTATCTATCTACATATATATATATATATTTATGTGTGTTCACACTATCTATCTATGTTAGTGCGTTCACATCTATGCTAGTGCTTTCACATCTATCTATCTATCTATCTATCTATCTATCTATCTATCTATCTATCTATCTATCTATCTATCTATCTATTTCATAAAATCCAAGTGTAAGACTTGATGTTTTTATAAGCTTAGAAAGAATGTGTAATATAAAAGTAAGCCCCGATCACACATTCAATCCAAATCACGGCAATGATATTTGGTCTCATTCCAGAATATCCAGGGGGACAGTTTCTGTTCGATTCCTATCAGAACATTGTGTTAGTGGCCCTCCTACTTAAGCGTTGCTGCTGGTGATGACTTAGGAGTCAATCATTGTTCTTGTTGCTTATTGATGGTATAAACAAGCCATTTTTCATATCTGGCAATAACGCGGTAACGAAAACCAATTTCTTTCTTATTCCAAATAGTTGGAAACAAATAAGAATTCCTCCATGTTGATTGATGCGGACCCAAGCCACCTCTTTGAATTCTTTTCTAGTTTGCTTGACATTAACTAATTTTTTTATAATGTTTATATTTTGACTATTGTCCTCATCTCTGTAGAACAGTCTATCCCAGTGATCAAAATAAAGGGTTCAGTTCGACATTCCAACCACCTGAAGAAGGCCGGAGCTTACAACGGCCGAAACGTTGTAATAAATATGGCGACAAAGATGAGGACAATAGTCCGAATAATGTAAATAGTGTACATAATACCTCATCTCAGAAATATAGACAGATTCTGAAAGGCCGAAACGTTGTAATAAATATGGAAACAAAGATGAGAACAATTTGTCGCCATATTTATTACAACGTTTCGGCCCTTCGGTATCTGTCTATATTTCTGAGATGAGGTATTATATACATTATTTACAATATTCGGACTATTGTCCTCATCTTTGTTGCCATATATATTACAACGTTTCGGCCCTTCGGTATCTGTCTATATTTCTGAGATGAGGTATTATGTACACTATTTACATTATTCGGACAATTTTCTCATCTGTGTTTCCATATTTATCACAACGTTTCCGCCTTTCAGTATCTGTTTATATTTCTGAGATGAGGTACACTATTTACATTATTCGGACTATTGTCCTCATCTTTGTCGCCATATTTATTACAACGATTCCGCCTTTCAGTATCTGTCTATATTTCCGAGATGAGGTGTTATGTACATTATTTACATTATTCAGACTATTGTTCCCATCTTTGTTGCCATATTTATTACAACGTTTCGGCCCTTCAGTATCTGTGTATATTTATGAGATGAGGTATTATGTACACTATTTACATTATTCGGACTATTCTTCTCATCTTTGTCGCCATATTCGTAAAGTTAAGGAATCAGCACATATGCTAGGCCACAAAAATCTCCTGAGCTGACCAAGCATTTGTTGAAACAAAATGGCTATTTTTGTAGTGATGTTATAACATATTTATGTTATAATATTTAAATAAATAATTATATCTGCTCTACTCTGTATTGAGCACTCTTTTAAGAAGAATAATAATTGTTGGTTATTGGAATTTATGTCATATATACCAATCCTATACTTGGCTATATATATATATATATATATATATATATATATATATATATATATATATATATATATATACTAGTTTTTTGTTTATATTGACATTTGCCGTTGATGATGCTATTATTATCGTATCTTTTCTAAAGCCAATCGGCTGTGTTGGGATTGGGGTGTTGAGGCATAACACACTACCTGTTTTCTAAATATGATTTTATTTGATTGACGATTCAAAGTTCATATAGTGATGAAATTCATTTAACTAAAAAAAAACAAATTCAAAGCAACCTGATAAATATCAAGTCATGGTCATTTTTTAATGCTTTTGGGTTCATATATATTTGATAATAAAAAGTATGTTATATAATAGTTGTCAAATGAATGATAAGACGGTAAACTGGATTGTGACACGTTTCGTTCTAAGAGGAACTTCTTCAGAGAAATATCTTTGTAATGATGGGTTAAGTTTTACCAATAAAACTTATTTGTCTGAACAATTCTCTTCTAGGAACGAAACTTGTCATTATTCAGGCTTATTTTCTCCATTTTGGTGTTGGATTATAAGAAGCAATAATCTTTGGAGAAAAAAAATTCAGCTGAGCATGGATTTTTAAGGAGCGTGCAACACTGAAATCCAAAGGCACATTGTGATAATCTAAGATGCATTCCAAAAGCTAAGCAGAGTATTAAGAAATAGAAAAATTTCGTTAGAAACAAAGAAAATAATACTAAACTGTTACGTAATATTTGTTTGCAGTGAGTGTTGGCCAATTTCTTCAAAGATGAAGAAGAGACTCGAAGCAGTAGAAATATGGTTCTACAGAAGGATGCTGAGGATACCATGGACTGGACATGTGAGCAATGACGAAGTTTTAGAGAAAATGGAAACGAAACTGACACTTATACTTAACATCAGAAAAAGAGAGTTGAAATTTCTTGCGGACATTATGTGGTTCTACAGAAGGATGCTGAGAATACCATGGACTGGACATGTGAGCAACGACGAAGTTTCAAATAAAATGGAAACGAAAAGGACACTTATACTTAACATCAGAAAAGGACAGTTGAAACTTCTTGGGAACATTATGTGGTTCTACAGAAGGATTCTGAGGATACCATGGGCTGGACATGTGAGCAACGACGAAGTTTTACAGAAAATGGAAACAAAAACGGAAATTTATACTTTTTTAAAAAATCATTTCACCCCAAGCAAGGCTGGAAGCCACTAGCACGCAAGGGGTTACAGAGAATTTGGAGCGAGAGCAGATAGGAGTGATAGAGGAAAGGATGAGGATAAGGATAGTGGATAGATCCAGGCAACTGGAGATGTCTATTGACATTACATTTGAATAGTTGGGCATTATAGCTATCAGGGAACTATGAAAAGGGAACGGAGTTCCACAGATGAGAAGTGCGAGATATGAAGCTATTGGAGTTGAAGAGACGGCTATATTTAACAGTTTCAACAGTGAAAGAGTGAGAGCGGGATGCCAGCCTCGTAGGACGCTTGAATTCATGAAGTCTGTGAACCAGCGAAAGCAGCTAATCGGAGCAATTAACATGAAAGTATTTGTGAGAGACCGGCTGAAGGCGAGATGCCAGATCAGGGCCAATTACGTTGCATATCCGTCTCTGGATCTTATCAAGAACCCCGAGGCAAATAGAAAGGGCTCCAGACCATATATGGCAGCAATACTCCATTCAAGGCGAATGGTTGATTTGTAGATTTGAAGGATCGATTCCGGGGAGAAAAATTTCCTTGCGAACAGAAAGTGACAGTTGAAATTTCTAGGTTTAAAAATGAGAAAAAAGGGCTTGGAAAATCTGACACTCACAGAACAGATTGAGGACAAGAGGGACTTAGTGTGCTTGAGCAAATGGATGGCGGAACAGAGTGTCGGAGATATAAGAAAAAGACAAAAATTACTAAGAGATGCAAATAATTGGAAGTTGTGGAAAACCATGATGGCCTACGACCTGAAGGGTCACGGCGCATAAAGCCTGCAATAGTTAAAGTTGAAGATATCTTGCTGAAAACGACGAGTGCATTGTTTACAGAGATTTTTGAATGGTGAAAAAGCCTGCGCATTTTATAGCGATTTTCTAAGCGTAGCGAAGATGCGGCACAAGGCCCAAATTATGGGGCACCCAGCGAGGATCGAACTCGCTACTCAGTCGTAAATGTTCTAGCGAGAAAAAATAGCTAACCATCACACCGACTCGAGGTGCCCAAACCTGCGCGTTGTATATTGAGAAGTAGACGAACAGCCTAAAACTGGTTGCAGTCGCTGCGTGTCTCTTGTTGCTAGCGAATGAGTCAATGACTTAGCTGTTTATGAAGTTTCTTGTTGCGTGACGAAAGAATTGGTTTGCAGTGTTTAGTGAATGCTGTCGTTTATTTTATTTTTTGCTACTTGATTTCCAATTGATTAAGACCATTGGAATAGAACGGGACCGTGAATGTGTTGGGTTTCCTTTTAGTCACTGAGAATCTCTCCAGTCGCGTGTGGCGCAGCAAGGGTTCGAACGTGTGTCTTCTGCGGTTGTCTGCTGAAAAACGTTGAAGAAATGGTTTTGATAACATTGTTATATTTAAAATAAGCTCACTAGCATCTAATCTATTTTTTGTTTTTTTATAGGATGTTTCATTGGTTACCAAATAACTCCCTTTTAATTATGATTATTTGAATAATATGCTTTGGCGCAATAGGAGATGGGAACGTGATGTTATAAATGTGCGTGAGCAGCTGGAAGCCAATTTATTTTCATTTTATTTGGCCTTGTGGAGATGGAATTGACTTGAATTGTAACAGAACAAGAACATGACTATTTTCCCCTTATCTTTTAAATATCAATATTTGTCACTTTGAAGTGAAATGTCTTTCTCTAAAAGGGCTTTTATATAAGTAATTTCAACAAATTTCTGATATTCATTTGATGGGAAAATTCAATTAATTTTTTTGGCTTTTGTCGCAATAAACAAAAACGAATAATAAGATTTTATATGATTTACTATTCAGAGTTGTAGTTTCGCATCTATTTTGGAGGGAGAAATTCAATCAAAAATTTTCTTCCGACTTTTTTATTTACATAATTTTATATGATTTATGGTTTCGAGATGTGATTTCGCATATTTTTGGATGGAGAAATTCAATTTAATTTTTTTTCTGTGCCTTTTTCTTCATATAAATTTATATTAAATTTTACGATTCAAATTGTAGTTTCACACTTTTTTCTGATGGAGAAATTTTATTTAATTGTTTTCTTGTGGAGTTCTGAACTAAAAAATTCCTGATTTAATAAGTAAAACACATCATGAAATAATAGGATTAGATAGGTTCACCTTTCGTCCGATTCATGTCCCTCCCCGGTCTTTTGAAAAGAGGTTTATCCCTTGTTTCCTGTTTAACACTGGGTTTCCTGTTCCTTCTAAAGTCTTCTCATTCTCTTTCACTCCCAGTAGACCCTTGCATCTTATTGGTATTATCGTCTTGCTCGGAGTGAACTGATTTAAAAATATGACAAGTTTTGCAATATCTAATATTTAATATATAATTCCCAAGTCAAACCCTTATTTAATTCCTATAGAATAAATGCTTTATAAAATGTGTTTCGCTTTTCTCCTGTGTCGTTTTAGTTAATAATTTTCCCAAAGCGCACAATTAATGATGTTGGCGATGCGGTTATATGATATATTAATGCCTATATTGGACCATGGAGAGTAGAGAAGACGAAGATATTTCATCTGGTTTCAAGCACCACATTGATAATATTTGCTTAGCCACAAAAGTCGGCTTGGTGGCGTGTAATAATTCTCCCTTTTCGGTTTTCTCTCCTTTTAATTACTCTCTCTCTCTCTCTCTATATATATATATCTATCTATCTATCTCATTTTTATTTGTTCTTCATTTTTTCCTCAATTTTGCCAACCGTAATCTGATTTGATTTTCGAGATATTTACTATCTAGGAGACTTGCGCTTGGGCAATAGTTGATAAAGTATTTTCACTTCGTAAATGGACGGATATTATGACTCTTCTGTGTTGTGGAGTTATTTCCACAATAGAACTTGTAGTCGGACTAAATGCGTCCTAAATGGGTTAAACGTACAGAAACGTTAGGAACTTGTAATAAATTGTTACGCAGAGTAATCGATGTGTGGTCGCTGAACACTACTCCTCCTCTCGACTACTACTGACTCCTACTTATAATAGGTGGGAGAGTCTATTATCTAGACAAGGTGTCTTTCACTATAACATTCTGTCAAACATTTGTTTTCAAGCGGAATTTAATTAAATTTCACTAATGAAAAGAAAACGGGAAACTATAACTGGTTTTTAAGCCATAGAAAAATTATACTCATCCGATTTAGTTCAGAACTCCACAAGAAAACAATTAAATAAAATTTCTCCATCAGAAAAAAGTGTGAAACTACAATTTGAATCGTAAAATTTAATATAAATTTATATGAAGAAAAAGGTACAAAAAAAAAAATTAAATTGAATTTCTCCATCCAAAAATATGCGAAATCAAATCTCGGAACCATAAATCATATAAAATTATGTAAATAAAATAGTCGGAAGAAAATTTTTGATTGAATTTCTCCCTCCAAAATAGTGCGAAACTACAACTCTGAATAGTAAATCATATAAAATCATATAAACAAAAAAGTCGCAAGAAAAAAATAATTGAATTTCTTCATCAAAAAAGGTGCAAAACTACAACTCTGAATAATAAATCATATAAAATCTTATTCGTTTTTGTTTATTTTCGCTTAATGGAAATTTATAATTTTTCTTTCTCAAATCATTAGTTGTGCGTGTTAGGAAAATTATTAAGTAAAACTTGTTAATTATTTTTCTGAGCGTAACAGAGGCCAAGGAAAGCAAAACCGTAGATAAGAAGCGTTGCTATATCACATTTCCACTGAGAACTGGAATGTAAAATCTATATAAATAAGCAGCTAGTTATCTATTTCACTATGCTTTGAAATTTGCTATTCTTTTTATGCTTATTATTCTAAATCTGTATAGTCAGAAATTTAATCTTCTTCCCGAGACTAAAGACGATATACTTACTTTTTTGATTTATACAAGTATTTTTGGTTTGGACACTGAGCCATTTCAAACATGAGTAGGTTTTCTACAAAATGTTACAAAACGAAAGCTAAATGAAAATGACACTGAAAATTTATAAAACATTTATCGCACAGTAATAAAATAACAAACAGAAGACCGCAGAATAGAAAGATTTTCGTTGACCGGAGAGTCTACGTATTCACATCTGAGACTAGAGAAGTATTGCATACATGAAACACTCACACATTAGCAAGAGGGAAGGAAGGACGAGAGCAACACAAAAAGATAGCTACAAAAATGAGTTAAACAAGGAAAAATGATATGCGAAACAGTGTATGTAGAGATAAGCATATTATATATATATATATTATTATCGCTCTCCCGTCGAACTCGACGTATGAGGGTCAGACAGATCAGTTCCCAGAAACTGAAAGCCCGACAGCCACACAGGATTTGATTATAGTGGTGAAGGCTTTGTGCAGGGCCATCCACACTTTTTGGAGGGACGAATACAGGGACCTGGTGCAACGGATGCCACAAGGTCCCCAAACGACCCTCCGCAGGTTTTGAATTCAGAGTTGCCTTCTCCTAGACCAGTTGCCATCCAAGGCTATAGAACCCAGTCTGTCCTGCTATTTACCCATAGTTGGAGGGAGAAGAAAAGGATTCACACCTTTCCCAAGGGTATTAGCACGCAAGTGAATGTAATGAATCGACTGGAATTCGAACTCGGCTCTCCGATTCCTCAATCCAAGCCGTTATCCACTATTCTCTCTCTCTCTCTCTCTCTCTCTATATATATATATATATAGAGAGAGAGAGAGACAGAGAGAGAGAGAGAGAGAGAGAGAGCGAGAGATCGAGTACGGATAGGAATCCGTCGAAAATCATGGGATATAGAAAACTATCGAAGATATATAAGGATGGAAAATAAAAGAAAAAAGCAATTGAAATACCGGAGTTTATCAAATCAAATGTCTACAGTGCAATAACATGTACATTGGAGAGACATCACGCGATCTAAAACTTGCATCCAGGAACACAGAAGAGACTTGCTTTTAGATAAACATTCAAATTCTCATGGCTTACACCGCAACGACGTTGGTCATAAGTTTAATTTCACCAATGCCAGCGTTATTAAAAAAAAGAAAAGAAACCCTTTAAAGAGAAACCCTTTAAAGAGAAAACATGAAAATATATTGATAGAAATACTACCGACTATTAACACACGTTTAAAAAACTATATTACGTCACCATTTTTCTACAGGTCCATTATTCATGAATCTAAATTATCTCTTCTGAATATATAAAAAATCAATGAAGATACATACAAAATGCGCACGAGATATGCTTTAATGAGAAATCAAATCAAACCAAAATATTTCAAAACATCCTGCAGCGTCTCACTAACCTTACACACTTTTGCATCCAGAATGTTTTCTTACACAAATTTGAATACTATTTGTTACTTTATTACACGTATCCAATAAAAATAAACGAACACAACGTACCATTAATTTGCATCTCTTTGCTTTTTATCATATTTTTAATAATTTCTATCTTGATCTCTGACGTCCCACACAATAAAAAATAAGCATATGCAAGAAGGCAAGAAGTGTGTGGCGCGGATGAATAAAAAGAAAGTCTTACTTGCAACGCCCTCAAGAAGGACGACTATGTCCTGTGGTAATTTTCCAGTTTCTTTTTTGAACGCATCGGATTTAGGTTCTCACACGTGGAAACCTATACATAATCTGACTACAGTGCCCAACAAGCTGCCACGTGACCTTTGGAACATAAGTAAGTTCTTCCTGTCAAAGGGGAGACAACTGCCTTCTGTATCCATATATTGTAATTTCTATATGTGCCAACGATCATCCTTTAAGCCCTGGAGAAATGTCATGTTTTTTTTTCGTTAACTTTTTAATCGAAAAGTGTCAGGCATTCACTGCATTGTATTTGTCTCAACACAAAGTTATGTTTAATTCTGGGTCCCACCCGTAAGCTTATGGATACCCTGCCTCTCCATTCTCAGTCATAAAACTGTCGTAGTGATCTATAACTACTTTATTTTTGTACAATGTGGAGTTACTGTCTCGGAGTTGGTATCTTTAAGTACCTGCTACATCTATATCAGTTATGAAACTCGTATCACCTAAAGACAAGCCACGACTGATCCCAACCCCGAAGGGCATCGAAGATGGGATCAGCTTTCACTGATGGAATTAAACGGATTACATTTTAGCATGCACAGCGATAATATTTAGCAAGTAGGTCTTTTTACGGAATTTAGTTACAAAGTCAATCTCCAATTATTTGCTTTTTATCCATTCTCAAGTATCCTTCAAAAGATTCAAATGAAAGTTTTAATTATGACAACTTGTAACACACTGGAAGTTAAAAATCAACAAAATCTGCCAGAGAAATCATTTCTGGCTCGACACACGATATTCAAAATCGGCTCAACGTTAATCAAAATAAATAAAATCGATTTTAATTCAATATAAAGTCTTAACAGGAAACACATCTATCTAATTCAGGTTTATGAAGTCCAATTATTTAAAAATGACACGACATAGCCACGTAGTGCGATCCAGAGTACACAAGCCAGTCGCCACACCGTTTCGTTCGAGCTTAGAGGCGCTCTTCTAGCCGCCATAGCAAGGAGTAACCTAATACTACCCGAGATGAAAATAACCGATTTAACAGAAAGAAAAAACTTATTCACTTCAACTTTCATTCGTACACTACTTCACTTTACTACTTTCAAGTCAACTAAAAAACTCAACAAATGTTGAAAGTATCTAATTTCACGAACTTAAACCCTCCAAATATAATACATACAAAAATATATTTTCTTCCTTCCATAGAATAGAAAAGAACTTACACCAACGAACTTTAACATTAATTTTGGTTTAAATTCTAAAAAAATAAACAAATAATGTATGTAGGTAAGATTATTATTTGTGTTTATGATACGTCGTTGTAACTTGTTTTCTGTTTTGTCATCGCAACAAAGCCTATTTTTGGTACAATAATGTTCATTCTGTACAAGGCCAAAGAGTAACTCGAGGTAGAGGCGTACAGAATAAGAGGCATAATTTATGGGGATATGTGGGGAAGATAACAGTTTACTATAGACTAGAACAGGTTAAGATTGTAGTGATCGGGGACTGGGTTGCAAAAAGTAGTGGTTCGGGGTAAGAAGCTGTCTAACACTTTCGCCCCAGCCCCTCAACCTCAGACGTCATACTATCTGGGTTGAGGTGTCTACACAGTCCTAACCGAATCCAAGGGAGTGTCCGTAGGTCCCCTGAGCCTCCGTAGATTATTCTGCCGGTCCACTCGTTTAATCCTGCTTCCTGCCCACGTTGTGATTTGTTTGATCCACAAAGCAGAAGTGATATTCGTCCATTCACTGTCGATTGAAGATGTAGACACGGCTGGAGAGTCTGTGCTAAGAAATTTAGAATGCAGCAAAGAAAAAGAACCAATATCCACAGAAAGCCGAACAAACAACCACTCAAAGGCTGAATTGTCAGTGACCTTTATATAGGAGAAAAGAATAGGATAGAAAAGAAACGGGTTACAGAAAAGAAAAGTATTTGACATAAAAACTCATACACTGGATTCTAGACAGAGAGAGAGAGAATGTGTATTGTGATTAACTTGTTGTTAAATCGTCTCAGAACGATATACGACTCTTGCGATAGAGGGATAATATTTCTGTGCGGGGCTTAAGTTTATAGTGGCGTTCCTCCTCAGCAGTAGCAACAGTAGTAGTAATATTCATGGTAGCAGAAGCAGCGGTACCCATATCAACAGTACATGTCAGCGGACGCCTCGTTCCAATCTCTGACGTCACTTCCTCTCCTCCTCGAGTCTCCACCTCGACTCTCCACTGTCTCTAGCCCATCTCTTGACAGGGCTAATTCACTTCTCCAGTCTCGCCAAGAATTTTCCCCCGTCTCTCACTTTCTCAGCATAACTACGCGTTTATATAGAAAAACCTGGCTGGTCATAACCGACCCTTGGCCCTACTACTTCGCACGCGATTATCACGGGGTTATGGCGGCTTCAACCAAAATCATGTGAATTCCAAAGTTCGTTATAGCTTACTAAGCTCTATTTCAATTTTTAACCGATAAAAATTATTTCGACCATTTCTATTGTCTTCTAATGACCCAGATCCAATGGGTATAACTTCTGCCCTAGATCAGATTTCCCATCAGTAAACTAAATGCTCTGATCTAATTTCGCTACTCAGATCTATTCCAATTTCAATAAAAAAATATACGTGTGTGTGTGTGTTTCCCAGACTCTCTCTCTGTCACAGTTGCTCGCTAGTCAATGGAATATGAAAGGAATGAGGGTGGTTCGCTACAATGGGCATGACATGGCGAGTCTTAGCAGTTAAGGTTAGAACTGGTGGAAATAAGAAATGTAGTACGCCTGAAAATTTTTCATGGAAACAGCAACAGATCCGGGTGAGGCTTGTGGCGGTTCGTCAGTGGGAAAGTGGTTGTCAGGTGGAAAATAATTCATCACCCACAAGGACGCAGACGTTTTCGGGATCTATCAAGAAAGTGAAGACTGGGCAGTTCATACCCATATATGACAGTAGTACTCCATTTTCGGCCTGACCTGGTCCCTGTAAAGGTACTGGATAGCAGAAGTGAGGTACTTACTAGAGTGGTGTAGGGAACTGACCATTTTTCCAACATCTTTAGCGATGGATCGTATGTATGAGTTCAGTTTGAGGTCTGGGTTGAGACTATGTCCCAATAGTCGCTCAAGGCACAGAGTCTCCCTAAGAGAACACCTCTTCATCTTTTGGTCAAAATTAATTGTTCACTCTGTTTCTCAAACATAACGCACGCATACAAAAGGCGCAAACGTTAATGAGATTCTTCCACTTAAAACCAGCGACTTAGTTAAAACTTGGAGAGTTGATGTGCAAATGGCGTAACATATCGTATACCGGAATAAGAATTTGGTGATTCAAGTGCGAATTTTAGTCGTTTTTTTAATACTCATTTCCGCACAGATACTCTTGGGAAAGGTACGAATCCATCTTTCTCCCCCTCTAGTTATGGGTTAAATATTAGGGAAGATTGTTCTCTGCAGTCTTTGCTGGTTACCAGCTTCAAAAGATTCTAATGAAAGTTTTAATTCTGACAGCTTGTAAAACACTGGAATTTAAAAACCAACAAAGATCTGCCAGAGAAATAATTTCTGGCTCGACACAGCTCTTAATGCTAAACTGTTTGTAACCTTGGCGTAGCACATATTAAGTAGACATTGACAAGATCCTGGAACCCACAATGCTACGATAATTCCGATGGCATCGATGTATCATTATTATTTTCACAGCTTAAAAGTAGTAATAATTACTAGTTTTAAACCGTGAAAATTTCACGGTTGTCCTTTTGAAATATCTGATGAATCTTAATTCTTATTGAATAAGCTTATGGTGAGTTCTACTGCAATAAAATATATGTAGATATTCTTCTGTCATATCTTTAAATATTTGAGCATCGTTAAATATTTGATTATCATTGCATTATTTTGTTTAAGTTGTTAACTATATGAGATAATTTATGAGATTATTAGCAGGCGTTAAACATTTCTTTCTGTCTTTATTTTTTCCATGAAACTAAGTAGCTTATCTGGTGGTGCCTTTTGTCTTGCCACGCGATCAAAACGGTGTAGTCCAATATTTATGAGGCATTTGATGTACGTTTTCGGGATCTATCAAGAAAGTGAAGACTAGGCAGTTCATGCCCATATATGGCAGTAGTACTCCATTTTTGGCCTGACCTGGTCCCTGTAAAGGTACTGGATAGCAGAAATGAGGTACTTACTAGAGTGATGTAGGGAACCGACCATTTTTCCAACATCTTTAGCGATGGATCGTATTTATGAGTTCAATTTGAGGTCTGGGTTGAGACTATGTCCCAGTAGCCGCTCAAGGCACAGAGTCTCCCTAAGAGAGCACCTGTTCATCCTTTGGTCAAAATTAATTGTTCACTCTGTTTCTCAAACATAACGCATGTATACAAAAGGCGCCAACGTTAATGAGATTCTTCCACTTAAAACCAGCGACTTAGTTAAAACTTGGAGAGTTGATGTGCAAATGGCGTAACATAGCGTATACCGCAATAAGAAAAGTAGTAATAATTACTAGTTTTAAACCGTGAAAATTAACCGTCAGTTATTCCACAGAGATTAGAAGCTCAACAAAATCTAATATCTCCCATGTTGGTCGTTTAGTAATCATAATCAGTGTTCAAATCCGGTTCAAATCATGATATCGAATATTAATTTTTAAGGGACAGCCCAACCCTTGTCAAAGGTAGGATTTGAAAATTGATCTATGCGACACAGTCCCATCCCTACAAAAAAAAAACAAACAAAAAACAAAAACAGAAAAATTGTATACTTGTAAAATATATGAGAAACACGATTATCTACTAAGTATTAATATCTAGAATTGTTTGTTTGTTTTCTTTCTTTCTTTCTTTCTTTCTTAGTCTGCTCTGATCTATCTCAGTTTACTCATATCTATCTATCTATCTATCTATCTATCTATCTATCTATCTATCTATCTATCTATCTATGTCCATTATCTATCTATCTATCTATCTATCTATCTATCTATCTATCTATCTATCTATCTATCTATCTATGTCCATTATCTATCTATCTATCTATCTATCTATCTATCTATCTATCTATCTATCTATCTATCTATGTCCATTATCTATCTATCTATCTATCTATCTATCTATCTATCTATCTATCTATCTATCTCAGTCTGTTCATTATCTATCTATCTATCTATCTATCTATCTATCTATCTATTCATTATCGATCTAAGTCTCTTCATATCTATCTAAAATATGGCGTTATAGGGAGGTCTGGGGAAGACTTTGCTTGAAGTGAAAACTAAAGAGAAAATAAATTTGTTCTCATGGCCTCGATCTATGACAATGCTATTGAAATCATTGGTGTTATTTGTATAAAAGCATTACTGCTATTATTTTTTTTAAATTAAATAACAAAACTTAACTTTTTTTTTTTAAAGATTATATTTTAATGCTTCTATATAAATTAAGAATAAGAAAAGAAAGTTTATTGGTTTCTTTGCAGAAAATAAGGACCCGAGACAAACAAATAATTACGTATTTAAAATCAAAACAAGCAAAGGAAAAAATCTGTTTACACTAGATTAGTCGGTTTAAAATATTTTTTGAGAGGTTCAGAAAAAAAAAGAGAGGAATCTTTAAAATTTAACATCTGACTTAGCTCCCACATTTTTAAAATTTGATTTAGACCTCAATCTTCTCTCTCTCTCTCTCTCTCTATATATATATATATATATATATATATATATATATATATATATATATATATATATATATATATATATATATATATATCACAGTCTGTTCATATCTATCTATCTATTATATATATATATATATATATATCAGTCTGTTCGTATCTATCTATCTATTTGAGTCTGTTCATATCTATCTATCTATCTATTATATATATATATATATATATATATATATATATATATATATATATACATATGAATCTGTTCATATCTATCTATCTATCTATTATATATATATATATATATATATATCAGTCTGTTCATATCTATCTATCTATTATATATATATATATATATATATATATATATATATATATATATATATATCAGTCTGTTCATATCTATCTATCTATTTGAGTCTGATGATATCTATCTATCTATCTATCTATCTATTTGAGTCTGTTCATATCTATCTATCTATCTATTTGAGCCTGTTCATATCTATCTATCTATCTATCTATCTATCTATCTATCTATCTATCTATCTATCTATCTATCTATCTATTTGAGTCTGTTCATATGTATCTATCTATCTATCTATCTATCTATCTATCTATCTATCTATCTATCTATCTATCTATATATATATATATTACTTGATGCTAACGACAACCAGATTTAATTATCTGACTATAGCATGTAATCTTCTCTTGCAAACATCCGAAATATTGACCCGGAGCGGCCGGAAGCTGTTGTGATATATTCTGTATATATTACCTTGTTTTGTTTGGATAATACACTTTATTATTGTCGTCCACGTTATCTTGCATCATTTTTCCAGAGAGGATGAAACCTAAATTGAGCTGGAAGCTCGGCCAGCCAGATTACGTTACAGTTAGGAAGCAAGTTAAGGCTGTGATAGAGAGTGGCCATTTCTGCAACGGAGACATGTCGGGGTAAGATTAATGAAATAATTATTTGGTTTCACTTCCGGTAAAAGAGCTTCCAACGGGAAATAATTAATTTTGTTTTTGTTACTTTTACGTTAGTTTTTCTTTTTAAGTTTTTTTTTTACCGAAAATAATATTAGTAGATAAAGTGTCGGGTAAAACAGTAATTCTGTTGCCTGTCTTCTCGTCGTGTGTTCCGATTTTAGGGAGAAAAATGAAACCTGCGCATAGAAAAATAAAGATTTATTTGCATAGAGTCTACAAGAGAGAGAGAAGATAAAGGAAGGTATATAGATACATCAACTCACGTCTACGCTTGTAATGTACGATTTTTTTTCACTATTTTTTTGGTATAGTCTCACTGAGTACTCCCACTTGTGGCCTTGTGCCAGATTAAGTAAAGCTTAACAAATACTGATATATAAGTGTGCGTATTTGAGTGTCTTTGAGGCTGATATCGATTTCCCTTCATTTCATTC
This sequence comes from Acanthosepion esculentum, assembly GCA_964036315.1. Classification (NCBI taxonomy): domain Eukaryota; kingdom Metazoa; phylum Mollusca; class Cephalopoda; order Sepiida; family Sepiidae; genus Acanthosepion; species Acanthosepion esculentum. The sequence continues at coordinate 90,944,142 of OZ038500.1, read as the reverse complement.
TAATTTCACACATATACTGTCAGTAATTATTGACCATTGACAATCCATTAATTCCTAATTTTCATTACAGCTTTGTAATACGATGGAGTAATGGATAGCGGCTCGGGTTGAGGAATCGAAGAGCCGAGTTCGAATTCCAGTCGAATCCATTACATTCACTTATGTGCTAATACCCTTGGGAAAGGTATGAATCCTCTTCTTTTCTCCCCAGCTATGGGTAAATAGCAGGACAGACCGGGTTCTATAGTCTTGGATGGCAACTGGTCTACTGCAGAAAGAAATGGCAACCTACTGCGGGAAAAATCTGCCTCTAAAATCTGTATCGAAAGATACATGATCGCCTGAACGTGTATCACGCATGGCACATAACTGGATTCCGTTGAAAGTAATTGGCTATACGGCTTGGGACCTTTCAAAGCTATTAGTGAGCAGGCCTGGGATACATTGGAAGCAATTGGTAATCTGACCAATGATCCGGTAAAAGCAGTTGGCGATATTTCCGGCCTGTGATCAGGTAAAAGCAACTGGCGATCTGGCCTAGGATCCGTTGAAAGTAATTGGCGTTTTGGCTTAGGATCCGGTAAAAGCAATAGGTGATCTGGCCTGGAATCCGGTAAAAACAATTGGCGATCTGGCCTAGGAACCGTTGAGATCAATTGGCAATCTGGACAGAAATCTGGTGAAAACAATTGGCGATCTGACCTGGAGTCCGTTGGAAGCAATTAGCGATCTGGCCTGGGATCTTTTGTAAGCAATTGGGGAACCGGCCCGTGGTCTGTTGAAATCAATTGGCGATAAGGCCAGGAATCCGGTTAAAGCAAATGGCGATCTGGCCAGTAATCCGGTTAAAGCAACTGGCGATCTGGCTAGGAATCCGGTTAAAGCAACTGGCGATCTGGCTAGGAATCCGGTTAAAGCAACTGGCGATTTGGCCAGGAATCCGGTTAAAGCAACTGGCGATCTGGCCAGTAATCCGCTTAAAGCAACTGGTGATCTGGCCAGTAATCCGGTTAATGCAACTGGCGATCTGGCCAGGAATCCGGTTAAAGCAACTGGCGATCTGGCTAGGAATCCGGTTAAAGCAACTGGCGATCTGGCTAGGAATCCGGTTAAAGCAACTGGCGATTTGGCCAGGAATCCGGTTAAAGCAACTGGCGATCTGGCCAGTAATCCGGTTAAAGCAACTGGCGATCTGGCCAGTAATCCGGTTAATGCAACAGGCGATCTGGCCAGGAATCCGGTTAAAGCAACTGGCGATCTGGCCAGTAATCCGGTTAAAGCAACTGGCGATCTGGCTAGGAATCCGGTTAAAGCAACTGGCGATCTGGCTAGGAATCCGGTTAAAGCAACTGGCGATTTGGCCAGGAATCCGGTTAAAGCAACTGGCGATCTGGCCAGTAATCCGCTTAAAGCAACTGGTAATCTGGCCAGTAATCCGGTTAATGCAACTGGCGATCTGGCCAGTAATCCGGTTAAAGCAACTGGCGATCTGGCCAGTAATCCGGTTAAAGCAACTGGCGATCTGGCCAGGAATCCGGTTAAAGCAACTGGCGATCTGGCTAGGAATCCGGTTAAAGCAACTGGCGATCTGGCTAGGAATCCGGTTAAAGCAACTGGCGATTTGGCCAGGAATCCGGTTAAAGCAACTGGCTATCTGGCCAGTAATCCGCTTAAAGCAACTGGTGACCTGGCCAGTAATCCGGTTAATGCAACTGGCGATCTGGCCAGGAATCCGGTTAAAGCAACTGGCGATCTGGCCAGGAATCCGGTTAAAGCAACTGGCGATCTGGCTAGGAATCCGGTTAAAGCAACTGGCGATCTGGCTAGGAATCCGGTTAAAGCAACTGGCGATTTGGCCAGGAATCCGGTTAAAGCAACTGGTGATCTGGCCAGTAATCCGCTTAAAGCAACTGGTGATCTGGCCAGTAATCCGGTTAATGCAACTGGCGATCTGGCCAGTAATCCGGTTAAAGCAACCAGAGATCGTGTAAATGCAATTAGGGATATTACTCGCATGGAATCTTTTGAAAGCAATTGGCAATTTCGGCCGGGACTAGTTGAAAGCAATTGGCGATCCGGCCTGTGTTCTTTTGGAAGCAATTGGCAATCTGGGCTGGGATCTGTTGAAAGCAATTGGCGACTATGCCTGGAATCCGTAAAAAGCAACTCACGATACGACCAGGGATATTTTCAGAGCAGTTAGCGATCTGGTTGGAAGCAGTTGGCAATCTGGACTGGAATCTTCTGGAAGCAATTGGCAATCTGGCCTAGAGTCAGTTGGAAGCAATTGGCAATACGGCCTGGGATATTTTCAAAGCAATTAGCGATCCAGCCTGGGGCCAATTCGAAGCAATTAGCGATCTGGACTGGGGTCCTTTGAAAACAATTGGCGACCTGACCTGGAATCTGATGAAAGCAATTGGCGAGATAGCCCGAGATCAGTTGCAAGCAATTGGCGATAAGGCCAGATAACTGTGCGAAGCAATTGGCAATCTGGCCAGGGATCCGTTGGAAGCAATTGGCGTTCAGGCAAGAGATCCTGTAAAAACAACTGGCGACATTAATAGTCTTGGATCCGGTAAAATCAATTGTTGATATAGACTGGAATCCGTTGTAAGTGATTGACTATCTGGCAAGAGATCCGGTAAAATCATTTGGCGATATTACTGGCCTCGGATATTAAAGCAATTGGCAATATGGGCTGGGACCAGTTAGAAAGAATTGCTAACCATGCCTGGGACTAATGCAATGCATTTGGCCGTCTGACTTAGGATGTGTTGTAAGCAAAGGGCGATCTGGCCAGGGATCCGGTAAAAGCAATTGTCCGTTATAATGTAAATAGTGTACATAATACCTCATCTCGGAAATATAGACATATACTGATAGCCGGAAACGTTGTAATAAATATGGCGACAAAGATGAGGACAATAGTCCGAATAATGTAAATAGTGTACATAATACCTCAACTCAGAAATATAGACGCATACTGAAAGGCCGAAACGTTGTGATAAACATGGCGACAAAGATGTGGACAATAGTCCGAATAATGTAAATAGTGTACATGAGACCTCATCTCAGAAATATACACAGATACTGAAAGGCCGAAACTTTGTAATAAATATGGCGACAAAGATGAGGACAATAGTCCGAATAATGTAAATAGTGTACATAATACCTCATTTCAGAAATATAGACAGATACTGAAAGGCCGAAACGTTGTGATAAACATGGCGACAAAGAATAGGACAATAGTCCGAATAATGTAAATAGTGTACATAATACCTCATCTCAGAAATATACACAGATACTGAAAGGCCGAAACTTTGTAATAAATATGGCGACAATGATGAGGACAATAGTCCGAGTAATGTAAATAATGTACATAATACCTCATCACAGAAATATAGACAGATACTCCAATTTGTAATTAGCATATTGAGCTGTTCCTTTTGCTGACAACCATGAATTTTGTCTTCTTGCAAATGATGTTTAGTCCTTCGGTAAATTCTGTAGCAGTTTTTTTATTTTCTCTTCTGTTTCTGATATCAACACTGTGTGATCTGTATATATTATATTTCTAAGACTTATAATTCTCTCAGAATTACCTCACTGTATATGCTGAATATGTCCAGCGAGAAGACCCATCCTTGTCTTCCACTACTTTTAGTTTTGTATATTTACTAAATTCATTTTTTATCAATATGCAGGCGGTTTGCTTCCAGTATAGGTTGTAGATTATTGTAATATTCTTCCCAAATTTTGTGATGGTTACCTAACAGCTCTTTGTGGCTTACTTCATTAAATACTTTTGTATAATTTGTAAAATACATCCTTTAGCATTTAGAATCTATTTTGGTTCATTTAGGGGAAGATGTTTACGACAAATAAGAGTATTTTGTATCTCATTTATATGCGTTTGCGCAGTTGGATTTATTCCCATTTTGCTACTTCCGTTTCGGTTGTAGCCCAGTTTTAATGCTTCATACGGAGATATGATTCTGCCAATAACTTACAGCAATATAGTTTCGTTTTGAGTGTTGCTTGTTCTTATAAGACAACATGGAAGTTATGGCGGTTGTAAAACTGTCATAGACGAAATAACTTTAGGCAAAGTAAGAATATTTTTTTGAAGAGAAGCCATCTTTAACAGTGTAAAAGCGAAGAGTTGTTAAGCTGTCGTATTTTGATACTGCGAGAAATACAAGTCGTGGTAACCATACGAATAGCTTATAGATCATAACCGGGAACAAGGTAAGGAATATGGTGAAAGTCAGATGATGTCGGTTTTCTGAGGTTAAGTAGATATTCATAAAATGAAGACATTATTGTACGAGACTTTAAAGCATTGCTATTTTCTTTATCAGTCACGTGTAATATTTGAAATGCCGTCCAGTCAGGCCATGGCAGCTTTCAATAATGCCAATGAAATCAAATCTAGGATAAAGTATTGAAAAAAGTGGGAGTACATTGATGATTTGACATGACATCCAACAGCGATGAGTCAATCAAAACTGTACTCAAGTTGACAAAATGCAAGACACTGGACGCTGAGATGCAAAGAGGATTGGGAGGGGGTCTGATTCTGAGGAACATTCTGAGCTCTTTCATAGCAACATAAAAGAGGACACCGGTAAAGTTTTATATCATCTCCCACTGTTTGCACTCAAGAGGGCATTTTATACTGAACAATGCTTATCCTCTGTGATGTTACTTTCTCTAAAGAGATCTGTAACGATGTTGGACAGTGTAGGACGTTTTGAATCGTAAACGGAGGCTTTTACTTTGGCGACGGCTTTTACCGGCGGCTTTTACTTTGAAGTGGAAATGTTAATAATAATAATAATAATAATAATAATAATAATAATAATAATAATAATAATAAAAAGTGCCTCCTTTTTGATATGGCAGTCCCTGTAGACTGCAATGTATCTTTGAAGATATTCAAAATGCTGTCAAAATACAAGGACCTTGAAAAATAAATCTTAAAAATGTGGCACATGGGAACATCAACAATCCCTGTTAAAGTTGGAGCCCTAGGATTGGTTGGAAAAGATTCCAGTAGTCTAATTGAAGGGATTCCTGGAAGTCCCTGCCTCAAAGAGATACAAAAAATTGTTCTGACAAGTACAGCCTACACTTTACGAAGGGCTTTATCTTTGTAAAATATGTGTTTTTTTATTTTTAATGTTTTATTTTTTTTGTCAGTGGAAAGTGTCATGATGCCATTTCTAACCTTAGGTCTCTGGGCGGGACCCGGAAAGAAATGTGTAAACGCCAGAAATCAAAGTAAATAATAATAATAATAATAATAATAATAATAATAATAATAATAATAATAATAATAATAATAATAGTGGGACAATATCTGCATTGGGAAATATGCAACTATTACGAAAAGGAATCTGCAAGAATTTGGTATGAACACCACCCAGACCCGGTTAGAGTCATAAGACCTGTAATAATTTTATGGGACTCTACAAATCACACAGACAAAACAATCAAAGCTAATTGACCAGACATCGTAATCAAAGACTACAAAAACAGAATATGTCTTGTTGATATGACAGTCCCTGCAAACTGTAATGTATCTTTGAAGATCTTTAACAAAAAATATCAAATTACAAGGACCTTGAAATCGAGATCTTAAGAAAATGTGGCACGTGAGGACATCAACAGTTCCAGTTGTAGTTTGAGTCCTCGGTTTAATTGGAAAAGGTTCCGATAGAGTAATTGAAGAGGTCTCTGGTAACCCAAGTCTTAAAGAAAACCAAAAACATTTACTCACAAGTACAGTTCACACCTTTGGCGGGCTGTAAAATATGTGTTTTAGGTTTCTTTACGGTTTTTAAAAAAGAAAAATGCCTAGTGGAAAATGTCATGATGCCATTTCTGACCTTAGCTCTGTTGTTGGGAGCCTGAACGAAATGAATATATAGCAGAAATCAAAAGAAATAATAATAATAATAATAATAATAATAATAATAATAATAATAATAATAATAATAATAATAACGTAGTGCAGGGTTGAAAGGTGAAACTGAAGGTTTTATTCTTGCTGCACAAGACCAATGCTTGTTAACTAGGGATTATCAAGCACATATACTAAAATACTGTGTTAGCCCAAGATGCAGATTCTGTGATAAATATCCAGAAACCATTGATCATCTTATATCAGGTTGCACGATATTGGCACCCTCTGAATATAAAACCCGGCATGACAGAGTGGGCCAATATCTGCACTGGAAAATTTGCAACTCCTATGGGAAGGAAACTGGAAGAAATTGGTACGAACACCACCCTGACCCAGTTACGGAGATAGGACCTGTTACAATTCTATGGGACTACATAATACACACTGACAGAACAATCAAAGCCAACCGCCCAGACATTGTTATTAAAGACCACAAACAAAATAAGTGCCTCCTTATTGATATGGCAGTCCCTGCAGACTGCAATGTATCTTTGAAGATATTCGAAAAACTGTAAAAATACAAGGACCTTGAAATAGAAATCTCAAAAATGTGGCACAGGGTAACATCAACAATTCCTGTTGTAGTTGGAGCCCTTGGACTGGTTGGAAAAGATTCCAGTAGGCTGATTGAAGGGATCCCTGGAAGTCCATGCCTAAAAGAGATACAAAAAATTGTTCTGACAAGTACAGCCCACACTTTACGAAGAGCTTTATCTATGTAATTATTATTTTTTATTTTTTTTTGTCAGTGGAAAGTGTCATGATGCCATTTCCAACCTTAGGACCCGGAAAGAAATGTGTAAACGCCAGATATCAAAGGAAATAATAATAATAATAATAATAATAATAAATGAAAGGGATAAAGCTTTCCAAAATGCTTCATACGGAGATATGATTCTGCCAATAACTTACAGCAATATAGTTTCGTTTTGACTGTTGCTTGTTCTTATAAGACGACATGGAAGTTATGGCGGTTGTAAAACTGTCATAGACGAAATAACTTTAGGCAAAGTAAGAATATTTTTTTGAAGAGAAGCCATCTTTAACAGTGTAAAAACGAAGAGTTGTTAAGTATTTTGATACTGCGAGAAGTACAAGTCGTGGTAACCATACGAATAGCTTATAGATCATAACCGGGAACAAGGTAAGGAATATGGTGAAAGTCAGATGATGTCGGTTTTCTGAGGTTAAGTAGATATTCATAAAATGAAGAAATTATTGTACGAGACTTTAAAGCATTTCTATAAAGAACACAAAAAGTCACACCCACAAATACACACACACGCACACACACACGCACATAACAAAAGCGATAGGAATGATTAAAAACTTGAAGAAGAATTTAAACGATCTATCATCATAATGAAGTTTATACTGGTGAACTGAGATACCTTAACTCGAGAGTCACGCCGGGAAAATGAAATAAATCTAATTAATGAAACAATAATAATCAATAAAAAATATAAATAAATTCATTTTCCCATGATGCAAGTTATAGAGAAACCGGAAAGGGTTTCTGGTCACATGTGCGATTTTATGACCCCACTTCCGAAATGTACAGTATCTTCCTCTTTCTCCTCTTGGCCTCAACATGTGAACCACGCAGTAATAACGTTCGCTCTGGGGAATGTTAAGTTCCCCGGTCATGAGTCAACTTTTTCCACTTACCAACGGCATCGTCGGACGTGTTTTAGTTGCCCTACTCATGAAGTAGAGGTTCGGTTTTTCCAACCTAGATATAAACAGGTTAAGATTGCATTTACGGGGGAAGCATCCTGTTGAGGTTCGGTCCCACAGGGTAGCGGTTCGTGGAAAGAAACTGTTTGAGTGGAACTTACGTCTCACCAATCGAACATGAAAGGAATGAAGGTGGTTCTCTATAATCTGCGTGGCATAGCGGCTTTAAACTGTGAAGGTTAGAACGGGTGGAACTAAAACAGTAGAAATTGTATGATAGATTAGAGAAAAGCTTATCTGTGGAAAAAATTCATCACCTACAAGGCCGCGTAGATACTTTTAAACTCTATCGAGATTGGAAAGTGAAGTCTAGGAATCTCCTGCCAATATATGGCAAAAGTACTCCATTAAGAATGGCAAGAATAATAATCCGAAAAGTGATGAACACTTCGAGTCAGAGGAAAATTGATTTCTTGTGGCCTGCTGTGCATGTATTAACTACAGCACGATTTCCGTAACCAATTAGGTTCGTAGTTCACCACATATATTGCAGTCGTAGCAGTTATTTTATAGTATCTTAAAATTGTGGAAGTCGTAAGTCGTTATTCAGTCTTTAAATTAAGAATTAGCATTCATCAGAAAAGTCAAATCGAAAACTGTGACATTTTCAAAGACATTACTAGTCGTAATAAACCGTCCCTCCAAAATGATAAACTTCCAAACAATATGTCCTTCCAAATAATAAACTATCCTTTCAAATAATGAGCGGACATTGTCGGCGGATTATTTGAAATGATGGTCGACCTCATCCAACTAATAAAGAAAGCAAAGAAAACGATTAAGGACAAGAGCGGATTATAGGCAAGTTAAGAGCGGATTATAGGCAAGTTAAGAGCGGCTTATGAGCAAGTTAAGTAAACCGTTAGGCAAGGTCGGTGCAGAGGGAAACATGGAACAGCCTTCCGAACAAGATAATGACAGTGGGATATTAACAGGACAAGTATTGCTTTGAAATATGAATGATAGGAAATTGTGGAGAGTAATGTCTCCGACCTATTTTGAAAAGACGGAGCAAAAGAAGAGGAATACACAAAACATTGTGTTAATGAGTAGTAGCAACACTAAATAAAATTTCAGTGCAAAATCATCATTTACAATAGGTTTCAGGTGAAAGAGTTGGTTAATAGTGATTTCTAAATGTAGCTTAGATTTAGCATAAGGCTGAAAGTGGGAAGCAGCCAGCAAGAATCGAACTCACTAGTTTTTTTTTCTTTTTTTTTATTAAGCTTATCACCCCAAGCAAGGTTGGAAGCCACTAGCACACAAGGGGTTACAGAAGGTTTGAAGGAAGAGCAGATAGGAGTGGTAAAGGAGAGGATGTGGAGAAAGATAGTGGATCGATCAACACAAGGGGGTTACAGAAGATTTGGAGCGAAAGCAGATAGGAATGAAAGGTGAAAGGATGTGGAGAAGGGAAGTGGATAGATCAAGGCAACTGGAGATGTCGATTGACGCTACACTTAAATAGTTGGAGCTTGTATTTGTCAGGGAAACAGGAATAAGGAAGGGAGTTCCACAGGCGAGATGTGCGAGACATGAAGCTATTGGAGTAGAAGAGACGTCTACATCTAACAGTTTCAACGGTGAAGGGGTGGGAACGGGATGCCAGCCTCGTGATTTATCTAGCGAGACAAACTTGCTAAGCATTACATCACATCGAAGTGTCCAATGATTTTCTAAGCGTTGCTTAGATACGGCAGAAGGTAGAAAGTGTGGAACACTCAGTGAGGATCGAACTCAATACTCAGTCGTAGTTGATCTAGCGTGACAACCATTACGCCACGTTCTTAAACGTGCTCCCCAAAAGCTTAGTTAATCATTGTATTAAATAGAAAACCAAGAAAAATGAAGGAGAACAACAATAACACTAATAATAATAATAATAATAATAATAATAATAATAATAATGGTAGAAATATGGAAGGACAGTAATTCTAAAAAGAAAGGAAAAAAGAAAAGAAAAGTTAACTTCGCGAGTTGAATGTTTGCCGAAGCAATTCTTTCGCGTTTACTTCTGGGATTGGTCGTCGTAAATATTGTCACGTTTCTTCTAACGCTGCTTCGTATTCAGTTTCCCCGGGCATATTTGATTTTGCTATCGATCTGCTTCTTCTGCCGCTGCAGCTTATTCTGATGTTTTCAAATGCACCGAACAAGCGATGGGCTTGCTGATTTTTATTCTTTTTGGACTTCTTGACTAAAGTTGAAGCCTTCCCTTCTATCTTTTACCGTCCAAAGTCTTGGCGTTCATGTTTACATTTCCGCCATCTTTTTTTATTCAGTATTTTTTCTATCGTTTTCTCGCTAAAAAAAAAGACTATTTTTCTTTTCCTTTCCTTTCTTGCTGGTCTTTACCCAACTTATTGATTTGGTTTTATTTTTTGATATTATTTTCTTTTCCACCTTTTCTTTCTTTCTTCCATTCGTTTATAATTTAATTTCTTTATTTCAATTGTTCTTCAATTTCTGTTAATATTATTATTCATTTTTTTTTCCTTTCGGTCTTCGAATCTGAACTTTTTCTATTTGGGCGTTCTCTTCATATTTGTGCTATTCTTTTACATGATTCTTCATTATTTTTATTTTTCATTTGACTCTTTTTTTGTCGTTTTATTTTTTTAACTCGAATTTTATTCTACCTTCTTATACTTCAGACGTAGTCTACCTTTGCCTGTTTCCTTTTTCTTCAGTTTGTTTCTTTTTTCCCTAATTTCTTTCTTTGTTCCTTTTTATCTTTTTCGTTTCATTCATTCATTCATTCATTCTTTCTCCGCCATATTAAAAACTTAGCTCAACAAGAAAAAAGGATCAAATGAGAAAGTTAATTATATCGCATCAGTCTTTCACATAGATGACACTTGCCTTCCCTTAAATCCTGTTTCTCAGATATAAAGTAACGATTTTGACAAATATCCCTGATTCTATCTATCTATCTATCTATCTATCTATCTATCTATCTATCTATCTATCTATCTATCTATCTATCTATCTACTTTGTTCTAGCCATTAACAATCTACTTTGTCCTATCTATCTATCTATCTATCTATCTATCTATCTATCTATCTATCTATCTATCTATCTATCTATCTCGGAGTGTCTTTAGCAACTGAAATATTCTCATATTTGCTTTCCTTCTCGTCGGTGTTCGAGACTAGCTAAAGACCAGGAATTGCAGTAATCGTTATCATCCATTTCTTTAAAAATGTCAATGAATTCATTAATTTATTAATTAATTGTATGCTATGAAAATATTTTTTCTTAATCTTTATACCGCCTCTTTTTTTTAGATGGTTGGTATATGTGTATGTATTTTTAGATGGTTGGTATATGTGTACGTATTTTTTAGATAGTTGGTATATATGTACGTATTTTTTTAGATGCTTGGTATATATGTACGTATTTTTTTAGATGCTTGGTATATGTGTACGTATTGTTGGACTCTCAGTGTTTACTTCTCTCCCTCTCCTTCTACCTTTCCATCTCTTCCTCATAATCATATACAGATGAATTTATATGAATAACTTGGTTAAAATGTTCTATATCTTTGGCAGAAGAGATCACATTTTCGGATAAAGTGCGTTTGTAGATATAGATGTAATGGACATAGGAATCAACATTGCGTGGTGATTGTCAGTTCCAAGCCACAAACTGTCTTCAGACCAAGATCTGTCTATCTATCTATCTATCTATCTATCTATCTATCTATCTATCTATCTATCTGTCTCTGCCTCTGTCTGTCTCTGTCTGTCTGTCTGTCTGTCTGTCTGTCTGTCTGTCTGTCTCTCTCTCTCTCTCTCTCTATATATATATATATATAAACATAAAATCGAAAATGTCCGCATTTGGGGAATAGCCTGTTTCGGCAGACGAACATATCGGACATCTGTCTTATCAACAGCTGAGTTCATAAAACAGACGAACGATGTCTTCGTCTGCCGAAATAGGGTATTCCCCATATGAGGTAATTTTGGATTTTATTCTTTTGTTTTTTAATAATTTGCCCTGAAATAACAAATACATTGTGCTCATTTCGTCGCTTAGATTAAATATTTTATATTATTAGGATCCACTTGGATTTGTTACTTTTACTGTATATATATATATATATATATGTGATGACGGACTCTCCCGTCGATTTCGACGAATGAGGTTCAGACAACTTATATTTATAAAACTCATTTATGTTTTTGCCTCTGATGACTTTTTAGTCCAGCAAGGGATTTGCAAACAAGGCCGCAAATAGAACATGAATGTGGATTAACCGCTGCAGATAGTGGTGCCGCTGCTAATCGTTTGGCTCTTTCTCGGTTTTCTTTCAGTTTGTTTATGCTTTCAGATTGAAACTTCTTGAGACCTTCAAAACACCGTGATCTCCATTCTTTGCGGTCACCAACGACATTTTCAAGACTCCCATATGGTATGTTCACTGCAGACAGGTTACTCTTCAACTTGTCCTTGTACCTAAGCCAAGGCCGTCCCACATTCCTTTTCCCATCTGCCAGCTGACTGTACATCGCAATCTTCGGAATTCTGTCATCAGGCATCCTCAAGACGTGACCAGCCCACCGCAATTGCGATTGGATAAGGAATGATTCGATTCCAGATATTTTACATTTAGTGAACAATTCAGCATTTGAAACCTTGTCGCGGAGGCTAAGACCACAAATGGAGCGTAGACAGCTTTTATGAAATACGTCTAACTGATGAATGTGATGTCTGTACGGAGTCCAGGACTGAGAGCCATAAAGAAGAATGGAAAGAACAACAGCACGGTAAACAAGGATTTTTGTGTCCAGCCGAATACCCCTTTCGTCCCACAAGCGGTGGCGAAGATTTCCAAAGGCGCAAGTGGCTTTGGCAATTCTGTGAACAATTTCATCGTCAAGAGAACCGCTTTGGTTCACTTTGCTACCAAGGTAAGGAAAGGACTTGACATAATTTAAATCATGACCATCGACTTTCAATTTACGCTCAGGAAATCTATACTCAGGTGGATTTTGCCTTACACCTTCAACTTGTTTCGGCGTAGGGCGTGGTTGATGTACTACCTCAGTCTTCCTTATGCTAACTGTCAGTCCAAAGGCTTTGCACGCGGCAGAAAAACGATCAAGAAGAGCCTGGGCTTCTTCGAAGGATGTGGCAACCAGAGCAGCATCGTCGGCGAAGAGCAAATCGCGGATAATTTCGGTGCGGAGAAGAGTTTTGGCTTTAAACCGTTGATGGTTAAATAAGCCACCGGATATATATATATATATATATATATATATATATATATATATATATATATATATATATATATATATATGTGTGTGTGTGTGTGTGTGTGTGTGTGTGTGTGTGTGTGTGTGTGTGTGTGTCTATTGGTCAAATAATCATCATAAAGTGTTGATTCCTATATATATATATATATATATATATATATATAATATGATTATAATATAGTTTTAATGTATGCTATATTTATGGGCTAAAGTGTCAATATCTCTGATACGGCCTATGTAAATATAAAAGTGTACATTGAGATCAACATCCAGCAGTAACAGTCTGTTTCTTGTTTAAGCACAACCTTCACGTCACACACACTCACACACACATATATATATATATATTATCTATATAATCTATATTTAAGCACAACCTTCAGGTCATAAATATATATATATATATATATATATATATATATATATATATATATATATATATATATATATCTTCACCATATATATATATATATATATACACCTCATCAAAAAACATTTCCCCAACTCTGAAACTAACCCACTTAGTAAAATATTTAATCCTAATACTCTTAAGTTAAGCTATAGTTGTGCTGATAACCTAGAGAAAATAATTAAAAAACATAACAACAGAGTCTTTAACAAGTATAGGGACTCAGAAAATTTGATAACTCACCAGGTTGCAAGCAGCAATACTAAGCATAATGACATGAATAATAAATTATGTAATTGTAGGAATCCTAATAATTGTCCACTAAAAAATAAGTGTTTGACGAGTTCTGTAGTTTATCTTAGTACAATATCAACAGTAGAAA
>OZ038500.1:90757881-90925381 GCA_964036315.1 Acanthosepion esculentum | reverse complement strand
CTTTGTTGTGAGTAAAATGGTTTTGTCTATATGATAAAATTATAATAATATATATATATATATATATATATATATATATATATATATGTATTAAAGAAAAACAAACCATTTAAGGCTCCATATAATAAAATTTATTTCACCATAGCCCTTTTAACGTTGGATCATCAGACTACACTTCCAAAAGGTGAAACGAAATATGAAAAATGAAATGAACATTTACACTTTTGACGGGTAGTATTAAGTTTATGTAATTTAACAGAGAGGGTAAGGAGGGGTGGTGTGAGAGACATGATTGAGTTTAGAGAAGGTTTATTTTAATATTTCTATCTATCATACTTAGTATTAGGGGAGGAGGGACCAGACATTGGCCTATTTAATCGGTTAACTTAACGGAAGTGATATATTGAAAGGGAAGGGGGAGAAGAGAGAGAAAATAAAAAGAAAGAAGGGGGAAGTAAAGAGAAAGAAGATGTCATTAGGCTTTACTAAGAGACAGGAGGAGTGGTATTTTTTAGCAATTTATGTAAAGAAAGATTTTAATGTTTGATAGTAATTTATTTTTTTAAATCAGCGAAGAAATTAATTTGATGTTTGCTAGCAATTTAAATTTTTAACTCTTTTACAAATAATTTAGGGATTTAATACGAGTTAAATAGTATATTTAAAAACACATTCATAGAAAGTACATTAAAATTTTTTTTAAAGTATAATAGTTTACTGATATTAATCTATCAATATTGTAAATGTATATATATATATATATATATATATATATATATATATTGTAAATGTAAATTATATATATATATATATATATATATATATTGTAAATGTAAATTATATATATGTATATATATATTGTAAATGTAAATTATATATATTTATATATATATATATATATATATATATTGTAAATGTAAATTATATATATATATATATATATATATATATATATATATATAACAATAATTTATTTTCTTGATTTACCGGTTTTAGTTATAGAACTCCTTCGCAATTGCCACTTCCCCATACACCCGACACTCAATTCATGAAAATAAGCATGAGTAAGCGAAATCCACAATGACCCATCTCTGTCACCCCATCTTTCTGGACGACCACTTTAGAAAACCTATGCAACTTCCAATTCATTATTCTACTAGAGTCGTGACGGAACGTGCACTCAAGGCGTTTGCAATCAACTGCTGGCTTAATAGGGGTCAAGTCGGGCCTTTAGCCATGCGATGCTGTCCCTATCATGTACACATTGGAGAGCACGATAGAAAGAAAGCATAGATGGGAATGGATTCCTGAAAGTGGGAGCCGTTAATTGCAGAGACGTTAAGAAATGGAGAGTGGTCACGTTGCTTCTTTACTTTGTAAGCGAAAAGGTCGTAAATTGTGACGAATGCACTCAACAAACAGCGGATCTCAGAAAACTTGAGCGGACAGATTAGTTGCAAACAATTCGTTTGTATTTGGACGCCGGTTCTTCGCACTGCGAAGAGAAGAACATGAAGAGACAACCAAAAAAGTTTTTTTTTCTTCCTTCCAGGGTAAAGTGGTTTAAGTTAATTGCAAATATTTTACGATACGTTTTTTTTTTCCAATTCCGGTTGGGTTCGTTATATTTACTTACACGCAAATACCCTCGGGAAAGATCTGTTCCCCCTCAGCTATGGATTAAATAGTAAGTTGTGTATCACTAAACCATTATTATATAAAAAAAATAAAAAAACAATCCTTACAATCTAAAAACATTTTCTGGCTTTAAATAACCTGAAAAGTGTTGATAAACCGAAAAAAAAGGTATCACTCAACAATCCTTCGGTTATTCAACAGAAAGAGCTGTTTTCTTATTTTCGACATTATTGAACGTAAGTATTTGGCTTGGGCAAAAAGCTTGGTCGGATTATTAAGTAAAAATAAAATATTTTCTTTTTTTTCTTAATTTTATTGAATATTAACCATTTTTTACATTATTTACATTATTCAGACTATTGTCCTCATCTTTGTCGCCATATTTATTACAACGTTTCGGCCGTTGTACGCTCCGGCCTTCTTCAGGTGGTTGGAAGGTTGAAATGAAACCTTTATTTCGCTCACTGGGGTAGACTGTTCTAGTTCCACCTGTCATATTTAATGGATGTCAGTTATCAGTTATCTCCTGTTAATTCCCCTCACCAAGTTCTCCACTACCTTAACCGGTCATTGAACTCAAACTCTTTGAGTTCTGTCACTGGATCTAACCAACGCCTTTATCCGCTGTGCCATGTGTCTTTGAGGAAAAAGGAGGACTCTATGGCAGGGAATAGAGACGATTTCCTCACAAATGCAGAAGAGACTTGCGGTTATAGAGAAGTGGTTCTACCGATGAATGCTGAGAATACCAATGACAGAACATATGAGTAATGGTATCCTGGATAAAGGTGTTAGTTAGATCCAATGACAGGACCCAAATAGTATGAGTTCAATACGGCAGTGGAGAACTTGGAGAGGGGAATTAACAGGAGATAACTGATAACTGACATCCATTAAAACATGGCACGTGGAACTAGAACAGTCTACCCCAGTGAGCGAAATAAAGGGTTCAGATCTATATTCCAACCACCCGAAGAAGGCCGGAGCGTACAACGGCCGAAACGTTGTAATAGATATGGCGACAAAGATGAGGATAACAGTCCGAATAATGTAAATAATGTACATAATACCTCATCTCAGGAATATAGACATTTACCATTTTTGCTCTCTTATTTCTGTTACCTTTCAAGAAACTTCACTATGCCATCCGCTGAAACTTTTTTAAAAATATTTCTCGACAAACAGATTTTACTTTCGTATTCTTTAAGGGAACTGAAATATTTTAACTAAAAGCATTCTACAAAGATCGCAATAAATCATGAACCGAAAGTAGCATGCATCGTATGTGTGTGTGTGTGTGTGTGTGTGTGTGTGTGTGTGTGTGTGTGTGAGAGAGAGAGAGAGAGAGAGAGTCTGGGAAACACACACACACACATACACACAAAGACACACACACACATACACACACACACACGTATATATATTTTTATTAATGAAATTGGAGTAGATTTGAATAGCGAAATTAAGTCAGAGCATTTTGTTTACTGATGGGGAAATCTGATCTAGGGCAGAAGTTGTACCCATTGAATCCGGGTCATTAGAAGACAAGGAAAAAAAGTCTAAATAATTTTTATCGATAAAAACTTGAAATAGAGCTGAGTAAGCTAGGAGGACTTTTGGAATTCACATGATTTTGGTTGAAGCAGCCAGAACCTCGTGATGATCGCGTGCTAGGTGGTGGGGCCGAGGGTCGGTTATGGTCAGCCGTGTTTTTCTATATAAACGCGTAGTTATGCAGAAAAAGTGGCAGACGGAAGAGAGAGACGGGTGAGGCCGCGATCGGTCGTCGTCGCCTGCGTGCCGTCACGCGCGTAGGCACCCGCGTCGACCGTTACGGGCCGCGGCGCTACATGACAGACGGGAGAAAATTCTTGGCGAGAATGGAGAAGAGAATTAGCCCGGGCAAGAGATGGGCTACAGACAGTGGAGAGTCGAGATGGAGACTCGAGGAGGAGAGGAAGTGACGTCAGAGATTGGAACGCGGCGTCCGCTAACATGTACTGTTGATATAAGTACCGCTGCTTCTGCTTCCACGAATATTACTACTACTGTTACTACTGCTGAGGAGGAACGCCACTATAAACTTTAAGCCCCGCACAGAAATCTTATCCCCCCATCGCAAGAGTCGTATATCGTTCTGAGACGATTTAACAAGTTAGTCACAATACACTTTCTCTCTCTCTAGAATCCAGTGTATGAGTTTTTATGTCAAATACTTTTCTTTTCTGTAACCCATTTCTTCTCTATACAATTCTTTTCTGCCATATAAAAGACATTAACAATTCAACCATTGAATAGTTGTTTGTCCGGCTTTCTGCAGATATTTTTTGCTGCATTCTAAATTTCTTAGCCCAGACTCTCCAGCCGTGTCTACATCTTCAGTCGACCGGGAACATCACTTCTGATTTCTGGGTCAAACCAAACACAACGTGGGTAGGAAGCAGGATTAAACCAGTGGACCGGCCGAATAATCTACGAATGCTCAGGGGACCCACGGCCACTCCCTTAAGTTCGGTTAGGACCGAATAGACACCTCAACCCAGAGAGTAAGATGTCGGAGTTTGAGGGGCTGGGGCGAAAGTGTTAGAGTAATTCTGTCAGCACTTCTACGTTAACTTGCATTATTTACATTATTCGGGCTGTTATCCTCATCTTCATTTCCGTATTCACAACGTTTCTGCTGTTGTACGCTCCGGCCTTCTTCAGGCGATTAGAATTTCGAACCAAACTCTTTATTTCGTTCACCGGGGTAGATTGTTCTAGTTCTACGTGCCATGCCTCTTTCGGATGTCTCATTTCCCTTTGATTCAACTCTCCATGTTTTTGATTGACCACTGCTTTGGCCTGGTATTGAACTCACAACGTTTTGGGTCTAGTTTTTCGTTATACGCGGGGAAGCAAGCAGGACTAAGACTACACTATCTTATTCCTAGCATGATGGTAAGTTTTTTTTTAGACATTTTTGAAGAAAACCAGATCAAAAATGAGGAAGTTATTCAAGTTTTTATTTTAACTAGTATGAAAACCCCGAATTTTTGGTGTTTTTTTTTGTGTGAAGCAAATGTCGCAGGAAAGCTGAAAGCACATTGCATAAACCTCGAAACATGAATTCTGTTTTGCTTTAAAGCATATCAGATCATACAATAAAAGATGTGTTCGCGTGTAACTTTTCCTGGGTTTTTGCAAAAAGTCGCACTCACCTTCAGTTTTATTGATTTTTCTGCCAAACCCGGAGGCCTTGAGATTGAAAAATTGATCTTAACATAGCCTGGTAAAGTTTCAACATGTGTGTACAATTTCATCGAGATCGGTCACGAAATGTGGACATACATAAATAGCATACACAGACACACACAGAGACACACAGAGACACACGCACACACACACAGATCTTCTGTTTTATAGATATATTGCAACCATAACCAGCTGGTTGATCAGAAAAAGCGTTCAATTAGAATGGAGCAAAAACAGCATCATGTTTAGATGTAACAGTGTCTATCTTCAATTACTTTAAAGTACTTTTATTAAAAACATTGTGAATTAATGCAGTTACTGATATAACAAAAGTAGTCTGTATATATCAGTTGAAGTTAGCCGAGGAAATGAAGGGGTAAAACAGGCAACATGAAGACCCACTTCAGACCACAATTATTTTGGAGTTTTTGAAAATCCAATTTGTCAGTGTGCTACCAGGGATGTAAAACAGAATACATTTATAAAAAAGTTGTTAACTTTGATGAAAATTGGCTGAAAAATCAACGAAAAATAAGAAAGAAACCAGTAAAAACCGCCATTTTTTGCTATTTACGCGGGTTTTCACTGTATGAGTGGACTCATTTATCAAGTTAGTTTTCGACAAAAAACCCTCTTTACAAAAATACGTCAATGAAACCTGATCTACAAATTGATTTCTTAGAAAGAATACATATTCTATTCATGCAAACCGATCCTAAAAATATTGTCGACATTAAATAACCCATTGAGGCTGATATGTCGCAAAACAAATTCGACCATCCAGCAATACCTATTTATAGTAAAATTACCAACAAACGAACAGTACCTATTTATAGAATAATTACCAACAATAAATTTTATGCCAAGATGACCAGCAACATTTTATCTTTAGTTGAGGGCATACAATTGGGTTCAAAATACATTTAGTTGAAGCTATAAAATTATGTCCAAAATATTTAGATTTCGGCATTAAATGACCCATAGAGTGTGTTATGCCACTAAACAAAGTCAACCAACCAATAATTTTGGCGCCAAAACAAACTAAACTTAAAAGTGGTTTATAGTTCCTTTTCGCTTTACTGAGTCGTCGTCGTCGTCATCGTGCCTGCGGTTGGTAATATAAAATCCGAACGAAAACGGATATTCAATTTCCTGTCCTTCGTACTATTACGGGATAAAATATTATAAGTTGTACGGGGATATGTTCATAATAAATTTGAACTTCCAGTTTATTTTATATTGCCTAGTGAGATCAATGATCATCTTGAAGACACCTAACTTATCTGTCCCGGGAACAAATATTTATGATCTCATGTGAGACAGGGTAAATAATGTTACAAGGCGCAATAAAATAGTCAACATCGACAGCTGTTTCATCTAAGAGACAGCGAAAAGAAAGAGCAAATCAAGGGTTCAAACAAATAACCATAAGATATATTAAGAAAAGTACCGATATTCAGAGAACTTAAAACGATTATTTGATTACTTATTTTAGTGCATTTTACCTAAAATTATTGCCAACAGAAGTAAATTCCATTATGTAAATAAATTAGCCATCAATAACCCACAGAGGAGGCAGTCTGGAGAAATGGGTAGCGGCTCGGATTGAGGAAACGGAGAGGCCAGTTCGAATTCCAGTCGAGTTCATTGCATTCACTTATGTGTTAATACCCTTGAGAAATGTATAAGTTAATCTTTTTCTCCCAGCTATGGATGAATACCAGGACAGATTGAGCTCTATATCTTTGGTTGGCAACCAGTCTAGGAGAAGAAAAACTTTGAATTCAAACCTCGTGCTGCCTTGCTGGTCCTGCCTCTTTAACTCCTGAGGGGAGGGACGAGCTAACCTCAACATTCCCCAGGCAAAAGGAACCAGCAAGCCGTTGCACTATTTTGCCTTGAATGTACCCATGATTCCAATTGTGAGATAGAGGGGAGTGGTGACCACGATGGCTGCGTAAAATGCACTCAAATCAACCAACCAGCAATACTTATTGATATTAAAATTACCAACAATACATTTTGTAGGAAATGACAAACAGCTCATTTTATCTGTAGTTGAAGGCATACAATTGCGTTCAAAATATATTTAGTTGAAGCCATAAAATTGTATTAGAAATCAATAACGCCTTTTTATAGTTATCTGTCACATACTATTGCCAACTAAAACGTTTTTTTGGTTTGTTTTATAAAGGGTTATACTCAGAATCAGGAAGAGGCAGCAGAAATTTCCTGGAAACATAATGAAGGAAGGAAGGCTTGGAAAAATAAACCTCACAAGGAATACTGAGAGAAAGAGTGATAGGCTAAGCCAGTGAGTCACTTACCTGACTATTATCTATTGTCAATGAATGACTTAACGGGGAGCAAAGGAGGACCTTAGCAAAGGGAGAAAACCTTCTAAGGACTACAAAGGATAGGAAGCAGTGGAGAGCCTTGATCAACTATTTGTTGCACTAAGAAACTGTTGTTTCTTTATTACCCCTGCCTGTCCTTGTTCTGCTATCCATTCTCACAAACTCCTTTGCTCTTCTTGCCTTCGGTGTCCTTTTGGGTGTTAAATTCGCCAAGCTCTACTTTCCTTATTGTGTCTTAGGAATTTTAGTTTTCTCTTTCTGATTGTTAGTATTGTTTTCTTGTAGTTTCTATTCTCCTTTAAACTTCTACGTTACATATGACCTATCTATTCTATGGTCTTCTCAGCACCCGTTTGTATAACCACATCTCGGTCGCTTCAAGACGCTTCATGCCATATAGGAGATTAGATATCACACACACAGCATTTCTTGGTTTCTCAGTACATTTTTCGCAATTCTTAATAATTTGCTTAGTTTCTTATTTACATTATTCGGACTATTGTCCTCATCTTTGTCACCATATTTGTTACAACGTTTCGGCCTTTGCACGCTCCGGCCTTCTTCAGGTGGTTGGAATGTCGAACTGAACCCTTTATTTCGCTCACTGGGGTAGACTGTTCAATAACTCTCTCAGTCTTAATCAGAGCAGGTTTAAAATTATTATTATTACTATGATACTTAGAGAAGGGCGCGATTTAAAAAAAGAAGTAAAGAAAACACAATAGTATGTCTGTCTCCTGCTTTATGTTTAAAAATTGCATACACGTATAAAAACAAGTCTGTACAAACGGCACTTGTTTTGAGAAAAACGGTTGTACTGGTAAGCAACGTGACAAAGCGAATAAAACGCTGCATGTCTGAACGGAATGCAATCTAAATGTTAGTAACATGATGGGGTGCTCATCTTGATCTTTTGAGTTGGTTGGTTAGATAGTAACATTAATTATTCAAATAGCTTAATATAAATCTTATGTAACTTTCCTATCATTTTGTTCTTACCTCCCGGTGCAAGTCGTTAGGAGTAACATACGTAACTATCCTCACGGGTTTAAGGGTCGAATGGTCAGTGGATTTGGGGTATTTTTTCAGAATGTGCATCTTAAGATGTTCGTCGAAATTACAGTCGTTCGTGGTAATATTTTCCGATAGTTCTTTTGATATCATATTGCAGTGTGAGACATCGTACTATTAAATATTTTGTCTAATTTTCTGTTGTGCAACCCACATAAATCAAGTCATGTTTGATACATTCGGCGGGGTCTCTCAAATGGGATATCTATTTGACATACGCTGAAAATAATATGAACAAATTAAACATATTTAAATTACAACAGACATATTGTTAAAACATATTGCATTAATTCATTTCAGACACAAACAATTTCAGTGAAAATTAAGTTACGATAGTGGACGACAACTTAAGATAAAATATAATTAACATAATTTCCGTAATGAAGAAAGATGAAAAGCAGGTATAGTTGTTAAGTTATTAGAAACCTTATACTCTTTAGTAAAATATTTTAGAAATGAGACGAGCATTGGTTGGTTAAATATTCGTGCTTGTTTTCTGTCCGCGCGTGAGGTACAAATAAAAGGACAATGTATCGAGTAGTCAGTCAGTCTAGGTATGAGTCCAAGTGAGAGTCCGCTTGATAGTCTGAGTAGCAGTAGGATGTAACATTCTGAGTTGAAGTCGTTAAAAAAAGTCTTCATAAAAAGAAACCGGTCCAAAAAAAAAATATAAAAACAAATTTAGTAAAACACCTCAACAATGTCTGGAATATAAAAAATTACTTATTTATTTCTTTCCCTTGCTTTTTTCTTTGTGGACGAGTTGAATATTTTTCAATGCCAATTTTTCAATCCTTTAATCTTTTATAATAGCAACGATCTGGCTAGATAAAATCTTCGTCGTCATATTTTAATTCTGATTATACTTTACATAACGTCGTACCATTATTCAGATCAGCAATTGTTTATTCCTGGTTGATTGCGATGGTAGCCGGAAGAAAGGATATATAAAAGGCGTTGTTTGATTTTAGGGAAAGGAAGTGAAAAGAACGAAATAAACAAATAAAGGGGAGATAGACGAGGCGAAACAATTTTTGTGTGTTTAACGTCTATTTTAGTAAAATTGAATCTCATGCTAACTTTAAATCTTGTCATTTATAATCTCTTATTTAAATACTGACCATTATTCACATATATGTTTTTTTACTGAACTATTACAGTATGTGACGATATATAAGACGCACTGGTGTATAAGACACAACCCAATTTCAGCAGGGCAAAAAAAAGGAATTGGTGAAAATTATTAGTAAATGGTACAGCCTAGGCTATATTTATGAGGCATTATTTTAGTTAAACAAGCCATGATTACAATTAAACAAAATTAATAGGAAAATAAAGAACACGAGCCTATAAAAACTTCATAATATCTAATGGTAAGAAAACAAAATAAAAATCAAGCAATTATTACAATTGAGCAAAACAATACAGTTAGCATTAAAATTCAGTCAAAAATTTCCCTTTATATGATCTGTAGAACCTGTGCCTAGTAAATGTCATAGTGGAATAATTAGGATACAAACATTCTGATTGTATTTATACCAATGCAGCCGGAAGTTATCACAAGAAAAATAATAATGAAACAAATATATTTTACAAATATATAATTTGAATTTATTGCATATAATTTTAGTGAAATAAAGTACTAATATTAAACGTGATGAAATTAATATAATGAATATTATCAATGATAACACTTTTAATCTGGATAATAGTCTTTTAAATAATGACAATAGGTATATGAAAGTTACGCTAATAGGAGTTGCCTGGTAGCTAATTTCGGACGGCTATCCCGAATTTTAAACCTACATATGGCATATAAGACGCAGGGGAATTTTAAAAGATATTTTTAGTAAAAAAAAGTACACCTTATATGCTTTCAAATACGGTATTTTAAATTTGTTAGGCTCAAATATTTATCGAGACAATAGGGTATTTTATAGTTGTAGAACTCACAAGGAGCTTATTCAAAGATTAACTTCATAGTTAAGTTTCATCAGAAAATTCAAATAAGAGAACCGTGAAATATGGAGGCACAGCAGAGTAATGGCTCAGTTTGAGGTATTAAAGTAAGTCTTATTAAAGACGAGTGACGAGGTTTGTTTTGATAATTTCTTTCAGTAATAGATAACGGATATTTGGCTTCAATGTTTAAAGAATTGTTATATCGAAATGTATGTGTTCGAAAGCTTTCAACCATTTTTGTCGCAATTTCTGGGATGATTACTTATCATTATTTATACTATCCATCTTTGTTGTTTTTATCAAAACGTTTCAGCTGTTGTGCCCTCTGGTCTTCCTCAGGTGTATATCTGGGTAATCTACAGAAAAGATCGAACTAAACCCTTTATTTAATCTACGGGAGTATACTGTTCTCGTTTCGCTGCTCATGTCTTATGTTATTTTTGTTCAGTTATTGCTGTTCAGTTATTGCTCGCCCGTTTCCACAGAGACAAGTACACACTGCCTGAATTAGGGATTGAACTCAATTTACCAAATTCGCAAACCAACGCATTTAAACTACTAGGCCATGGCCTCGTAGGAAAATTTGTTTAGATTTTGTAATCTAAACCTAACCTGTTAAGCTGCCAATACTGCTGGCTGATATGTTTTTGACTGCTTCTGTTTAGGATTTGCTGTCATCTGTTTTTCTTTTTTTATTAGCGGCTCCCATACTGCATTCATTTCTATGCTAGGCCAATTAAGGAGATCCTCATATCCTAGCATACGTGCTGATTCTTTCAGACGTCTAATTATCCAGTGTTTTTTGTCCAGTATTCACACTACATTCCAAAGGGACTGATGACCAATTATTTGCCTCTATACATGATCAGCCATGCCCTATTTCATTGTCTCCCCTCATGATCATGATGGAGAATAACTTTTTTCTGTTTACCAAAGCATGAATTATTCGTCGTAATTCCAAGTTTACCCGATCAAGTTTCTGGCAATGAACTTCTACTGTGATGGTCCTTCCATGTTCTAAATGATCGTAATGGATGACACTTTTCATATTTTACAAACGAGTAATTCTGCGGATAGATTCCTGGTTTTGGTACCAACAATAATTTCCTATTTTGTGATAATCACTGTCCGTTTCTTTTTCTGATGACATGCGAAACTCATTTTTCATCACATGTAACATGTAATGTAAAAATGAAAAATTGACAAAAAATTAAAATATTGTTGCAGATGATGGAACGTTGTGTTTAATTCTCAAAGGAAAAATCAGGAGGAAAGCAAATTCTCTCTTTGAAAGTGTAGAGTGTGTCGTTTTTCAAAATGAAGCTATTTGGATATTTCACAATTGACATTTAAAAAAACAACAACAACTATTAAACAGCAGCTAATATGCACGAGATTTCACTGCATTCGGATATTAAATGACTTGCTGCCACTTAATATCCAGTAAAAACAATCAAACACCTTGTACTAATCTGGAAATGCGGTGAATGCAAATCATAAATGTCTAATTATTTTGAACTATTCAAGTAGGTTTGAAACTTTTGCACCTCCCTTGGCTCACGCCACAACAGTGAGAGGGTTTGGATACGCACAAAATTACCCACACAAACATTTTGACTGAAAATTGTCTGTTTGTACAGAATATTCATAAATTGCTATTCAAGGAGTGCATAGTGCTTTTCAGATTTCTATTGATGCAATAAGAGTCCAGGTGCCCCGCTCGAACAAAAGATAAATTCATATATATATATATATATATATATATATATGTATATATATATATATATGTACGTATATATATATATATATATATATATATATATATATATATATATATATATATATATATATATATGAATTCATCTTATATATATGTGAATGTAAGTATATGAGGCTGAGAAAGAAAAGAGTAACTTTATAAGATGGCCAGAGAGAACGTTGTTATCAATAAAGATAATATGAATAGAGGTGAAAGTGATGAAAGATAAAAGAAAGAGACAAAAAGAGAGGAGACTAGAAAGGCGGGTGGGAGAGAGAAAGAAGGCATGAGAAAGAGAGAGATGGATGGAGAGAGTCAGAAATGAAGGGAAGTAGAAGAGAAAGAAAGAAAGATGTCGAGTTAATGGATCAGACAGAGAGACAAAATCGAAGCCGGAGACGATATTGGAAAATCCAGATAGAATCCGAATAGATATACAGAAAAGAAGAAACAGTGAGAAATAGAGAAGGGAAATAAAATAAAAAGAGAGCTAATGGGTATAAAGAAGAAAGAGGAAGTCAAAGAAAGAGCAAAAAGAGAAAGAAAGTAAGAAAAGTTGAGAGAAGGAACATATCAAAGGGAAAAAGAAATTGAGAGAAAGAAAAAACGAGAAACAGATAAAAAGGTAGAAACAGAAAGAAAGTAAAGAGACGGAAGTAGTCGAGAGAAAGAGAGAGAGAGAGAGAGAGAGAGAGAGAGAGAGAGAGAGAGAGAGAGAGAGAGAAAGAAATTGAGAGAGTGAGAGAGTGAGAGAAAGAGAAAAAGAAGAAAGGAAAGATAGAATGAGAGGAAATAGGGAAAACAAAATAGAAAAGAGCAGAAGAGAGAGAGAGAAATACATATATATATATATATATATATATATATATATATATATATATATATATATAGAGAGAGAGAGAGAGAGAGAGAGAGAGAAAGAGACGGAGAGAGAGAGTGAGAGAGAGTGAGAGAAAGAGAAAAGAAAAATGGAAAGATAGAATGAGAGGAAATAGGGCAAACAAAATAGAAAAAAGCAGAAGAGAAACACACACACACACATATATATGTATATATATATATATATATATATATGTAGAGAGAGAGAGAGAGAGAGAGAGAGAGAGAGAGAGAGAGAGAGAAAGAGACGGAGAGAGAGAGTGAGAGAGAGTGAGAGAAAGAGAAAAGAAAAATGGAAAGATAGAATGAGATGAAATAGGGAAAACAAAATAGAAAAGAGCAGAAGAGAGAGAAATATATATATATATATATATATATATATATATATACATATATATATATATATATATATATATATACATATATATATATATATATATATGTATATATATAGAGAGAGAGAGAGAAAGAGAAAAAGAAGAAAGGAAAGATATAATGAGAGGAAATAGGGCAAGCAAAATAGAAAAAAGCAGAAGAGAAACACACACACACACATATATATATATATATATATATATATATATATATATGTAGAGAGAGAGAGAGAGAGAGAGAGAGAGAGAGAGAGAGAGAGAGAGAGAGAGAGAGAAAGACCTAGATAAAAGAGATGATTAAGAAATGGGGGGAAAAACTAAGAAATAGCGGTGTACACATAAAAAGATTGAAGAAAAAGCCACTTGATGATTCTATAGAATTTGGTGCCATTTACTACGAGTGTTTAAAACCTGCACAGCAAATAACAATTCAGGACTGCAATCTCTACCAAACCTAATCCAATTCTTCGGGGGAATTATAGATTCGCCCTTTCCAAGCCGGGAATGATAACCCCGACATTCGTCCTGTTATTATGAATAACCCCAAGAGGAATTACCCCGCCTCGCCTTTCATCGAACTGAAGGTTATTACTTTGGATGCGGAGCGTCAAGATACACCATACACTGCAGATTATTGAATAGCGAACATGTATATTAATGCAAATGTATATATATATATATATATATATATATATATATATATATATATATAGATAGATAGATAGATAGATAGATAGATAGAAAGATAGGGAGAGACACAGAGAGAACGAGCGAGAGATGTGTATATATGTGCATGGATAGATATATATAACAGGTATATTGCGTGAATGTAGCCATATATATAAAAATGTATTTAATATATATATATATATATATATATTAATATATATATATATATACATTTAATAAACTAAATATTATATATATAAATGTATTTATTTATGTTATATAAATTAGATGCATATTCTCCCATAAAAATCTTTACATAAGTGTAAATACATACTCATGTATACATCTATATATCTCCACACACACACACACACACACACACACACACACACATATATATATATATATATATATATATATATATATATATATATATATATATATATATATATATATATATATGCGTGTGTATACACATAAATATCCTTTAGATTAGCAGCACTCTCGTATCTAATATGCATACACACATACACATATGATATATAATTAATGTAATATGTGTGCGCGTGGCCGAGTGGTTAGATCGTTCGCTTTCGTACCATGAAATCAGAGTTCGAATTTCACCACGGTTGATTCGTCACGAAGAAGACTACCTGAACCCAGCGTGGCACAGTGGAAAGAGGCGTTAGTTAGATCCAGTGACAGGACCAAAAGAGTGTGAATTCAATACTCGGGTAAGGCAGTGGAGAACCTTCAGAAAGAAATTAAGAGGAGATAACTGATAACTGACATCCATTAAACATGGCACGTGGAACTAGAACAGTCTACCCCAGTGAGCGAAATATAGGGTTCAGTTCAACATTCCAACCACCTGAAGAAGGCCGGAACATACAACGGCTGAAACGTTGTAATAAATATGGCGACAAAGATGAGGACAATAGTCCGAATAATGTAAATAACTGAAAAGTTTGTAAAAGTATTTTTGATACACACTATATATATATATATATATATATATATATACCATATAAATTTCAGTTTATAATCTTTGTTTTATTAGAAATATTTAAAATTATCTTTTTGGTGGTGCGAATTTTATTATTCGACTCCAGAGTTGTTAATTATATTATAAATAAATATATATTTGTATTTAATTGTCTTTTATTTCAAATATACAAAGATACCCGTGGGTTATAAGAAAGATAACTCACCCTCCAAAAATAAAGAAAAACAAAACAAAAAGATTGCAAAATCATTTAATGATAGAATCGTAACTTTTAAAATGGTGACAAAATTGAGCATAGATAAAAAACGGAATTGAAAACATTGGCAAGATAAGAAAATGAGAAAAATGACTGACTTTAAGAATATCACAAAAAGAGATTTGAGAAGACGTAAAGAGTAATAAGCAAGGAAAGCGGATGGAAAACCACTAAAATATTTGAAGTTTCGCCAACATAAACAGTGAGAAAACATTCAAAATATGGGCTGAAGACACATGAACATCCAGAGTACCATCTTTTAAGAAGAAAATCTCAAAGTGAAAAGTGTATGTTGCTGATATCACAGTATTTCCTAATGATGAATGTAGAGCTACATTGGATGAAGCTAAAGGTTGGATCCCTTATGAAAATAATTAACAAATAATGGTTTGGACAAAAGGGAGAGGAGAGTAATATTTTAGTCTAGTCTTGCAAGTATTAAAACTAAAGATTTCTTCAAAAGTCAGTGTAAGTTCCAGGATAAAACATTTTTGAAGGTCACATCCACTAAACATTAGACAATGCAAGACAATGCTCTTTCATATTCTATACAGTTGACTATTGTCCACCCTGCCAAGAAAGGTTTCAAATACGAAGTTGGTCTGAAAAGTAACGGGACTGGGTGTGTTGTGTGAGCCGAAGATGTAGAAGCGGATTGTGTCGTCATCTAACATGACATCTTGGGAACTTTAGAACTGTAATCTTAGCTTTCTGCAGCTAATACATTTCTTTTCACATGCTATTTTTTTGGGCAGAACAATATGTGGCTGCTTCGCCACAACAATGCACCTGCTCACAATGCTCTGAGAATCCAACAGTTCCTGGCTGAGAAGAACCTCACCGTACTGGAACAATCTTCCTATTAACCTGATCTTGCACCGTGTGACTTTTTTCTTTTCTCTAAATAGGTCATCAAGAGGGCTCGGTTTTGAAGACGTGGAGTGAAATTTTCACGGGTACTGTTAGTAAATGTTTTCACTGGTCCAGTATCTCATACAGCTTAAGAAAATCTCATTTTATTATTTCACATATTACACTCTTGACATTCTGTAACCTTCATGAGTCTTTAGTCATTGATTCTACTGACGAAATAGCAAAGCTGGACAATTTTTAACCTTTTAAAATTTGTACCAAATTAAAAGGTTAAAAATTGACCAGCTTTGCTATTTCGCTGAAGTACATATTAAATGGAGGTGAGAGCTATCACTTCTTCTACCTCCCCACTTTAAACAAATATGATTGATGCTTTCTTATTATGTTTTACTAAACGTAGATCGGATGGGGCAGCAAATTTGGAGCAACTAGTGTCGATCGACCGCATTTCTCAGTCATAGAGATCTGGCGAGACAAGCTTGCTAACATTCACGTTACGTCTGGAGAGCCCATGTATGTTTTGTTTTTCTCAATATAACTATTAGCGTCACAGTTATAGCTTTCTCTTCTGACTTCCCTCGCAACCAAAATGAAATGGTCCATTATTAATCTGTGGTATTGACAGGGCGTAACGCACGCGTTTACTTACTAAGCAACTTATATATGTTATTGACTAACAAAGGAAAAAGAGGAATTATGTGATGATGAATGTTCCTGGAATTTATCTGTTTAGGATATATTTATAAATAAATAAAATAATATTGCATTTCGCATAATAAAATCTGATAACCTCAAAAGAAGTTTGCTTTGTTTTGTTTTACAGCATATCAACCCTAATGGGTTATTTAATTCCGACAAAATTTTTATTGCTGGTAATATTTTTTTCCTAAAAATGTATTGCTGATGGTATTTTTTCTTCAAAAATCTATTGCTGGTAATGTTTTTCTAAAAAATGTATAGCTGGTAATATTCTTTTCAAAAAATGTATAGCTTTTTGTATTGCTGGTAGTATATATTTAAAAAAAAAAATTGTTGGTAATAATTTTTTTTCTTCAAAATTTATTGCTGGAAATATTTTTTTTACAGAGTATTCCTGGTATTAAAACTTATTTTTACACTTTCATAGTATTTTGCCCCCAGTTTCAAGGTTAACGATTTGCCCTTAGCTGGGATCCTAACAGGTGCTACCACCCCGGATCAGGGTGGACTTGGGAACACCAGCAATTAAGATGTGGTTCCACGATCCTCAAAACCTTCTGATCAGAGGCCTTGCTGTTGGGTATAGTTTATCGTCTTACCCAGGACGCGTACGTAGTTTATCGTCTTACCCAGGACGCGTACGTAGTTTATCGTCTTACCCAGGACGCGTACGTAGTTTATCGCCATACCCAGGACGGCCAAAAGAAGTCATTATGAATATTTTTTATTAAAAATAAATATTATATGTTCAAACTCACATGATATGCTAATCATGTAAGCATAAAGATTCACTAAACACAGGTTAGATATGGCACAAAGCTGAAAGTGATGATCGAACTGAATATGCAGTCATAATTGATCTGGCGAGACAAGATTGCCAACCATTGCAGCACGCCCATGTAGCTGTAAGGATTTCCTAAACATAGCTTAGATGTGGCACAGGGCTGAAAGTGTGGAGTACTGTGTGGATCGAACTCATTATTCAGTCGTACTTGATCTAGCGAGACAAGCTTGCTAAACATTATAGCATGTCGAAATGCCCGTAACGATTTTCTAACCGTAGCTTAGATGGGTTATAAGTTCCAGAATATGGAGCACACAGTACTTGATCTAACGAGACAAGATTGCTAAGCATTACACAAAGTCGAAAAGTCCTTAAAGGATTTGTAATCGTAGTTTAGATGTGTCATCAGACCGAAAGTGTAGAGCATTCAGTGTGGATCAATCTCACTATTCAGTCGTACTTAATCTAAAGAAAAAAGGATGCTAACCATTGCAGCACTACGAAATGCCCGTATGGATTTTCTAACCGTAGCTTAGCCATGGCATAAGGCCGAAAGTGTGGCCCACCTAGTGAGGACCGAAATCACTCGTCAGTCGTAATTGATCAAGTTAGACAAGGTTACTAACCATTACAGCACGTCGAAATACGCGTAAGGATTATCTAAATGCAGCATAGATAGTGATTTTCCAAGCGTAGCTCAGATGTGGCACAAGGCCGAAAGCATGGCGCACTCAGTATCGAACTCACTACTCAGTCGTAATTGTTCTAGCGAGACAAGCTTGCTAACCATTACACCACCTCGAGGTGCCCAAAATGTAGCATTGATATGTCATAAGGCCGAAAGTAGATAAAAGAGAAAATGGAAACAAAACTTCTTCTTCTTCTTCTTCTTCTTCTTCTTCTTCTTTGAAGAAGAAGAAGTTCGGCTCTTAGAGTCAAGTAAGATATTTAGAAAAGGAATTCAGTTGTAGATGTTAATTTTCTAAATGGAGGAGCGAATTATTTTCACCGGTAGTTTTTAGTTCATTTCTCTGAAATTTCATCAACGTTATTTGAAACGAATGGCAGATGAAAAACATTCGATTTGACTTAATTTCCAAACTCTGAGCGTTATTTTGCCAGGTATTTGAAAGATGAGTAAAGTGCAAATTTGCAAGAAGTTCGCGCTTGTTTTTGAATTTGTTTCATTATCACTGAGTGAAGAATTTTCAGTCGTTGAATTCTGGGCCGTTAAGAAATGTCCATTACTGCAGACGAAAACACCACGAGTGTATGATGCAGCCATGAGGTGAAAAGTGCCTACTATGCCAACGCGTGAAGAAGTGGCATGTCAATTTCCAACGTGGAAATCTTAAGGCCCAAGATGAAGCAGAATCCGGGACGGCTTCACGGTGTTAAAACTTGTTCATTTTCATGAACTAATTTACAATCTGATCTGGTGCTTGTGGCATATATTTAAGGATTCTTTATAAAGAATCTGAAATGCTATCGGTAATGACCTGGCATATCAACTTCAATCGCCTTAACATCTAAGCCCCACCATTCTCATGCTCTCGCTGACAAACCACTCCCATTCCCTTCGTGTTCTTCTGATAAAGAACACATTTCATTCAGACAGATTCTTCCCAAGAACTGTTACTTTCTGAAACAAGCTCCCGAGAAGATACTTCCGTAGTAACTTCAATCTTGGTCTGTTTTTGAAAAAAAGAGCACCAGGACTTAATTCACCCCACCAGAAATTTGGAAACGGTATATATATATATATATATATATATATGTGTATTATGTCATCCCATAAGTTCTGTCCGAATTTTAACTTTTTGTTAAAATGAACGAAATTTAAAGAGTATTTTATAATGTCTAATGGAGCTGAACATTATTTTTATGTTTAGATGCATTTAAACTGATCAAATTTTATTTCAGAGAATAATAAAATTAAATTTTGTTTGATTAAAACCATGCTAACATGGAAGTACCCAAGAATCATTTGAGGCACATAATGCTTTATGAGTTCAAGGAAGGAAACTCAGCAGCCGGAGCGGCTAGAGACATTCACTCAGTTTATGGAGAGGAATGTGTGAATGAAAGAACTTGCAGAAGATGGTTTGCAAAATTCAGAGGTGGAGATTTCACCCTTGAAGATGAAGATCGAACCGGACGTCCAGTTGAGTTTGATGAAAAGCTTCTTGAAGCAGCCTTTGAAGAAAATCCTGCTTTCAGTTGAGGAATTGGCAGTGGTTCTCAGTTCAAACCATACAACTGTTCATCGTCATCTTCAGCAACTTGGAAAAGTTCCTAAGCTTGGAAAATGGGTGCCTCATGAATTGTCTGAAAACAACCACAAATCTCGAGTTGACATCTGCTCTTCTCTCCATTGTCGCCAACTTGTTTCACCTTTTTTGGATAGACTTGTGACTGGCGACGAAAAATGGATCTTTTATCGAAATGTTAAGCGTCGTAGACAGTGGCTTGGTAAAGGGGAAGGACTCCAGCCACAGCCGAGAAGGGAACTTCATGGGCAAAAGGTTCTTCTTTCAATCGGGTGGGATTGCCAAGGAATAATCCACTTTGAATTCTTACCACCTAATACAACAATTAATGCTCAAATATACTGTCAGCAATTAGAGCGTTTGAACCAAGCGTTGAGGAAAAAAAGACCTGCTCTAGTGAATCGAAAACGGGTGATGTTTCATCAGGACAATGCGCGACCACACACAGCAAGAATCACGTCACAAAAGATCGAAGAACTTGGTTGGGAGAAAATTCCTCATCCACCTTATTCTCCCGACCTTTCTCCTTCAGACTACCATTTGTTTCGTAGCTTACAGAATCATTTGGAAGAAACAGCTTTTGTAACACAGGAAGAGGTTAAAACTGGCATTTGTGAGTTCTTCGAATGAAAGGCAAAAGAATTTTACAGTAACGAAATTAGTAAGCTTGTTAATAGATGGAATGAAGTCATAGATAATCAGGGAAATACATTGTTGATTGAATCTGTAATTAAATGTAACATTTGGTCACTTGTTTTCTTTATTCAAAATTCGTACAGAACTTATGGTATGACCTGATATATATATATATATATATATATATATATATATATATATATATATATATATATATATATATATCCACACACACACATATATATATATATTAAGACATTTTTATGTTTATACATTCTTTTGTTTTAGATACAAATATTTAAGTAAATCTCTGTTTATAATAAACAGTATTAACAGAGAGAATGTCCGAGAAAAGTTCATAGAAAATATGCGTCCTCCGACAGGAATCGAACTTGTATCCTATACGGAACCGTCATATAGCCTGACGTGCTTTTACCGATTTAGCCACAAAGGAGCGTTTCGGTTAGCAAGGTCAATTTTACTGTTTTTAAACTACAATTTTCCATGATTTTTCTCACGTACATTCATATCTGCTCGATGCGTATCCAAATGTAAACCAATGACGTCACACATTATGAAATGGTCAAAGTCCGACAATTATTTTAAGACATTTTTTTATGTCTTAAAATAATTGTCGGACTTTGTCCATTTCATAATATATATATATATATATATATATATATATATATATATATTAAAAACGACCGATAAGGTGCATATGTTTCATTTTTCAGCATATTCTTTTAATTTATGTACAAGTTGCAGCACATTTATTTTCTTCGATCTCTAGTCATAATCAAGAATTTTAATGGTACCGCCGTCATAGAGAATTCTTTTCTTAGCTTCATCTCGGCATTTTTGTAATTCTATAATTCTAATTCAAATATGAGTCTATCGGATACGAGTGATATAGTATATAAAGATTTATACATATATGTAAGTGATCTACATTCGCATTAATACCTTTGGCTTGAATTCACCTTTTCTGTCCCCACAAGCTATGGGTTAAATATCTATAGAAGAGTAAACTGGGCTATTCAGACTTGGTTGTCAGTTAGTCTAGGAGAAAAGATTGCTCTGAATTGAGAACCGTGGAGAAAGAAATCACTCCGACTTAGTGGAAACAGGACTAGCCGTCGGTAAACAAGGCGAGATATCACTGGACATCAACAGCAGAACGGGAACAATCTAATCATATAGATTTAAGAAAGGGTTCGGTTAGAATATTTCTGAATATTACTCGGATAGACCTGAAGACATCCGGAGGGCACAGCGGCTGAAATGTTGTAATAGCAGCGACAAAGACGAAAAAATCCATCCGAATGTAAATGCCAATTTAAAAAATTTTTTTTTATAAGTATTTCACTCCAAGCAAGGCGGGAAGCCACTATCACGCAAGGGGTTACAGAGGATTTGGAGCGAGAGCTGACAGGAGTGATAGAAGAAAGGATGAGGAGAAGGATAGTGGATAGATCAAGGCAACTGGAGATGTCGATTGACATTACATTTGAATAGTTGGAGATTATAGCTATCAGGGAAACAGGAAAAGGGAAGGGAATAACACAGGCGAGAGGTGCGAGATATGAAGCTATTGGAGTAGAAGAGACGGCTACATTTAACAGTTTCAACAGTGAAAGAGTGAGAGCTGCATGCCAGCCTCGTAGAACGCCTCGTAGAACTTGGATGAAGTCTGGGAACCAACGAAAGCAGCTCATCGGAGCAGTTACTATGAAAGTATTTGTGAAAAAGACAGAGAGAGGCGACGGCACGTCTGTGAGAAAGCGACTGCAGACGAGATGCCAGATCAGGGCTAATTACATTGCATATCCGTCTCTGGATCTTATCAAGAACCCCGAGACAAACAGAAGGGGTTCCAGACCGTATATGACAGCAATACTCCATGCAAGAGCGAAAACTCTCGATAAACATACACCAACGTATTTTGGTTTTATAGAGTATTTCTCCGGAGAAGAATGAGCTGTCATCTCTCACTCATTAAAGTCCTGCATTTTAGCATATAACACATAGCCATGGTGTACCTTCTAATATCCGTTACATTTTGGTGAACAATATAGCAGTTCACTGCCACTCTAAATGTAAAAATAAAAAACGAAAAAAAAAAGACGATTAAAGATCTTGGAGGCTCTTTGCATTAAAAGAAAACAATCCATCACAAGCAAAATTTGTTCCAATCTAAGCGGTCATGTATTAAAATGCCATTAAAATGTCGTCATTTTTACCAAGTGAATCTAGATTCTATTTAACAGTCATAACGCGTTCATTTCAAACTTTCATTTCAAATTTTAAACTGTTAACAACACAAAACAATCTTGGCTATCTTTAGATCTTCCATCTTCTTCTCTTGAAAACAGCCAATGATAATACAAAGTACTCGAAATATTACACACATTTTCCGCATGTTTATTTAAAACACACCCCGACATATCGTATTGTCAACATTATTCATATCTACAAAAAATCAATAACAGCTGACACGTTTCTCGAAGTTACTGTCACACATCAAATCTATCTATCTATCTATCTATCTATCTATCTATCTATCTATCTATCTCAACCTGTTAAAATCTTTCTATCTCTCTGTTTGTTTTACACGCACGCACGCGTACATACATACACACACACACACACACACACACACACACACACACACTCATGTATATGTGTGTGTGTATAAAACACACCCATACATATAGTATATTCAACTTTATTCATATCTACAAAAATCAATAACAGCTCGTACATGTTAATCGGAATTACTTTCATACATCAAACATTATCTATCTATCTATCTATCTATCTATCTATCTATCTATCTATCTATCTCAACCTGTTAACATTGTTGCCTTTCTATCTTTCTGTCTGTTCTGATATTTTGAACCCTGAATTTGAATGTGAAAGTTGTAGGAATACCCTACTTGTATGTCAAATAACTTCTGCTAACAATCACTGTATGTCATTAACAAAGTTATATACAGGACGCGATGGGTAAATAGTCGCAATTTTATAGTTTTAATTTCGCGCATGTGCGTTGTTTGTTTTTGATTTTGTCGTAGGGTCAGTTGGGCACCGTCTGTGAGAAAAATATGACGCAATTCACTCATGCAGAAATTTTCAAACGGCATCGTGTAATGCTTGGCATTCGCATCGGAAGCTGTAATACGAACATTTTAGAGTGTTTGGGTGTCAAACTGAAGGCTGTGCAGCGGATTCGGAAAGAGTACGGTAGCTCGAAAAACACACGTTCTGATAAGAAAAGAACTCTCCAATTTATTGGCGAGGGCCCCAGACTCAACACGGCAGCATGCACCAGGTGCGTTGAGGAGGTAGTGCTGCTCTGGGTAAAGAGGGTGGCTGCTGGAAGACCCTATGTCTGACAACAGGACTCTGCACCATGTGACTTAAGCAGGAGAACCCAGTCATGGCTGTGAGACAATTTCTCCGACCACATCGCCGCTTACATCTGGCTGCCTAATTCCCCAGACTAGAAACCCTTGATTATTATGCGTGGTGCGCAGTTGAGCGAGAGACCAACAAAACTCTTTGTATCACCAAAGATGAACTGAAGGCAAGGATTATGGCAGCATTCACCAACTTAAACAAGCAAAACATCCAGAAGTGTTGTAGGAGATTCCGAAGTCATATGGAGGTCGTGGTTAAAGCCAATGGCGATTTTATTGAATAAATTTACTCTTTACTATTTCAAGATATTTTTGTGCAAATTTGGTAAATATATCTTAAAATGAGATGTCTGTTATTTTGATTTTTGCGTGATTTAGACGAAAATTTATCCATCAATTTCAGCCACAGAATTCTTTACAGATAAGACGTGTCTCGTTTCCTCTCCGATGGATCTTTTAGTCTCCATTGAAATTTCATGTCACATCGAACACAACAAAGAAAATAGTAAGCAGTATAGAAAATCCTTAAGTTAACTTGTTCTCACGCAGGAATATCTAAGAGATCTCATAATAACATAATTAAGTAACCTCAATGTTTCAGCCTTTTATTGGGTGGATAATTAGTAACAAAACAAAAAAAATATAAAAATAAAGAAAAAAAGAAGAAAAAAGAATATAAAAATAGCATATAAAATAATAACAAATAAATAAATAACAAATATAATATTAATAATATAATAATAATATAATATTAATATAATATTAATAATATATTAATTTATATATTTTTTATATATTAATTTATATATTTATTATATATTTATTATATTTTTTATTTATTAATTTATATATTAATTTATATATTAATATAATATTAATAATATAATATAATAAATAATAAATAAAAATAAATAATAATAATATGTTATATAGGAGTTTGAACATAGATCTCCATTTCTAGTCTATCCTCTATAACTATACGGACCGCTATTCTCTACTCTATTCACTATACTATTTCTCTATTCAGATCATTATATTGTGGTTACTTTTCGAGCGAGTATTATCGACCAATACTATTAGTGCGAGTGATATTCGAAGGCGTCTGACACCAGTATTGTTCAACGGCGTTACTATAGTTGTAATCTGCGATTACAAAGTCTCTACTACAACTAGCATTACAATATTCGTTGATATCACAAAAATATAAATAATAATAATAATCATAAAAAATATATAAAATAATATATAAAAATAGTAAAGAAAAAATATCAGTGGATAAGTGCAGAATCTCTACATTAATTACATTATTCAGACTATTGTCCCATCTTTGTCACCATATTTATTACAACGTTTCGGCCGTTGTACGCTTCAGGTGGTTGGAATGTCAAACTGAACCCTTTATTTCGCTCACTGGAGTAGACTGTTCTAGTTCCACGTGCCATGTTTTAATGGATGTCAGTTATCAGTTATTTCCTGTTAATTTCGCTCTGAAAGTTCTCCACTGAACCACCTGAAGAAGGCCGGAGCGTAAAACGGCTGAAACGTTGTAAGAAATATGGCGACAAAGATGAGGACAATAGTCCGAATAATGTAAATAGTGTACATAATACCTCATCTCAGAAATATAGACAGATACTGATGGGCCCAAACGTTGTAATAAATATGGCAACAAAGATGAGGACAATAGTCCGAATTATGTAAATAGTGTACATAATACCTCATCTCAGAAATATAGACAGATACTGAAAGGCCGATATATTGTAATAAATATGGCGCCAAAGATAAGGACAATAGTCCGAATAATATAAATAATGTACATAATACCTCATCTCAGAAATATAGACAGATACTGCGGAATTTCTAGCCCTGACGCGAATTTTCCGGTTGGAATTAGGAGCAAGAGATTATTAGATTCATACTCTTGGAATATTGACCTTACCTCAGATTAAAATTTTAAAATATATTTACGAACTATTGGTTTATAAATATAGAACTTTCCTTGAAATGTAAATCATTCACTTCTGCGTGTTCAAACGACACCGATTGAAAGATGCTCTGAACTTTTGTGCCAACCCGGTAGATTCTTTTGTACAGATGGCGCTGCAACCACCAGCATCAAAATAGTGTTTATATTATAAATCAGGAAAAGACTTTAAGTTCATTTTGTGTACACTGCGTTATTTATTTTGAAAGTGAATAACATTCTTTTGAGCATTGTGGCGTTTTGCTAACGCCAGGATAAATCATGTCCGGTTTGTCAAACAGTAGAAGCGAGCATCGCGATAAACTTTTCACAGGCGGCCAAATGCATGTCTACTGAGAGCCAATGGGACAACGATTCATTCAGGAGCGATCGACTGAGATACAAGAGGAAAGGTGGTTTGAAACAGAGTCTTGTAGGGGAGTGTGGGTGATGTGAAAGGTCATAAGGAGAAGATTTTGGCATATAATATTATAAGGAACGGAAAGAGAGAAAGAGAAAAAAAGAGAGGGCGGTTAAAAGTAAAAGATGGAAGAGAAAAAAAAGATACGTGGATGTTTGGGGTGGGGGATAAAATGAAGAACAGACAGCTTTAAGAAAAAATTAATTTTACGAAAGAAGAAAGAAATTCAAGTACAGGACAGTTTGGTTTGGTTTGACCGCAATAGCTTATTTAATATCAACAAGATTTTTACAATAGATTCGTATGAACGGAATACTGCAGAAGGATAAGACCCCCCAATGAAGCGTCCTGGGGAGAACGATAAACTACGTCCGACAGCAAGGCCTCTGCTCAAGAGGTTCTGGGGAGCGTAGAACCACCTCTTAATTGCAGGTGTTTCCAGGTATACCCTGACCCAGGGCTGTAAGACCTGTTAGTGTCCCAGCTATGGGCAAATAGTTTGAGCCCAAATTGGGGTCAAAACACTATGAAAGTGTTAAAATAGATTTTAATACCATCAATATATTTTTACAAAAAGTTATTACTAGTAATGAATTTTTGAAGAAAAAATATTAGCAGCAATACATTTTTGGCAAAAAAAAAAAAATCTTACCTGTATTAAAAATGTCGTCATCATTAAATAACCCGTAGTTGAGTCCGTAGTTGAATAAAAAATAATTTTACGTAAGAAAGATTTGGTTAGATGTTTTTATTAGGCTTGACAGAGATAACTCATCCACATCTACAGGTTGACTGGTGAATTCAAATTGTTGGAATATCGACTTTTATCTTAATTACAATTTTACAATATATTTTATCAGTCAGTAAATGTTGAAAGGTGAGAATGGTATTCGGATATTTGGTGAAAGGAATGAATGCACAATGCACCAGTTGAAAACCAGTGGTGAAAGGAATGAAAAATATTCAAGAAAAGAGATTTGAAGGTAAAGAAAGCGACAAGGAAGAAAAAAATATTAAAGAATGAAAACGCTGGAAATTTCTAAGAGACGTACTCTTCACAAATATGCCGTCAGAAAAGAACACGTCCTTAAAGAAATCGTATTGTGTAAAAAAC
Organism: Acanthosepion esculentum; assembly: GCA_964036315.1. Taxonomy (NCBI): domain Eukaryota; kingdom Metazoa; phylum Mollusca; class Cephalopoda; order Sepiida; family Sepiidae; genus Acanthosepion; species Acanthosepion esculentum. The sequence goes on along the minus strand of OZ038500.1, from coordinate 90,897,997 downwards.
AGTTTTATCGATCAGTAAGGTTAAAATAAATAAGAATAAGTAAATAAACCTCTCTCGTTTAATCTCCTGAAATAAACCTGTATTAAAAACTTGTCGTCATTAAATAACCCATTGAGGTTGATATGCCGTAAAACAAACCAAACCAAATCAAATCTTATTCTTTGTAAGAAATCACTTTGTAGGAGATCCTATTTTTGTAAAGAAGGTTTGTAGAGATTCTGGTTTGTTTTTCATTTTAAAACTGATTAAAAGCACTAATGATGAGAGTACACTGTTAAACAATCTTAACTTCTTCATAAAATAAAGATGTATAATCATTTCATATACTTGTCCCCAAGCATTTACACACCGGTGTAAATACTCTCAGCTTTATTGATCCTCTGTTTCTGTTTCTTTCGGTTGTGTGTGATTCGAGTTAGCAAATGGTCAGGATCGAAATTAATCTAAGAAAGAAAGATGCTTTCTCATAGAAGTCAGGTGCATCAATGCATTGACCTGAAAAGCCACCATGTGCAAATTAATGCTTCACAATATCTCAGTGGCTGTCCCCGACAGATTAACATTTTCTCGACCCAGCTGCGATTATCATATTGTATCATATCATTGTGTGATAATCATATGACAGGGAATTTTATTACATTAGCAGAAGAAGAAAATCCAGGGTCGAAGAAAGCCCACAAAACCACACATCGTTACACCGCTATTAACTACCGCAATTCCCCATGTATAATAAGCATGTTTTTCTAAAAAGTAATAAGCAAAATCAGAGGTGCATATCATGCACAACTAAAAAGTCTTTAAAAAATTACCGTAAAATAAAAGAATTATCATAAAACTAAATTAGAATAATACTATTCTATATTTAAAACAAATCAAACCAAACCAAACAAGCAATAAAAATCTTGTCGGCATTAAATGACCCATTGAGGTTAATATACCGTAAAACAAAAGAAAACCCAAAACAAACAAGCAATAAAAATCTTGTCGGCATTAAATAACCCATTGATGTTGATATGTCGTAAAACAAAAGAAACCAAACCAAAACAAACCCACAATTTCAGAACAATTTTTGGTGTGCGTATTATCCATGAAGGCGTATTATACATGGGGAATTACGGTTATTAAGTCCGGAGTTGAATAAATAATAATTTTACGTAAGAAATATTTGGTTAGATGTTTTTATTAGGCTTGACCGCGATAACTCACCCACTGTCTATATTTCTGAGATTAGGTATAATGTACAGGTTGACTGGTGAATTCAAATTGTTGGAATATCGACTTTTATCTAAATTACAATTTTACAATATATTTTATCAGTCAGTAAATGTTGAAAGGTGAGAATGGTATTCGGATATTTGGTGAAAGGAATGAATGCCCAATGCACCAGTTGAAAACCAGTGGTGAAAGGAATGAAAAATATTCAAGAAAAGAGATTTGAAGGTAAAGAAAGCGGTAAGGAAGGAAAAAAATATCAAAGAATGAAAACGCTGGAAATTTCTAACAGACGTACTCTTCACAAATATGCCGTCAGAAAAGAACACGCCCTTAAAGAAATCGTATTGTGTAAGAAACAGTTTCATCGACCAGTAAGGTTAAAATAAATAAGAATAAGTAAATAAACCCCTCTCTTTTAATCTCCTGAAATAACCCATTTTTAACTACCATCCGTATAGCTGATGCTAACCTCCAGGAGGGTAATTCATTGCGCTTTGAAGGGTTAACGTTTTCTACTGACATGAAGTGGAAAGGTTATCATACTACATCATCTCAGAGATATAGACAGATATTCTTGAATTATTTACCTTATTCGGACTCTTATCCTCATCTTCATTGCCATATTCACAACGTTTCGGCGTCTATATCTCTGAGATTAGGTATTATGATTACTTGCATTATTTACATTATTCCAACTATTATCCTCATCTTCATTGTCAAATTCACAACGTTTGTGCGTCTATATCTCAGAGATGAGGTATTATGATTATTTGCATTATTTACATTATTCGGACTGTTATCCCCATCTTCATTGCCATATTCACAACATTTTGGCCGTTGTATACTCCGACCTTCTTCAGGTAATTGGAATTTCGAACGAACCCTTTATTTTGTCCAACAGGGTAGATTGTTCTAGTTCCACGTGTCATGCCTCTTCTGGGTCTAACCAAGGTCTTTATCCATTGGGCAATGTGTCCTTGAGTCTAGATCTAGTGACTAGACGCAAAGAGTTTTGAGTTCAATACCAGGCCACAGCAGTGGTGAAACAAATCTTTGTGAGTTGAGTTAAAGTGAAATAACTGAGACATCCGAGAAGCGAGGAAGACTACAATCAACTGTCGAAGAAATGAGGGGGTCTGCTTTTTGCACATTCGACCAAACATTGAAGAAATCGTGAAAAAACACCAGAGATTGGTTTCACACTAAATAAAATTGAAGTTCATACTTATTTGTGTGTTTTTTTAAAAATGTATGGTTTCATTTCATAACATTTAAATGTATACCCTTTAAAAATTTTGCTAAGTGTGCCGTGATATTTTCATTTGCTCTTAGATGTGCCATTGCTTAAAAAGATTGAGAAACACTGGGTTAGAATAAAATGGTATACGTAGGAACATAGATATATAAATAGATAAGCAAACAGATAGTTATGTATAGACTGGTATATATATATATATATATATATATATATATATATATATATATATATATATATATATAAAAAGAAAGAACAGTAAGATATAAAATTCGGTTGACGAGGAAATTGGACTAATGTCTTTAATTTAATAACAAAATTAAATTCGAAGCTTTTAGCTTCCATTTTTGAAACATGGTTATCACTGTGTAGCAAAAAACATATTTTAAATCAATTAATTTACAATACATACGTACATACATACATACATACATATATATATATATATATATATATATATATATATATATATATATATATATATATATATATATATATATATAATGAAAGTGGAGACGTTAGAAATCCATGGTAATAATTTATTTCGCGGGATCAATCAGATCCCGTCTCGTCAGACCAAAAATTTTACAACAATAGATAAATTTTAAATTTATCCAGGCATTGTACTTTCGACAATTTCAAATTGTCATCTTCGGGTCTCAATTTTTCCATGTACAGGCAAACCCTAATGTGTAGAGTAGACCGAAAGATGTTTTTTAAATTATGCTATTTATTGACAGTTAAATATGTTTTGGAGCATGCGATGCTGCGACGCTAGAGTTCTTGTTCAAAATAATCGTGAGAATTTTGTTTGAAAAAACATCTTTCTATCTACACTACATATATTTCGATGAATTGCGCCCCGAAGATGACAATTTGAAATTGACGAAAATATTTGGCCTGTCAATTCTAACTGACAACAACTCAAATATAAGGATCGTATTATTCAAGGAATTGATAGTAAGTTAGTGTCTCATTAAGCCTTGTTAGCGAAGTGATTTCGCCATTAATCACATTAACATTGTCAATTAATTTTTCTATAAATTGCAATTATTCAAATTGCAATTTGTATTCATAAAAAATAAAATCAACCTTCCAAAACAACGTTCGCTCAGCATTCATTATTTTTCAATGTAAAAATCCCAAATCGGAGTTAACCACCACAATATATATATATATATATATATATATATATATATATATATATATATATATATATATATATATGTGTGTGTGTGTGTGTGTGTGTGTGTGTGTGTGTAAAGAGAGAGAAGGCGTGCATGCGCGAAGATTGAAGGAAAGTAATTAAAAAGGAAAGAGTGAGAAGTCAACAAAGAGGGGAAAAATGAGAAGATGGGAAAAGGAGATGTGATTTATTTTCTAACGTCCCCATGGTAACAGCAGAGGACTCTTTAACAGGAATTAGCTCGCCGAGGGGAAAAAAGCTACATCTTAAAGAGGAAATAGTTCTATTACCCAGAGTTCTGTTTCAGGAAGAGACATCATTAAGAAAAGGTTTCCTTTCATAAACGCTTCCTAGTTTGGCGGACTTAAATGAATGTCCTTATCTATTTTTTCCAGAATCAGTAAACATGTTGGCAAATATTTGACCTCAATTTTAAAGTATTGAAATTCCTAACATAAGAAAAGGAATTAATACATGTCTTTCTTTTTACACATATATCTAAACTATAATGATAAATTATAATTTTTGAAAAAGAAAATTTCCCGGAAAATTAATATGAAATTAATTAAATAACAACTTTGAATAAAATGGTTGCAATGTATTGAAAAAAGTAAGCGTAGGTTTAGCCTACTAAATATATCTAAAACTAGCAGCATGACCCGGCGTTGCCCGTGCTTGATTCAAAAATCGTACGACGCATACAGCAACCGTTATCACTTGACTTAAAATATTTTTGCCCTTCCTTGCCTTTAAAGGAGTGCCCTTTGCCGTGCTGATGTTGCTACATGCCTTACTTCTTGCCTATCTCACACTGCGAATTTTTTCTAAGCTCTATACTAAACATTAAATCTGTTACGAAAAAAGAACTAAACAAAATGACACAAAACGATCAGCTTCAAAAAAGGACTCGTAACTGGAAAAAACGAATGAAAAAAGAATGTTAACAACAAATACTTTTTCATACCCAACCCAGTTCTGCGGAATCAGAATCAATGTTGACTTTAAGCAAGCGAATGAGCCAATTGGAATAAAGTGCCATGCAGATTTAAATTTTTCCCACTTGTGACGAATGCAGCTATCGATTTTTTTTGCATGCTAGCATGCTAGTTAACATTCGTTTCAGTCAGCTGTTGGTTCTCACGCTGGCCAATAGAATCTTCCTGCCTATTCGTGGCAACCAGCTATAGGCTCTCACTCTGGCCAGTAGAAAATGGCCGCAAACTACATGAAAACTGCCGTAGAAGCATGAAAAAAATCGATTATTTCCACTATCGATGGGAGTTGGGAAATGCAAAGTCGGTCTTGGCTTTCCCACTAACTTGGAGCATGTAAATTTTGGTGCAAATCCGTCGAAAATTGCGGCCGTTCATTCGTTGCACACACACACACACACACACACACACACACACACACACACACACACACACACACATCCTGCCTTTTATAGATAGAGATGTAAACTATAATTTTAGAAAGGGAAAATTTTACTGAAATATGTTGGACATTTTCCAAGTTTTCATCTGAAATCCATAAAATACGAGCGCTAAACAAAATTTATAACAAAGTCACAATATATAAAAAAAGAATATGATGTTATTTTAGTAAATTTTCGTAAGAACACAAAACTAAATTTTTCATATGTAAATTAAATTTATATACAGTTCTTGACTCCGTCAAATAAACCTCGGCTAATTAGGTGGTATGCAGTTCCAAGTCTTTCTCCTATCTTTTTGCTAGGGTGCGACGGATTCTGCCGTCCTCCTCCTGAGTAAGGCGTTTAAATAACTTCCTGTTATCTGGTTGTCTTGTGTTTGTGAATCCTAAGTTGATTCGAGTTCACTGTTTTTTTTTGGTACACGTATCGACATCCTTTAAGGCCCGATTGGGCACTTGGTGGCTTTGACCTTCTAGGTCAGTCCTCAAGTTACTTAGTTTTTTTGAGTTGACACAGCGTACAAAAATGTCTTTGGTATTTTTTAAATATTATATATCAAATTTATTAGTTATTTTTACTAAGCACCTGGCTTTCTTTTAATTATTTATTTTATTAGTTATCTTTTTAATGACTTTTCTTAAAAGCAAGTGTAATAAACAGAACTAGTCATTTAAAATCTTTATTTTTATCCTCACTTTTTTATTAACCATTATCCGTCCTGGGTATGACGATAAACTGCATTCGTGTCCTTGGTAAGATGATAAACTACATCCAACAGCAAGACCTCTGATCAGGAGGTTTTGAGGAGCGTAGAACCACGACAATTTCTGGTGTTCTCAGATACACCTTGGCCCAGGGTGGTAGCACCTGTTAGGATCCCAGCTATGGGTAAATAGTTAACCCCCAAACTGGAGTCTAAGCACTATGAAAGTTTAAAAATAGGTTTTAATACCAGCATTTTAAAAAAAATATTGCTGGCAATGAATGTTTGAAGGAAAAAAGTATTACCAGCAATACCTTTTTTGGAAAAAATATTACTAGCAATACATTTTAAAAAATATTACCGGCAATACAATTTTGGAAAAAAAAATACCAGCAATACATTTTTGAAGGAAAAAATATTACCAGTAATACAGTTTTGAAAAAAAAAGAATATTACCAGTAATACATTTTTGAAAAAAAAATATTACCAGGAAAACATTTTTGAAAAAAAAAAGAATATTACCAGTAATACATTTTTGAAAAAAAAAGAATATTACCAGTAATACATTTTTGAAAAAAAAGAATATTACCAGTAATACATTTTTGAAAAAAAAAAGAATATTACCAGTAATACATTTTTGAAAAAAAAAATATTACCAGTAATACAGTTTTGAAAAAAAAAAGAATATTACCAGTAATACATTTTTGAAAAAAAAAGAATATTACCAGTAATACATTTTTGAAAAAAAAAAGAATATTACCAGTAATGCATTTTTGAAAAAAAAAAGAATATTACCAGTAATACATTTTTGAAAAAAAAAGAATATTACCAGTAATACATTTTTGAAAAAAAAAAGAATATTACCAGTAATACATTTTTGAAAAAAAAAGAATATTACCAGTAATACATTTTTGAAAAAAAAAGAATATTACCAGTAATACATTTTTGAAAAAAAAGGTATTACCAGTAATACATTTTTGAAAAAAAAATTACCAGGAATACATTTTTGAAAAAAAAATTACCAGGAATACATTTTTGGAAAAAGAAATATTAGCAGCAATACATTTTAAAAAAAATATTACCAGCGATAAAAATCTTGTCGGCATTAAATAACCCATTGAGGTTGATAAGCCGTAAAACAAGCCCAAACCAAGCCAAACTATTAACCATTTCATTAATTTACATTTTTAATATAATTTTCTATATTCTCCCCTCAGGAGAAAGAGACAGAAACAAACTTAATTTTTGTATTATATTTATTATTATTTTATAGTCATCTTTGAATTATTTTACAGGACATTTTTTTATAAAAATGTTATTCGTTTTCAAATATTTGTCCATCTAATTTTTCAGTACGCAAAATAATCCTTTATTCGCTTCTGGACTCCATCACATTAACATTGGTCAAATCAAAGATATACGGTTTCAGGTGTTTTTTCGAATGTTCGATCTTGAACGGGTTTGAGAAATCCTCTTTCGCTCATCCTAGACCAGACATTGAGGCAACTTCCTCTTATCTGGTTGTCTTGTGTGTGCATTCTAAGTTCAGCCGAGTTCACTGCCTGTTTATGTTGGTACACCTTTCAGGCCCGATTCGGCACTTGGTGGCTTTGAGGTTTTCTTTTCGGTCATTCTTCCAAAAAGCTTTTCTGAGGTGATGCCGAGTACATGACTTATCTACTAGGGTGAATCCAGTACATGCTGGGGCCATCACGGATCAGCTCTTAGATCAAAGCTTCCTGATGGGCATTAAATTCGATACAGACCACTGGGATTTCTTGGAGTTAATAACATCCTGCAAAGGCGTCTGTTTAAACCAACAGCAGGGGGGATATGAGTTAATCTCTTGTTTACAGAAAATATTCTCAATCCCTGGATTAAAAAGAATTTCGATCAAAGAAGAAAATCTATTTTTCTGAGTCGAAAGTAATTTCCAATTTTGCGAGGCAATTGCAATGTTGAATATATTGTCCTAACGGCTATTCATACATAACATTCTAAAATTATTCTTAATCATTCATGGCAGTTAAGAATAAATTTGGGTTACATTAACGTACAGAAATATTCAACCCAAAAGGCAGTAAACTGACGAGGATAAATCTCAACAACTGAAGCTTGAGCTCCATAAACGAAATGTAATCTTGTATGTTTGTGGTGGGATCGTCGTAGTGTTATTAATTTAGAGTTATTCAAACACCATGATACATTAAAATAGCAAAAGATACCTTCCGAAAACTGAGAAAAGCATTAACAAACATCATCCTGGGTATAGGGATTTTCCAAGCGTAGCTGAGACGTGGCAGAAGGCCGAAATTAAGGGGCAACCGGTGAGGATCGAACTCACTACTCAATCGAAATTGTCCTAGCGAGACAAGCTTGCTAACCATTACACAAACTCGTGGTGCCCAACACCCTGGGTATAACGATATGCTACGTCCAGCAGCAAGGCCTCTGATCGGGAGGTTTTGAGGACCTCTTACTTACTGTTGTTCCGAGGTCCACCCCTGACCCGGAGTTGTAATACCAGTTAGGGCCCCAAATTTGGGTAAATAGTTAACCCTCCAAACTGGGGTCAAAATAATATGGAAATATAAAAATAGATGCCAGCAATAGCTTAATAATAAAACGATTACCAGCAATACATTTTTGTAAATGAAATTACTGATTCTCTCAAGAAAATTAAATTTCGGTATTAAATGACCCATAACGTGTTGATGTGCCTCTAAACAAACTAAGAAGCAGGAAAATTTCTTTAGAAAGAAAGGAAAGAGAGCTGAACTGTCATGTAATACCAATCCTCCTCTATGCCGGTGAATGATGGACAATCTCATCACAGATAAATAGAAAATAGGAAAGAAAAGAAATATAGTTAAACAGTTGGATGCTAAGAATACTATGGATGGAACATGTGAGAAAAAAGGAAGTTTCCAGGAAAAATGGAAACCAAAAGGACATTTATACTTAGAATCAGAAAGAGACACTTGCAATTTCTGGGAGACATGATGAGGAAAGAGGGTTTGGAAACTTTAACACTCACAGGGCATATTAACGACAAGAGGAGCATAGAGAAACATCGAGTAACCTAACTAACGAGATTGTGTATACCGATAGCAGAACAGGAACTGGGAAGGATAGTAATGAAACCTAAGTAATATTTGTTTCATTACTATCCTTCCCAATGAATGATAGAAAGTCGTGGAGAGCCATGATTACCCACGCCCTGAAGGGACATGGCACATAACAGAAGAAGAATGCCATTTTTAAATTAAAATCTGGTTCATAAAGTTTTATTATATTTTTCTATTTTTCTAACGCCCTCAAAGATTCGACCCTTCAACTAATATTTATTATAGTATCCTTTGGTACCACTCACTACAAATAAGTGTTTTCTGTAACCTTCGAAAAGAATAGACGAGAATCTGACATTCACATGACCTATTGAAAGCAAAGGGGGGCAGAGAAAAAATTCAGATACCAACCTAACGAACTCGTGTAAATGGTTGGCGGAATAGGCTTAGTAAAAAACACGACTATTGTTAATATTTACAAAAGGCTAAGTAATTGTGGAGAACAATGGTCAGCCACGGCCTGAAGAGACACAACACAGAAAACAAGAATTCGTCTTTTCAACTAATAATTAGTTTAGTCTCCTTTCTCACCAATCACTACTAACAATGGTTTCCGGGTTTTATTTCGGACTATTGCCTTCTTGGAGTATAGATCATCTACAATATCTAAGCCGAATAGCAGAGTTTAAAGCTTACAGCACCTGGTCTTCCTAAACGTTCACCCATCTAGGTATTGACCAGGCTCGACGTTGTTTAATTTCGGTGATCGCACGTGAACCGGTATTTCAACGTGATATGACCATAAACCCAGATAATGAGGAAAGAGGAGAATCTGATACTCACGGAACATATTGAAAGCAATGCGGAGCTGAGCGAAAAAGAACTTGATGGATGGCAGAGCAGGGATTAGGAGCGATAATAAAAAGGTCAAAGATTGTTATTAGTTACAAAAGGCTAAGTAATTGTGGAGAACAATGGTCGGCCACGGCCTGACGGGAGACAACACATAAAAGAAGAATTCGTCTTTTCAACTAATAATTAGTTTAGTCTCCTTTCTCACCAATCACTACTCACAAAGGTTTTCAGTAGCCTTTGACAAGCTTTTAGAATCGACTGGAATTTTCTAATGCCCAATTTTTCCAAATCTTTCAGATTTGATGGTTTCCTTTTATTAACACTCATTTTAAATCCATTCCATTAATATTTGATTTGATTTTGATAAGTTGCTTTAGTAGGCCATTCCATTATCTTCACCTTATTCTTTTCGGATTATATTTCTTGCCTTCTTGGATTATAAATCATTTATAATGTCTAACCCGAATAGCAGAGCGTAAAAGATTTTTCGAAAGATTGAACCGATATTTTAGTGAATCTATTTCTGCCTGCAATTCTGGTGAGTTTCCTGTTTGCTGCACTCAGGAACGCCCATAAAATGTTTTTATTTTATAACTCGTGTAGTGTTCAGGAATGAGGAAGGCAGGCTTTGAGAATTTGACACTCACAGTATATATCCAAGGAGTAACTCAGAGTGGAAATGATGGGAAAAAAATCAAACATCACTAGTAAGTAAAAGTGATAGGAATTTGGGTAAAATCATTATTACCCACGCCCCGAAGGGACAAGGCACATAGAAAAGGAAAAAAAGGGCTGTGTTCTTTTTTTCTTCTTTACTGAAACTGAAATTTCTTGCTTTAAGAGATCATCCCATTATCCTAATCTTATTCTTTTCGGATTATATTTCGGTCTTTTGCCTTCTTGAATTATAAATCATCTACAATATCTAAGCCGAATAGCGGAGTTTAAAATTTTTTTCGAAAGATTGGACGGACATTTTGGTGAATCCATTTCACCCTGCAAATTCTGGTGAATTTTCTGTGCCTGCTGCACTCAAGAACACCTCAGAAAATAATGGTTCGAACACGATGCCACACCGTTTTGGTATACCGTGTTCAGTGTTCAAACAACAGAAATGTAGTTCTACAGAAGGATGCTGAGAATTTCATGGATTAAGCGCATAAGCAATGAAAAAGTTTGAAGGAAAATAGAAACAAAAATGACATTTCTACTCAGAATCAGAAAGAGACAGCTAAAATTTCTTGGAGACATTATGAGGAAAGAGGGCTCGGCGAATTTGACACTCACAGAACATATAGAAAACAAATGGGTCAGGGAAAGGCAGATGTCCACCTACTCAGCGAGCTCGTAGGAATGATTTGCAGAACGGAGCGTTCGAGTGATGGCAAATAGACAAACATTATTAATAGCTTCACCAGATTGAAGAGACATGAAACACAGAAGAAGAAAATAATTTGACACACAACTCCAGAGATGTAGAATCCGATGAAATTAATTCGTACAGCCTATAAAACAAGCTTGATAGCCACTGCAAGGCACATTCTGTATTCATTCGTTGTGCAGACCGCCAAAAGTCAGTGTTTTATTTGTTAAAAAATATTAGGTGTGCGCAAAAGTTTCTAGCGAAAAACAGAAACAGTTTTCAGCTGTGTATTTAGTCACGTGTTTTCAAAGAACACCCGAAAGCTTTGCACACAATACATATAAACCACCGATTATCCGGAAACCAATACTCCGGACCCTCTTTAATTTGAATAAAACGGTGCATACGTTGCAGTACTTCTGGAAGATTGCCAAATTCTTATTATGGACAATCTAATCAATCCTAGAATTGGACAGCTGTTTAGGAATAATATGTATACAACATACCATTAAACTGTCCATCACTTACCAAAATCCAAGACTTTACGCTCACGGCCATATCACGTCGGAATACCGGTTCTTGTACGATCGCAGAAATTAAACAACGTCGAGCCTAGTCACTACCTAAATGTCCAACTGCTTGGGAATACCAGCTGCTGTAAGCATGCATGTGCAGGTGGTGCAATGGATTGAAAATCAGAGAGCCGAGTTCGGATTCCAGTCGGGTTCATTATATTCCCCTTACGCGCAAATACCCTTTGGAAAAGTATGAATCCGCTTCTTCTTCCCCAAGCTATGGGTTAATTAGTAAGAGTTGTATCATTATTATCTACAAAAAATCTAACAATCTAAAAATATTTTCTGGTTTTATATAACCCGCAAAAGGTTGATAAGCCGTAAAAAAGAAATCAATCAAATAAATCCAAAACTTTAGCCATCATTCTCTTTTCATGAAGCTTGGTTAATTCTGATAAGTCTATATACTATTTATATAGAATATTTTGAACTAGTGTTTTCTCTTGGTTGTTATAGCTGACAACTCCCAAGAGGATGCTTCCCCTCTGCATGTCAACTAATTAAAAAACATACAAAGAATATCTTTGTCATCATCATCATATATATATATATTAACTGATTTAAAATAGGGTTTCTTCGCGACACAGTAATAACCATGTTTCAAAAACTGAAGCTAAAAACTTCAAATTTAATTATATAATTAAATTAAAAGCATTATTATTATAGACACGACGTTTCGATCAAGTAACCTGTAGCGATCATTACGAGTGCATAGATTTTGCTAGTATGGGATATGTAATTTTGTCCACGTGTTCTTAGTTATTGTTCATTCCTGTTGAACTAAGTTTTTGCTACCTGATGCAGGGATTGAACTTACAACACTAGATGACAGTTTAACTCCCATATCAACCACACCGCATTTCCGAAGGGCATCAGGACGGTGGCGTAGTAGTTGTTTAATAGCGTTATATGTATGTGCGTATGCCTGAGTAGATTTGGATGAGAAAACTATAAATTAATATCTAATATATATATATATATATCTAGTGCTTTCTGTATTCTGTTCAGTTTCTTTCAGACTCAATGAATTACTTAATTATAATTATCAAATCCTCCTAACAATTTCTGTCATATGTATATCATTGCTTGATCCGGCTTTTAATGCTTCAGTTTGAGCGGCCTGGTGATAGTAGTCGTGGTTCCAGGAGGAACAGTCCTATGGTTACAGAGAATTTAAGTTGAGTTCCACCACGGAATATGTGAGCGAGCGGCGCTATATTGAGTCTGATTTGCTACCTCTTCGTCACCGAGGCCCGTTGGAACAGTTTGTATGACATTTGCTTGATAACTCAAGTGTCAGGGTTACAATTCTCGGTAGTGGATGCGCACTGCTGATGAGTCCCAAATATAGGACGAAACGGCTGTCCAGTGCTTTCTGCATTCTGTTGAGGTTTATTTCAGACTCAATGAATTACTTAATTATAATAATCAAATCGTAACAATTTCTATCATGTATATATATATATATATATATATATATATATATATATATATATATATATGTAACTATACTCATGTCGAAAAACCTTCGAATTCTTGATTTAACAATAGCCAAATAAATCTCGAAGGGAAAAAAGGTTTTAAAAAGAAAGAGCCAGGAACATGAAAGTCTGTCGAAAATAATCGCACAGATATAGGTTCAAGGCCCAAAGAAAAAACCCCGATACGAGTAAACAACTAACTAAAGATCTCGATACAAACGTAGAGCAAACCTAGTCAAACCTAATGAGCCAGACAAATTGTTTGTCTGGCTCATTAGGTTTGACTGTATATATATATATATATATATATATATATATATATATATATATATATATATATATATATATATATATATATATATATATCAGGCTGTGGGAGATCATGTTTCTCCATATGCTTCCTATCGTAGCGCTTAGTAAAATTGGACCCCTTAGTAAGCTCATGAGATATGTTACCCAATATTTACCGCTTGTCTTCACTGTATCCTGGGAGTATCAGATTCTACAAACCTTCATTCCTCATTACAAAACCCACAAATTTCAAATGTTGTTTACAGATTCTAAGCAAAACTATAATATTTCTCCCATTTTCCGTTAAACTTCCTAATTGTTCACATGTTCTGACCATAGAAGACTCAGTATTATGTTGTAGAATGATATGTCTGTTACCTCGAACCTCTTCATTTTTGTTTTATACTTAGGTTCTCTTAATACAAGGCACAGAAGCCAGTCGTCTCAGTAGAACAACATCATTGCCGATCTGATCCCGAGCTACCGCCAGTCACGATGAACGGACGTCCCCTCGAGGATGCGTCGTGCTTTGAGAGAATATTGGGCCTCAAACTCACACCTGCTCTCAGTTGGAACTCGTACATACAACTCATCGCTAAAGATACAGTTAGAATGGTCGGCTCTGTATACCGCTCCAGTAAGTACCTGACTCCTCATGCTATCCTCTACTTTTACAAGAGTCATATCAGGCTGAAAATGGAGCACTGTTGGCATGTTTGGGCAGGAGCTGCATAGTACTCACTTTCCAGTCTTGATAGAGTTCAAAAGTGTCTCCGAGTCCTTGTTGGAGATGAATTATTTTCCACCTACCAAACTCTCTCTCACAGGCGGGATGTGGCGAGTCTCTCACTGGTCTATCGCTACTTCCATGAAAAGTGCTCAGACAAATTCCTAGTTCTCAAAGTCTAACCTTCGGGACCCGCCACGTCACTTACATTGAAGCAAACCCCCCACATACCCTCTGTATTCCAATCTTGAGAAGTAAGTCCCACTCGAACAGCTTGTTTCTACGTCCCTTTCCTTTTGTGGAACCGACTCCTAAGAGGATTTTTCCGCGATCACTACAATTTTAATCTGTTCAACTCTAGAGTTAACCGTTATCTTCCCCTTCTATCAGTGTAAACTACTCCTTTAACGTAACCCTGTACCTCAAGTGGCCCCCAGATCTTGTGCAGGATGAATCTTACTGTAAAAAAACAAAAAACAAAAAAAAAAACAAAAACAAAAGCCATCTGTCGGAGTTAGCTCCTCCTCAGTTCCTGGGAACACGCTAAGAACAATACACGTACGTACGAACACTTACCACAACACACACACATAATTTCTCCACACAAACTCTATGTAACTGTCCATGTCTTTGTTTAACTTGTTATTAATATATATTTGTTTACACATGTATATCGGTCATGTTTGTTTTCTTTGTCTTCTTTGGACTTAATTATAGTCCAACATTCTCATGTGGCTGAACCGGCTAGCAGGAAATTTTAACCTTCTGATATCTCTTCATATCTTCACTCCACGGTCCACTACACATCTCTGTTGCCTCAAGTTTCTTTTTCATCCGTGAGGAAATTGTTCAGCATTCATTTCCACATAGGAAGATTGACACTGTATACCAACTGAGCACCCTTAGGTTTGTTTACAGCGTAATTTTTCGGTCTGGTAATATTTTTCTTAGATTCTGGAAGACAACTTCTGCTATTCCAAGATCCTTTGGAATCCCGTGCCGCATTTTCTGTCGTATTTCAAGATAGTTGCATTTCTGTAATTCCCTTATTTTGACGTCTCCAATTTGTCAGTAACATTTTGAGTTGTCACTTTTGCTAACGACTATATATTCTGCATTCTTACAATTGATATTTAGTCCTTTCTTTTCGCTTTCCTTAACTACTTTGTCTAGTATTTTCTACCATCAACGTGATGTATTGTTAATCTTACGTTCACCGATAATAAATTATGGTAGAACATATAGTTCTATTATGATCGCGTCGCTGCAAAGGTAAATACATCTGGTGAGAAGATGCACCCTTGCCTTATATTCCTCTCTATTTTGCGTACTTAATTCATTTTCTATCCGTATGCAGGTGGTTTGTTCTGAGCATATATTCTGGATTATTCTAACAACTTTCTCAAATAAATCAAGTTTTCCTAGCAGTTCAAGTAAGTCCTTGTGTCATGCCCTTGTCTTTGTTTTTTATGAAAACTAGGTATACGCCCTATATTTGCTTTGCTCTTTCTCTTTTTGATTTCATTCTGATCCTAAAGATTACATTTCTTGTTCCAGTGTCTTTAAGGAAACCACATTGGTCTTTTCCTATATCACATCTAATTATGCTACGCGCTTTATTCCTCAGAATCTGGATGATAAGCTTAGTAATGTGCCCCATTAAACTGATTTTTCGATAGAGATACAGTAGTAATATTAGACAATAGGGTTCGCATTGGCGTTTGTTCAAACAAGAAAGTATAAAAATGAATTCACAAACAAATATACACTATTTACATTATTCGTACTATTGTCCTCATCTTTGTCGCCATATTTATTACAACGTTTCTGCTGCTGTACGTTCCGGCCTTCTTCAGGTGGTTGGAATGTCGAAGTGAACCCTGTATTTCGTTCACTGGGGTAGACTGTTCTAGTTCCACGTGCCATGTCTAATGGATGTCAATTGTCAGTTATCTCCTGTTAATTTCCCTCTTCAAGTTCTCCACTGCCTTAACCGGGTATTGAACTCACACTCTTTGGGTCCTGTCACTAACGCCTTTTTTCCACTGTGCCATGTGTACTTGAGTACACATGACAAAGTGGATAAAGGCGTTAGTTAGATCCAGTGAGAGGACCCAAACAGTGTGAGTTCAATACCCGGTTAAAGCACTGCAGAACTTGGAGAGGAGAATTAACATTAAACATGTCACGTGGAACTAGAACAGTCTACCCCAGTGAACGAAATAAAGGGTTCACTTCGACATTCCAACCACTTGAAGAAGGCCGGAGCGTACAACGGCCGAAACGTTGTAATAAATTTGGCGACAAAGATAAGGACAATAGTTCGAATAATGTAAATAGCGTACATAATACCTCATTTCAGAAATATAAACAGATACAAACAAATATGTAGAATATTGCTGCCACATATGGCCTGGTGCTCCTGTTATATATCTAGAGATCTTTGATAAAATTCAAAGAAGAATCAGCAATATTATTGGTCCTGATCTGGCGTCCCGGCTTCAGTCATTTCCCAACCACCTTAAAGTTGCCTCCCTGTGCCTTTTCTATAAATACTTTCATGGTAACTATTATGATGATCTCTTCGCTATGGTACCTTGATTTTTTGAATTTAAGCGCAGTACTAGACTGTCGACTAGATCTCACTGATTTACAGATGAGTTGACTAGATGTAATAAGTTCTATGCTAACAGTTTTTTAATCGAACTTCTCGGTTGTGGGACCGCTTCCGTCTAATTCCAGTCAACTTTACTCTTCAAAAATTTAAATGCAATGTCAATCGCTATCTACTGACCTCCTGATTACTCTTCTTTTGTTCTCATTCCTTAATAATGTTTCTGTTTTCTAATTCTTCGACACCCAGTACGTTCTTGTGGCTTAGTGGCTTTACTATCTTGCTTGCAGTGAACTCGATATAAAAAAATTACTCACAATTAGCAACAAATTGCTTAGGAAAACTATATAAAAAGAATGCAAAAAGGAGTAAAGTAAGTTGCGTGTTCATAGGAGTCTTCAAAATTCTGATGAATGGTAATGAGAAATTTAATTTACATTTGAGAAGAACTGTTTGTTTTGGTTGAATTATTAGATATGCCTGTGTGTAGTCAAATTGGTTTAGGGTATTTGTTTTCTGTGTATTATTGTGTTCAGTGCGACATGTGGTTCGCTGGGGACTAAAAAGTCCCACATCAGGGACGGCAACCTGTGGCTAAAGAGAAAAACATAATGATTTTTGTACTCTTTTGTTATGTGCCGCTTTTGGCCATGCCTTTTAGCTGTTGTTTTCACAATTGGGTTAATCCCACAACGGGATTATCCACTGTTAGCCTTAACAGCTGGAGATCGGTGAAGATACAGATTCTTTGATATATAAGCAGCAAATGGTTGACAGATTCAGAAATAAATGCTGGTTAATAAAAGATTAGACGTCCGGTGTATGTTAACATAAAAAATTTGCTGAGTTTTATACTATATGTTAAACTCATCACATTACTCTGACGTGCCAAAAGTAACGGGTGAGGTGATTAGAATCATGTAGGCCACATAAGGTATCTAGTATCATGCTGGACACACTTGATGAATTACAGCAACTCGACATGGCATCAATTTCACAATGATAGTAATACCTCTGGAGAGATGTTGAGCGATGGCGTCTAGACATTGTCAGTGAATGGAACTTCTCCACTACATCCCATAAATGCTACATTGGACTCATGTCAGGCGAACGTTGTGACTAAAACTCCTCGGATATCTCCGTAGTTCGAGGTAAGTGAAATTTAGCGACAATATCATAAATGTAATACCCCAGCAGTTTGGAAACCATTTATCATACAGTTCGTACAGCAGTAATTCCCGTTGTCTTGACATGAACAACCTATTCAGGGTTTACACTGACTCACCATACGTCAGCACATAACTTATATAGGTCTAGGCATTTTCATAAAGTAACGGAAAGGTGGCATTACTGCGCATTACCTTTATATATTGCAATCAGCAATGTTATCGGTCCTGACCTGGCATCTCGCCTTCAACCGCTTTCGCACCACCGTAACGTAGTTTCTCTGTGTCTTTTCGAAAAATATTTTCGAGGCTATTGTTTTGATGAACTTTCCTCTTTAGAGTTTCGACTTTACGAATTTAAGTTCAGTACTAGATTGACAGCTAGATCTAATCGTTATTTTGTTGTTGAAATAACTAGATATAACCGCAAGTTCTATGTTAACAGTTTCTTCTATCGCACTTTACGCTTGTGGAGCACTCTATTCCTGTTTCTTGCTTTCCGGTCAACTGTGATCTTCAAAAATGTAAATAGAAACTCAATCGTTATATTCTGTCTTCTTAATTCTGGTTCCATTTATTGTGCACCCTCCTTAATAATGTTTTTCTTTTTCTCACATTCTTTCGCACTGAGTAACCCATTGCGTCTTATAGAAGAAGAAGAAGACAAAGAAGGGAAACGTATGAGAAGCAGGCAGAGGAAAAAACAGTGAAGATGATTAGAGTTTTATATAGAAGTGGAAAGAAATACAAGTCAGAAGATGTGAAGGGGAGGCAAAGGCACGGGGAATTTATTGGTATATTTTTCGATAAGCAATATTAACTCATTCAAATAAAATAGATGTTGTTTTTTTCTTTTCGTTGGCAAGCCCTGCACTTCTAAAATCTCATTTTCTTTTCTCGGCTTCATGTGAAGAACACGTCAAATTCGAAAACAAGAAACAAACAAACACAATCCCTCTTCTACCTTCCGCATAAAAAATCGTCTAAGAAACACTTCATCACTTGTTGTCTGTACTGCAGCGATCTTGTAAATATATCCACGCCAGTCTTTTCGCCATCGAAATTAATTTACCTCCTCGCCAGTTGGTGCCTATATTGGTGTTTTTTTTTCAGGCTTCCGGGATGATGTAGAGAGTTCACCAGGTCCCTCTTATTTTATTTCTTCTTTTCCAATGGAAAGGTTTCGTGGTTTCAGATTGGCTGAAGGATTTTGACAGATTTTGGGCGGTCCCAATCGATTCGCTTCGCAGTGGGTAAGTGAGACGAAGAAGAAAAAAAAAGAAAAAAAGATTTAATAGAAAAATAAAAGCTGCAGGGGGTTGAATACGAGGAAAACTGAATGGTAGCGGAAATCTATAGACGTACACGAAGAATGACTCTGGAAGAAAGATGAAAACAGAGTGTGACTTGGAAGAGAAAGGGGGAGAGGAAGGAGGAACAAGTGAAGGAGGAAAAAGAAGTAAATGATGGGAGAAGAAGAAGAAGAAGAAGAAGGAGGAGGAGGAGAAGAAGAAGAAGAAGAAGAAAGAAGGAGGAGAAGGAGGAACAAATGAAGAAGAAGAAGAAGAAGAAGAAGAAGAAGAAGAAGAAGAAGAAGAAGAAACGAAAAGGACGAAAGTGCAGAAGATGGGCAAAGGTAGAAGAAGGGGTCAACTGGTAAGATACCAAGAAGCACACGAATGAGTCTGAAATTCTAATGAGGGAAACATATTTGAAAGAGAGTGTACAGAAAGATGTGAATGAAGGAAGAAAAGTGACAAATAAATAAAGTAAAATCAAGAAAACAGTTTCGCTTTCTCTCTTTATTTCACTCTTCCTTTCTTTCTCTCTTTCCTACTTTGTTTCTATCTATCTATCTATCTATCTATCTATCTATCTATCTATCTATCTATCTATCTATCTATCTATCTATATCTACACGATATATTCATATCTATCTATCTATCTATCTATCTATCTATCTATCTATCTCTCTCTCTCTATATATATATATCTACTCGATATATTCATATCTATCTATCTATCTATCTATCTATCTATCTATGTATCTATCTATCTATATATCTACTCGATATATTCATATCTATCTATCTATCTATTTATATATATATATATATATATATATATATATATATATATCTATATATATACTCGATATATTTATATCTATCTATCTATCTATCTATCTATCTATCTCATTCCCTTCATCTGTGTATCTATTTCATTCTGTTCATCTATCTATCTATCTATCTATCTATCTATCTATCTATCTATCTATCTATCTATCTACTCGATATATTCATATCTATCTATCTATCTATCTATCTATCTATCTATCTATCTATCTATCTATCTATCTATCTATCTCATTCTGTTCATCTGTGTATCTGTTTCACTCTGTTCATCTATCTATCTATCTATCTATCTCATTCTATCTATCTATCTATCTATCTATCTATCTATCTATCTCATTCTGTTCATCTGTGTATCTGTTTCACTCTGTTCATCTATCTATCTATCTATCTATCTATCTATCTATCTATCTATCTATCTATCTCATTCTATCTATCTATCTATCTATCTATCTATCTATCTATCTATCTATCTATCTATCTATCTATCTAATAGACACTATCGTGGAAATAAGTTGGAATAACCGAACGAGATAAGAAGAGAGAAAGTGAGAACAGAAAGGATGGTCGATAGAAGAGGCCAAAAAAGGCGGAATGATTGGGAGGTGGAAGCAGTAACGAGTCTCTCGTGATTTTAAAATAAAGAGAAGCGAAGGGAGAAAGAACTAAGCGATCAGGTGATTGTGAATAAAGAGAGGGAAAAAGAGATGCAATGGCGGCAGATTAGAGAGAAGAATTGGAAGAGAACTCAAGTAAAGAAAAAGAAAGCGTATGTAGAGAAGCCTTTCTTTTTTTGTCGGGTGGGTGTGTGGATATGGAAAGTGACGCAAAACTAGGACGGATGAGAAGAAGATAGAGGAAAAGAGTTAGCTAGAGAAGGAGAGAGAGAGAGAGAGAGAGAGAGAGAATGGGATGAGGAGAGCAGGTGAAAGAACAGAAAGATAGAAAAAGAGAGAACGATAGAAAAGGAAAGGGAGGGAGAAAGAGAGAGAGAGACAGAGAGAGGAGATGAAGAAGGTGTTTTTGGATTGATGGCTATGATTGGTTGTTTTGTTTTGTATATAAAACAGGTGAGATGCGAACCGCCCAAAGCCAGTAGTTGAAGTTTTGTGATTGCAGTGAAGGTCAACAAAGAAGGAAAATGAAGAAGGAAAAGACTCCAACATATATCATATATATAACCCCACATATTATATATATATATATATATATATATATATATATGTATACACAAAAAGTATGTATATATATATATATATATATACACACATATTATATATATATATATATTTATACACGAAAAAGCATGTATATATATATACACACATATTATATATATATATATATATATGTATATGTATACACAAAAAAGCATGTATATATATATATATACACACACACACATATATATATATCTAAGCATATATATATATATATATATATATATATATATATATATATATATATATATATATATATATAAGCACACACGGATATATATTGGCATACATATATAAAGATATAGGTATATATTTATTATATAAATACACCAAAGTAAAAAAAATGCGCATAAATACATATGAGTAAGTATCTGTTTATGTATCTCTGTGCGATTCAGGTTGTTTGTTTCGCGGAGGCAGGCTGCCTCTTATAGATTTTGTTTGCCCCCACACGAAAGCGAAACCTTTCATTACATCGTTGGGGTAGAAATCCTTCTTACCACTCTTATTTTATGTGTGGGGAAAAATAAAAAAAATATTAATAAATATATAAAATAAAATATAATGAAGAAAAAGAAAAAAATACAATAATGTCGGCCAATTTGAATTTGCGCTGACAAATCGAAACGAAATAAAAACCAATACCAAAAAAAGTAACAAATGTGAAGAGAAAAAGAAACAAAACAACAAAAAATCATAAAATAAAAGTAGCAAAAAACTAAATAAATCTAATATTAATTCAAATATATTAAGAAATAGTTTTCTAGTACATTGATATTGACATGGGTCAAAAAACAAAAAATATCACATTTATATTGAATATTTTGAAATGATTCAATCTTACCACAGATGCATGATTCTGTCTCCCCCATGCCGTTTGTGGGGATAGTATTTATTCCATGATATATTAAGTATAGCATTCCAATTATTTATATTCGGATTAATATCCCGAAAATTTTGTTATCACAGCAAACATTCCGAGCGTTTTGCGCTCCGGCTTTCTTCAGTTGTCTGTCAGGAAATTTCGAAAGGAACCGTTTATTTAATCTACGAGATATATTGTTCTCCCTCCGCTGTCCATATCTAAGGATATCACATCTTGTTCTCATCCAGATGTCCATGTTTAGGAATATCACATTTTGTAACACCTCGTTGTCCACTCCTGCCTCAAACACAAATCTAGTGAGGCGGACAAAGTTAACCTGGCAGCTCAAATTGAAAAGGACCTCCAATCGGTTGTGAACTGGGGTGAGAAATGGATGGTTAACTTTAACGCCTCTAAAACAAAACTTCTCTCTATTAACCACCACAAGGATCCATCCCTGCATCCCATTAGAATGTCTGAAGACCAACTTCTCGAGAGCTCCTCTCTGCGGCTGCTCGGTCTCACGCTGTCTGCTGATCTGAGATGGGACAAATACATCGAGTCAGTTGCATCAGCCACCGCAAGGAAAGTTGGTTCTCTGTGCCGAGCCAGGAAATTTTTCTCCCCGGAATCGATCCTCCAAGTCTATAAATCGACCATTCGCCCTTGCATGGAGTATTGCTACCATATATGGTCTGGGGCCCCTGCTGTTTGCCTCAGGGTTCTTGATAAGATCCAGAGACGGATAGGCAACGTGATTGGCCCTGATTTGTCATCTCGTCTGTAGTCGCACTCTCACAGACGGGCCGTTGCCACGCTCTGCCTTTTTTACAAGTACTTTCACGGTAGTTGCTCCGAGGAGCTGCTTTCGCTTGTCCCCAGGCCTCGTGAATTTAAACGCCCCACGAGGCTGGCATCCCGTTCCCACACCTACACCGTGGAAACTGTTAGATGTAGACGTCTCTTTTATTCCAATAGCTTCATGTCTCTCACATCTCGCCTATAGAACTCCCTTCCCTATTACTGTTTCCCTGACAAATACAATCTCCAACGGTTTAAGTGTAGCGTCAATCGATATCTCCAGTTGCCTTGATCTATCCACTTCCCTTCTCCACATCCTTTCATTTTTCATTCCTATCTGCTCTCGCTCCAAATCTTCTGTAACCCCATTGCCTTGATCGACCCACTGTCTTTCTCTTTCACCACATCCTCTCCTTTACCACTCCTATCTGCTCTTCCTCCAACCCTTCTTTAACCCCTTGCGTGATAGTGGCCTCCAGCCTTGCTTGGGGTGATACGCTTAAAAAAAAATGTCTGAGGAAATCACCTCTTGTTTATTTAATCTACGGTATATATTGTTCTCACCCCGCTGTCCATATCTAAGGATATCATATCTTGTTCTCATCCAGATATCCATGTTTAGGAATATCACATTTTGTAACACCTGAGGTAATTACCTCTTGTTCTCATCACGCTGTGCCCAGGTTTAGAAATATCAACCCTTGTTCTCGCCCCGTTGTCTATGGCTATGAATATCGCCTCTTGTTGTCAAACCCAGCTATTCATGTCTGCGGCTATTTTGTTCCTACTCTCTTTCCCATGCCTTGGGATATCATGTTTTGTTCTCAACACGTTGTCCATGTGTAAGGATATCGTGTCTTATTGTCACCATCTGTCTAGATACATTACCTCTTGTTCCCACCTAGCTGTCCAAGTTTAGGTATATCACCGCTCGTTTTAACCCGCTCTCCATATGTAGGGATATCATCTCTTGTTCTCAACCTGCTGCCCATGTTTACGGGTCTCCTGTCTTTTTCTCGCCTCGCTGTGCATATGTAGGGATAGCACGTCCAGTTCTCACCCCACAGTCCATGTCTAAGGCTATCAATTTTGTTCTTACTTCATTCGTCATGTCTAAGGATATCATATCTTGTTCTCACTCCGTTGTTCATGTTTAGGGATATTCCGTCTTGTTCTCATTTCGCTGTTCTCGTCTAGTGGTATCTTGTCTTCTCGTTTACTTGTCCTTGTCTAGGAATATCTTGTCTTGTTCACGTTTCACTGTTCTCGTCTAAGAATATCCCGTCTTGTTCTCGTTTCGCTCTCCTTGTCTAGGAATATCCCATCTTGTTCTCGTTTCGTTGTTATCGTCTAGAGATATCCCGTCTTGTTCTCGTTTCGCTGTCCTTGTCTAGTGATATCTTGTTTTCTCGTTTCGCTGTCCTTGTCTAGGAATATCCCGTCTTGTTCATGTTTCACTGTTCTCGTCTAAGAATATCCCATCTTGTTCTCGTTTCGCTCTCCTTGTCTAGGAATATCCCATCTTGTTCTCGTTTCGTTGTTATCGTCTAGAAATATGCCGTCTTGTTCTCGTTTCGCTGTCCTTGTCTAGTGATATCTTGTCTTCTCGTTTCGCTGTCCTTGTCTAGGAATATCCCGTCTTGTTCTCATTTCGCTGTTCTTGTCTAGGAGTATCCCATCTTGTTCTCATTTCATTGTCCATGTTCCTTAAAACAACCCCGATGTTCATATGGTCCTTGCTACTCCTATTCTCAGCATACTTCAGTAAGATCACATCTCTGTTTCCTCAAGTCTCTTCTTCATCTCTGCATATATTGCCCCACATTCACATCACTGCCAGAGAGAGTAACTGATCTGATGTTACATAGCAGTTTAGCATTCTTTTCTTAGTTTCTAACGATATTTTCATGTTTCTTAATACTTTGTTTATCTTTTAGCAGACATCATTCGCTGCACCTATGCGACTTTTGATTTCAGTGTTATATTTTCTGTCATCAGTTACAATATTCCCAGATAGTTGTACATCCTAAATCTCCAATTTATAGCTTGCATCTTGGGCTCTCCATTTTGCTAACGACCATCTTTTCATTTTATTGTTAGTCCTTTCTTCACGCTTTCCTTCATAAACTTTTCTAGTATTTCCTTTAGTTTCCCTTCTGTGACTGCCATCAACCGTCCTGGGTACGACGATAAACTACATCCGCGTCCTGGGTATGACGATAAACTATGTCCAACAGCAAGGCCTCTGATAATACGTTTTTGAAAAAATAATGTTGCCAGTTATACACTTTTGAGGAAAAA
The DNA here is from genome assembly GCA_964036315.1 of Acanthosepion esculentum. NCBI lineage: Eukaryota > Metazoa > Mollusca > Cephalopoda > Sepiida > Sepiidae > Acanthosepion > Acanthosepion esculentum. Next base: position 90,872,744 of record OZ038500.1, on the reverse strand, counting down.
AAATATCAACAGAAATAGATTTTTGACAAAACAAAAATATTACCAGGAAAAAAAAAGTTGTCGGCTTTAAATGACCCATTGAGGTTGATGTGCCGTAAAACAAAACAAACTAAAACAAACCAAACTTGCCATCAACACGGTGCCATCTGCGAATATTGTGACGTCAAGATTGTGACGTCAAACCCGGATAATACTTCTATTTATCTGAGATTTGTTGACGCTGTAAATGTTATAAAAATCCGGCAAGAAGATGCATCCTTGTCTTATGCTACTTTCTATTTTTTAATTCATTTTTTATGCGTATGCAAGTGATTTGCTTTCGGCATTGCATTCAATTACATGCTAGTACCCTTGGGAAAGGTATGAATCCTCTTTTTCCCTTCCCTCCCAGCTATGGTTAAATAGCAGGATAGACCGGGTTCTATAGCCATGGATGGCAATTGGTCTACCGCAGAAAGAAATGGAAACTTAACGCTGGAAAAAATCTGGCTCGTCAGTCATGTATCGAAAGATACATGATCACCTAAGCGTGTATCACGCATGGCACATAACTGACTGATATATTCTGGATTATTCTAATTTCGATCCCAGATAAATAAAGCTTTCCTAGTAGTTCAAATAGATATTTGAGATGTACATTATAGAATGCGTTTGCGTAGTCTATGAAACATAGTATACATTCTTCTGCATTTGTATTGCTTTCTTTGATATCATTCTGATAATAAATATTGAATTTTTTGCTCCCGTATCTTTAACATACCTAGATGGGTGGCCTCTTGGGAATACAGATGCTATGAGTCTGGATGTGCGGGTGGTGTAATGGATAACGGTTCGCAGTTGGAAATCAGAGAGCTAAGTTCCAATTCAAGTCGAGTTCGTTATATTCACTTGCGCAGAGATTCCCTTGGGAAAGGTATATATCCACTTCTCTCTAAGCTATGGGTTTAATAATAGGACTTGTATTAATAAAGTCATTATTACCTCCCCTCCCAATTCTTACAATCCAAAAATATTCGTTGGCTTTAAATAACCTTCAAATGTTTGATAAACCGTAAAATATTTTGGTCCGATTTGTCTACACGTTTTATTCATTAGAATATTCTGGCTTAATTTAGTTAATTTACGTACAGTAAACTGTTACAATCAGATTTTGCGTTACTATGTTGATTTCACTCGTTGCTATTGTAGGTATACTCATCTGAAATTTTTTTTTTAAGCTTTTAATCCCAAGCAAGGCTGGAAGCCACTAACACGCAAGGGGTTACAGAAGGTTTGGAGGAAGAGCAGGTAGGAGTGGTAAAGGAGAGGATGTGGAGAAAGATAGTGGATCGGTCAAGGCAAGGGGGTTACAGAAGATTTGGAGCGAGAGCAGATAGGAATGAAAGGGGAAAGGATGTGGAGAAGGGAAGTGGATAGATTAAGGCAACTGGAGATGTCGATTGACGTTACACTTAAATAGTTGGAGATTATATTTGTCGGAAGCAGGAATAAGGAAGGGAGTTCCACAGGCGAGATGTACGAGACATGAAGCTATTGGAGTAGAAAAGACGTCTACATCTAACAGTTTCAACGGTGAAGGGGTGGGAACGGGATGCCAGCCTCGTAGGACGCTTAAATTCATGAGGCCTGGGAACCAGCGAAAGCAGCTCATCGGAGCAATTACCGTGAAAGTATTTGTAAAAAAGACAGAGCGAGACAATGGCGCGTCTGTGAGAGAGCGACTGCAGACGAGATGACAGATCAGGGCCAATTACATTGCATATCCGTCTCTGGATCTTATCAAGAACCCTGAGGCAAACAGCAGGGGCTCCAGACCATATATGGCAGCAATACTCCATGCATGGGCGAATGGTTGATTTATAGCGAATGTTATTTGTTACTAAATTAGTAAATGTATAGAGGTGTCCTGTTGAAAATGATTTTAAAAAGTTCTTTATAAAGATTGGATAGATACAAGGCATGGGAGTCACTCAAGTTACTGTTGCTGTTAAAATGGTTATGATGAATGAAGTGTGGTATTATAAAAGAGATGCCAAGAGATACCGTAGCTTTTCAGCTTTTGGAAAGGACCTGAATACCAGACACTGTCAAAGGCTTTAGAAATGTCCAGTGCTACAGCCCGCGCTTCAGAGTTTTTATCGAAAGCACTATAGACTCTTTCTGCAAGTGTCGTTAGTACATCAGCCGTTGATCTGGAGAAACGAAAGCCGTATTCCTTGTTTCAGAAAAGGCCACGTGATGAGAGATGACAAACCAATTCATCATTGATTAGGATTTCTAGGAAATTCCTAAACAGAGGCAGAAGGCTGATAGGGTAATAGTTGGATGGATCAGACGGTTCACCAGAGTTCTTAAAAACTAGAACAACAGACGATGACTTCCAGCAAGTATGTAAGCGGGAGGCAGCGAGGCATTTAGAGAGAACAGGAGCTAGTTCGGGAACACACTTCTTAATGACCATTACAGGGAGGCAATGGGGTTCACAAGCTGTGTGGGAATGAAGGTTAGAGATGATAGCTGAAACCATGGAAGGTATTATTTGTAAATCGCTCACCAGAGAATCAGTTCAAAGTGGGAAGTTAGGCAGGGATACATCGGATGAGTTGAGGGTAGAGTTTGAAGAGAATTTACGGGCAAAGCATTGAGCTTTATCAACGGAGGATGATACAACCTGAGATGGATTGAAGGGAGAGAGAGAGAGAAAAAGAGAGTGAGAGAGGGAAAAAGAGAGAGAAAGAGAGAGAAAGAGAGAGAGAGAAAGACAGAGAAAGAGAGAGATAAAGAGAGAGAAAGAGAGAGAAAGAGAGAGGGAAAAAGAGAGAGAAAGAGAGAGAGAAGGAGAGAGGGAAAGAGAGAGAGAAAGAGAGAAAGAGAGAGATAAAGAGAGAGAAAGAGAAAGTGAAAAAGAGAGAGAAAGAGAGAGAGAAAGAGAAAGAGAGATAGAAAGAGAGAAAGAGAGAGAGAGAGAGAGAGGAGGAGGAGGAGGAGGAGGAGGAGGAGGAGGAGGAGGAAGAAGAAATAGATACCTTGCACATTTATTACTAAATAAGTAACCTGATACTGAGACGCCAGTTGTCACGGGAGCCAAGGTTTCTAGAGGCTATGCTATGTGCCTAATTCTTTCAGGAAACAGGGACTTAGCTTTTTCGAGGACTCACTCACATTTTTTTACGAGCAGTAGCAAATAGGCACCTGTTATATCAGGAGCTGTCCCACCGGTATAGCCGGAAAAATAGGGTTTTCTGTGTGTTTTGGTGACCGACTATCTATCTGTTATATAGGAATAATGTGTCACTGCCGACACTTGAGTTTGAACATAGATCACCAGTGAGCAAACACAGGCGATCCCATTATTGAATTAAGTGAATCTTGTGACCATAGAGGAAACGCATATATAGGAAGTCGCGTGACGTCTAAATGATCGCCATTTTCAGTCTATCCTCTATTACTATACGGTCCGCTATTCTCTACACTATTTCCCATACCATTTCTGTATTCGGATCACTATACGGATTGCTATTCGAGCGAGTATTATCGAGCAAGTACTGTTTAGTGCGAGTGATATTCGAAGGCGTCTGCCACCAGTATTGTCCAACGGCGTTACTGTAGTCGTATTTGCGATTACAAAGTCTCTACTAAAGCGAGCATTACGAAAGTGGCAACGAGTATTCGTTGGCATCACAAAAGTGTCAAACGAGTGTTCCTTGACAACACAATATTACCTATTCTCCCCACCTATGGGTTAATTAGTAAGACTTGTATCACTGTACAATATATTATCTCCAACAAAAAAACTTACAATCTAAAAATATTTTCCGCCTTTAAATAACTTGCAAAAGGTTGATAGACTATAGCAAACCAAACAGTAAAAATGATCGCTACTAATTGTAAGCGATCTGGGATTGCAGCTGTCGGCGAATGAAAAAAATGCTCGTCCGAAATAGCTTGTAAGCGATCTGGGATTGCAAAGGAAATATTTTTCGCAGATTACTTCCACAATGCAGACAATAAATCACTAAGTTCCAACTCGAATATCGGGGGCAGAAAGAAATGCCGAAAACTCGATTCGAAGGTACTATCTCACGAATCACAATGCACGCAACCAGTCAGAAAAAATAAGTCACTCTCCGACAAACGCGGTAGCCAAAATACCCGAACTTTCCCCCAGATTTGAGAACACCAACTGCTTTTATCAACCGAGCATATTTTCCAATCGTCGACAGCTAGGAGAGGACGTTCAATTTTTGCATATCAAAATACTTTTATAACGACTCCTGCGACGGACTTATTTTTTAATTGAAATATTCCGTCTTCAGCATGTCATGCGGAATATTTTTTTGGTAAGTAATTTTCTTTTTCGCCACATTTTCCGTTGTAGGATACACGCGACACGCTGTCGCTTGGTTTGACGAGGTAAGTCGCCGTTTTCTTCGCTATACAAATTTAAACTATTGAAATCTAGGTCAGTTTTTATCTATCCTACCTATCTTAATATGTGCATCTTACTTTTTCTTCTTACGCCTTTACAACAACTTAATTCAGTAATCTCTGGTTTTAATGTATTTTAATCCTTGTTGAAGAATAGTATAAAAAATGAAAATATTTGAAACCGGAAGAGTGAAGTTTCGTATGAAGCTTTCCAAGTTCTCCAAATAAGAGACGAAACTTGGAATACTGACAATAACGATGTGTTAACTTTACATATAACGGTTCCTTTAAAAGTAGCCGATCCATAATTCCCTGAGTAGCCGGAAGATGACGAGATAGTTCTGGCAACAAACTAATATCAGGCTGTCTGAGCTGATTTCTAGTGTTGTCTCTCATTGACAATCTGACATTGACAGGCGAAGGTAATTTATCAAAATGGCCGACGATTCATCAAAATGGCGAAGGGCGAGCGGATTCGAGATGAACGAGATGAGGAGAGGCAGACTTTATATAGTTGTAGATTTAATCAACATCAAAGACAAGTGTCCACCATTTTTTTTACACAATGATGCACAGTCCTATGTTAGTCAGGACATCTAACCGACATTAGTCTCTACACTGTTCGGCTTTTGCAACATAGAAGAAAAGTGTTTGGAACTGCAGTAGATTTTTGAAATGAAATAACCCCGCAGCTTGAAACTGTGTGAATAGTGAGAAGCAAGAATTCTCGTAGTACTAGGAACTATCCCAAAGTATCTCAGGAAAAAGTTGAAGAAGTGGAAATCAGATGAAGCGTAGGGAGCATCGACAGCAAGAATATTAAAAAGAATGCTGGTGTATTCAGGTGACTTGCTGCCACATAAGGTGCAGATATGTCGTTGATTTAAATATTCATAGTTGGAATAAGAAAGATCCCCTAGAAAGTGTCCGAAGAAATAGGACTCGAAATAAATTTTACCAAACAGAAACTATGATTTAGAATTAGAATGAGAACAGTTATGGCGCCTACCCTGAATCCGTCATAAAAATTCAAGATGTGGAAATAATAAATATTAAACATTTCAAATACGCCAGTGAATAGACCAATTACAACAAATTTAGTATAGGAGATAAGGAAATTGAACAGAGAATAGACTGCACTTGAAGTAGTTTCACAAATTGCTACAAAACGAAAACATTCACATAAAAACTCGTATCATGTTCCTTAAATAGCCGCATCAGATCGAAACTTTCATATGGATGCCATACATGGCGCCAAATCCGTTTAGGACTAGCAATTTTCCAAGCGTAGCTCAGATGTGGCACAAGGCCGAAAGTACGGGACACCTAGTGAGGATCGAACTCACTACTTATCGTAACTGTTCTAACGAGACAAGCTTGCTAACCATTACACCGCCTTGAGGTGTCCAAATCCGTTTAGGACTATAAAGACTGTCAGTTGTAGACAACCGTTTTCTAAGATCAATGGTTAAAAATGGCTTTGAGCGAATGAAAAATGTAGGTCTTATTGAGATTTCCCATCTTCGGCACTGACCAGGCTCGACGTGCTTCAGTGATCGTAAGGGAACTGGTGTCAGATGAAGAGACTTTAAGAGACAGAGATGTTGTTGTGCAGAAGAATTATAAGAAGGTCAAATGTTTAATCACTTAAACTAATGATTGCGATGAAAATTCAGGAGGTGAAATTGGCAAAAATGAAACACTAAATATTTTGATGCAGGGATCAGTCACAACAAATTTAGATGAGGAAGTTGAAAAAAGAATAAGCTCTGATAGAAATAGTTTCACCATTAATCTGCAAATTACTATATAACTAAAACATTAACATAAAAACTCGTATCATGTTCCTTAAATAGCCTCGCGAGATCGAAACCTTCATATGGATGCCATGCATGGTGCCAAATCTGTTTAGATATATAGAAACTGTCAGTTGTATGCAGCCGTTTTCTAAGATCAATGGTTAAAAATGGCTAAAGCCAGTGGGTTTTGGTAATGACCACACTTGAGGACCTTCGAACATTGTGGACGGGCGTTACAGAATCACAAAGAACTGTATAACGTACTACAAATCGGAGGACATTCAACAGCAGCAACGGCTAAAATGGATAGCACGTGTAACTCGAAGAGAAAATACTGGCATTATCAAGACAACATTCCAAACTACTTCAAATAAAAGGTTAGGAAGTAAACCTCCATTAATACTGGAAAGAGTGATAACAGCTACTGGACTTAAGAAGAGAAAATAATGACATGTTGATATTCCAAACTACTTCAAATAAAAGGTTAGTAAGAAAACCTTCATTAATACTGGAAAGAGCGATAACAGCTACTGATCACGAGAAATCTATTTTACAGAGGAATTTTTTTAGGAGAAAGATTTTAGTATCTGTCTATATTTCTCAAATGAGGTATTATGTACACTATTTACATTATTCGGACTATTGTCCTCATCTTTGTCGCCATATTTATCACAACGTTTCGGCCGTTGTACGCTCCGGCCTCCTTCAGGTAGTTGGAACGGCCGAAACGTTCAAATAAATATGGTGACAAAGATGAGGATAATAGTGCGAATAATTTAAGTAGTGAGAAAGATTTTATCAGCCATGCCCTGCATGAAATTCTTTATCTGAAGGGGCTATTTAAAAACATGATTGAGTTTTTTTTATTAATGATTTTTAATCGAGTTATTAATTTAATGTTTCAGTTTAGTAGAAACTTACGGTTTTGGGCAAGACTATCATAGCCTGTTCTATGTATTTCCTTTTCCTAAATACATACCGTCCTGAGTATGACGATAAACTACATCCGCGCCCTAGGTAAGACAATAAACTACATCCGCGTCCTGGGTAAAACGATAAACTACGTCTGCGTCCTGGGTAAGACGATAAACTGCATCCGAGAGAAAGGCCCCTGATCAGGCGGTTTTGAGAAGCGTGGAACCACCTCTTAATTGCTGTTGTTCCCTGGTTCACCCTGACCCTGAGTGGTAGCACCTGTTATGGTTCCAAATATGGGCGAATAGTTTACTACCAAACTCAGGTCAAAACCCTATGAAAATGTCAAAATAGGTTTTAATATTAGAAAAAAATTTTTAGAAGAAAAATTATTAGCAGCAATACATTTTTGAAGGAAAAATATGACCAGCAATAAAAATCTTGCCGGCATTAAATAAAATATTGTAGTTGATATGCCATAAAACAAAACATGGCCGACAATGAGGATGAGCAGGTTGGTGCCACGCTTATCTTTTAACCTCGCTTTTCGCAATCAGTCAGTTATGTGCCAGGGCATCTCAAGGTGGTGTAATGGTTAGCAAGCTCGTCTCGCTAGAACAATTACGACTGAGTAGTGAGTTCAATCCTCACTTGGTGCCTCTTACTTTCGGCCTTGTGCCACATCCAAGCTACGCTTGGACAATCACCAGTCAGTTATGTGCCATGCGTGATGACGAGGCAGATTTTTTTCCCGGAGTGGGTTTCTGCTGTAGACCAGTTGCTATCCAGTTGCCATCTATGGAACCTGGTCTGTCCTGTTATTTACCCATAGCTAGGAGGAGAAGAAGAGGATCCATACTTTTCCCAAGGGTATTAGGGCGTAAGTGAATGTAATAGATTCGATTGGAATTCGAACTCGGCTCTCCAATTCCTGAATCCGAGCCGCTGTCCATTATTTCACCGTGCCTCCGTGTCGCAATCACTAACCCAAAATGCACAAATGTTATTCCAGGGCTTTATCCTTGGACCTCCGTTCTTTCTCATCATCATCAACAACTTTCTCGATTGCCATCAGTTCCTAACTAGGTATTTATGCTGATGGCGCAAGTATTTATTTTGGTTTTCGTAGCAAATCGGACAAGTGCGACTACGTGAAACTGGCAACTGTTCTCGAAAAGGACCTCCAATCAGTACTTAAATGGGGCAAGGAATGGCTTGTATATTTCATTTAATCATCTGTTGTGAACGCGTACATGGACGTCCTCGAAAACGAGCCTGACTCATGTGCAACGTTTTTCAAGGAAGAAAGAAAAAGTATAAAAGCCACTAAAAAAAAACCCAGAAAAAACACAAGAACAAATGCATACCTAAGTAAACAACGTTTCAAATGCCAGTCTGTCCAAAAGAAAAATAAGGATGCATAAACTCTCGTTGTTAACGTGAGTCACTCAAACAATAAGTAAATTCTGTACGAGATTCGCGTTACGCTATGCAAGTTAGGTTCTATAAAACGGGTATTTTGATTGCACTCGGCGAATTTGCCAAACCTCTGAGTTTGAGAATACTCTGCTTGTCGATCTTCGGGCAGAGAGGAATCCAGAAGAGGCTATGCCGACGGGCAGAGTCTCGTCTGCAGAGGTAGATAACAACCCTGCCCCGTGTGTGCGGGGTCTACCGGGAAGTTTTCCCGAGTCTACAGACTCGGAATTACCCCACGTAAAAAAAGACCCTTGTGTCACATCCCTCCTTGTGGGGAGGTATCAGGATAATCTCAGTTGTCTACGAGCCGTTAAGTTGCGTGGAGGGAGAGTTCTTGAGACGTGTCACTGCTGGATTGAATTTTATCTAACACATCATTTTTGCGACATTACCAAAGAGATGCTAATGTCCAGGAGAGGAATGCTTTTCTCCCCCTTTTGTTTATGTTTTCCACTGGTTTGCAGTAGAGGGATTATATTTATATCAGTTGGTAGGTCTAGTGGTAGGAAACATGGTTCACTCTGACGTGCCGGACATTTTGCTTATCAGAATCCATCTTACACGTTTCATTGTTATTTGTCCATGCATTGAATATTGCTACCATATTTGGTCTAGTTCTAGTACTATGTGTCTCGAGATCCTTAACAAAAACCAAAGAAGGGTCTGTGATATAATCAATCCTGACATGGCATCTCGGCATCGATCATTTTTCTACTGCCGTAACGCGGCTTCCCTCTGCATTTTTCTGCAAATATTTCACAGCAATTGTTCTGCTGAGCTTCCCTCTTTGGTGCCCAGACTCCATCAATTTAAGCGTGTTACTAAATTGGCAAATAGGCATCACCCTCTTAATGTGGAAAACTAGCTAGATGCAATTATAAATTCTATCCTATTAGTTTCTTTACGGGTACTTCTCGTCTTCTACCAGTTCAGACCTTCACAGCCATGACATGTACACTGTGTCGACTCACCCTCCTTACATTCGCGATGCTTTGGTAAGGAGTAAGGTCCACGCTACTTCCACGGAACCGTTACAATTTGAAACGGACTCCTTAGGCAATAATTCCTTGGTCAATACAACCTCCGTCGAGTGTCAACCGATATCTGTACTATATATCATCATGATATGCAACACTTTCGCCCTCCTTATAGGCCCATAAACAAATAAATAAAAATAAATGAACAAAAAATGATAACATAAACGAGCCAATAAACATACATACTCTAGCTAAGTTAAAATAGCGATTTACTAAGCATAGCTTAGATGTGGCACAAGGCCGAAAGTATAGAGCACCTAATGAGAATAAAAGCATATTTTACAAAATATTTTATCTGTATTATTTATTTTGAATTCAAAATAAAAAAATTTTTCCATATATATACAAAATTTCTGCCGAGGCTTTTTTTAAAAATTCATTGTAAAACAAAAACAAAAACCTAACACCGGTCGTAATAAAAATATTTTTGTCTCTGTCTATATTGATGAGATGAGGTATTATGTCCCCTATTTACATTATTCGGACTATTGTCCTCATCTTTGTCGCCATATTTATTACAACGTTTCGGCCTTTCAGTATCTGTCTATATTTCTGAGATGAGGTATTATGTACACTATTTACATTATTCGGACTATTGTACTCATCTTTGTTGCCATATTTATTACAACGTTTCGGCCTTTCAGTATCTGTCTATATTTCTGAGATGAGGTATTATCTACACAATTTACATTATTCGGACTATTGTCCTCATCTTTGTCGCCATATTTATTACAACGTTTCGGCCCTTCAGTATCAGTCTATATTTCTGAGATGAGGTATTATGTACACTATTTACATTATTCGGACTATTGTCCTCATCTTTGTCGCCATATTTATTACAACGTTTCGGCCTTTCAGTATCTGTCTATATTTCTGAGATGAGATATTATGTACACTATTTCCATTATTCGGACTATTGTCCTCATCTTTGTTTCCATATTTATTACAACGTTTCGGCCTTTCAGTATCTGACTATATTTCTGAGATGAGGTATTATGTACACTATTTCAATTATTCGGACTATTCTCCTCATCTTTGGCGCCATATTTATTACAACGTTTGGCCCTTCAGTATCAGTCTATATTTCTGATATGAGGTATTATGTACACTATTTACATTAGTCCGAATAATGTAAATAATGAGCATTTTTGTCATCTGATATTTCACATTGTCACAAATTAGTCGAACGGAACCGAAAAAAATTATTTGTGGAATTATCTAGATAAGTCAAAATAATCGGCTTAATTAGATTTTCTTAAACCTGTACCGAACTATTTAAACAAGGGAAAGATATAAGTTTGATGAACGAATTATTATTATTATTATTATTATTATTATTGTTGTTGTTGTTTTATTTCCTTTGATTTCTGGCGTTTATACATTTCTTTCCGGGTCCCGCCCAGAGACCTAGGGTTAGAAATGTCATCATAACATTTTCCACTGACAAAAAAAAAAAAATACATAGATAAAGCCCATCGTAAAGTGTGGGTTGTACTTGTGAGAACAATTTTTTGTATTTCTTTGAGGCATGGGCTTCCAGGAATCCCTTCAATTAGTCTGCTGGAATATTTTCCAACCAATCCTAGGTCTTCAACTACAACAGGGATTGTTGCTGTTCCCATGCGCCACATTTTTGAGATTTCGACTTGAAGGTCCTTGTATTTTGATAGCTTTTTGAATATCTTCAAAGATACATTGCAGTCTGCAGGGACTGTCATATCAATAAGGAGGCACTTTTTTCTTTGTGTTATTATTATTACTATTATTATTAATAATAATAATATAAACATTAAAATTATTAAAATGTTTCTCACCTGCTCAGTACTATGTAGCTTTGAGCAGAGTAGGAATTTAAAGCGGGGTTAGCATAATGACAAAAAGCTTTTTAGAAGGAAGATGTGTTGCCGAAATGTTGTGTTTACAGAGATTATCGAGAGATGAGAGAACTTCTATTACAAGTTCATTTTTCTCTGTTCGTTGGTTAATCAAATAAGCATTCGTATCGCCCTTTTGTAATAGAAAACAAAAACAATTTAGCTGAAAGGATGGACAAAAGAAGCTGCGGAAATACTTTTATGATTGTGTAATGACTCTACAAATATTGAAGAATGAAACACATTGTCCAAAAAATACAAGACCCTGTTTGCATTTCTATCTATCTATCTATCTATATCACTTTTCATATCTATCTAATTCTGTTCATATCTATCTAATTCTGTTCATATCTATCTCTCTATCTATACCATAATTTTTCTATCTATCTATCTATCTATCTATCTAAGTCTGTTCATATCTATCTATCTATCTATCTATCTCTGTTCTTATCTCATTCTTTTCATATCTATCTATCTATCACATTCTTTTCATATCTATCTATCTATCTATCTATCTATCACATTCTTTTCATATCTATCTATCTATCTATCTATCTATCTATCTATCTATCTATCTATCTATCTGTTGTGGATTCCGGGATGAAATCCGGTATCAAATAATAACAAACGCCAAGAATGAATATAGGAAATAAATGTATTAACGTAATAATACAAACTGGTAATACAGGTTAGTAGTTCCAGGAATGCGGGGTTAGTAGACAAATATATATATAGTCTTTGGTATTGACGTATCGCTGTATGACTTCTTACTGAGTCTACGTGCTTGTTAATATGACTCTTGCCGCTACGTTATTCTACCGACCGACTCTGCTCTATTACTACTGTCCGACTCTCGGGTATTCACTGGCAGTAGTATGTGTATGCTCTGGGTGAGTCCATTTGTGTAAAAAGGGGAGACCCCTCAACACTATCTATCTAAAGTGTTTTTCTCGGGGTCTATGTAGCTATATTCAGAGTAGGAAAGTCAGGCAGACTTAAAATAATGACAAAAAGAAAGTTAGAAAATAGATTTCTTGCTGAAAATATTTTTGGCTCTTAATAAAAGCCATAATAACAGTAATACTAAGTAGAAAATCCAAGAGTCGCAAAAATGATCTTCATTACTAAGTTACTGTTGTTTCTTCTCTATTGTCAAAACCATTGTTTGTCATTATCATTATCATCATCATTATCAATATTATTAATTAATTAATTAATTAAATATAATTATTTTGTTTGAAATGAATTTTTTGTTTGTATTAAAAAAATGGACATTTTTGACTTTCCGACATAATTACCAGATTAAGCAAATTTAGAGTTGCTTGCTTCTGAAAAATCAACAGAAGAGCAGACGGAAAATTAAATGAAAAAAATGGGAACAGGGAAAAATGTTTTAAATAATGAGCAGAGATAGATATGAATAAACTTAATTAGACAGATATGAACAGACATAGATATATACAGGTTCAGAGAGATAGATATAAGCAGATTGAGACAGACAGACAGATAGATAGATAGATAGATAATGAATAGATTTAAATAGATAAACAGATTAGCTAGCTACCTAGTTATATAGCTAACTAGATAGATAGATATTAACAGACTTACATTAATATTTACATTCTTCGACTAGGATAGATAGATAGATAGATAGATATGAACAGACTGACATAGATGAACATAAGTAGATATGAACAGATTTATATAGCTAGATAATAATAATTTAGACAGACAGATAGATAGATAGACAGATAGATAGATATAGAGGAATAGACTTACATTGATATGCACAGTTATAGGATAGAAAGATAGCTATAAACAGACTGATATAGATGAAAATAAGTAGATATGGACAGATATATATAGCTAGATAATAACAATTTAGATAGATAGATAGATAGATGAACAGAATATCTAGCTAGCTTCATAATTTGATAAATCGGCATGAACGGACTGACATAGACAGAGGTATGAAACGACTGTGAAAAATAGATAGGAAAAGAGACAGTCTGTTCATTTACAGACAGAGATGGAGTGTGAGAGAGTTTGTCTCTTTCTCTATCTCTTTATCTCTCTCCAGGTATATTTATTTATTTAGAGAGAGAGAGAGAGAGAAAGAAAGAGAGAGAGCGGTATGAAGCGCTTGTTATCAAATTTGGTTCCTCCCACCATGCCCTTGGTATATGTGGAATGATCCCCTGTTACGTCGAGGGAACAGCAGTAGGGTGGTATAGTGGTTAGGAAAGTGTTGAGTCTTGACTCAATGTTGAATCTCGCCTATTGCATGGAATAATAATGCAACACAAAATGTACTTAGAACAAGAATGTATTATAACAAGAAAGTGTACACAATAAGTACATATAGTATTTCTGTATATTTCTGGGAAGACGTTCCTGGAGAATGTGTTGACTAGTCGCAGTCGATCAGAGTCTCTAGTTGGATCTCGTGATTCCCTCCTCTCGTCTTCCGGTACCAACCATTATTTATATAGTTGGTAGTCACCTATGCAAATTAGGTGGATCCCACCACAACACCCCCCTCCCAAGCCTTGGAATCCTTTTGGATTTCAAACTGGCTTCTATATGGGATGATGATTATGGTTATTTCTTTGTAGATCCCCTTTGCATAGTTCATATATATATCTGCTTTTTTTTTTCAATATCTTTTTCGTTTTGGATTCACGTCCAATGGGTCCGTGAACTTTCGTTTCCTACCGGATCTTCTTGGTTCATGAGCACTCTGCGGAGGTTCTACTTGAAAAGTATCATACATTACATCAAGGGGATCTTCCTCCTCATCCGGTATACTCTCTTCATGCTCTAGCACGTAGCATTTTTTGAGTTGGTTCTGGTGCCTCTTATGAGTATTCTTCGGCCCTTTTATTATGTAAATCAGGTCACCGATTCTCTTATCCACTATGCCTCGCTCCCAGAACTCAATGTTGTTCCTATAGCACTTGAAAAAGACCTTCTCTCCGGGGGTGTATCTTTTTCTAGCTGTATACATAGTGTTCTTTATTCTATTTCTTCCTGGCAAAAGCTTGTCAAACACTGACTTAACTTTCCTAGCGAACATTAGTTCAGCTGGTGCCATGTTTGATGGTGTTCTCTGGTTAGGCGTGATTCTGTATACTTGTAGGAATTGCTGAAGCGCCTTTTCCGTTGGAACTCCTGAGGCTTTCTTCAGAGCGAGCTTTAACGTATCTACAAATCTTTCTGCGAGTCCATTGGATCTCGGATGATACGGCGGCGTCGTTATGTGGTTAATTTGATATAACTCACAAAATTCCTTAAAATCGTCAGAAGTGAATTGTGTACCATTGTCACTCACAATACACTCTGGCACACCGAACCGTGCAAATAGTTCATGCAAAAAAGTTGTTGTGGTATTGGACGTAGGCTTTTTGCAGCGTAGTACTTCCGGCCATTTTGTAAAGCTATCTACCACTATTAAGTAGTAATAATCTTCTACTGGACCAGCGAAATCAATGTGTAATCTTTCCCACGGATGATCCGTCTTTGGCCATGGTTTGTGTACTATAGGTGGTGCCTTAGCTGCTAACGCACACCCTTTACATCGATGAACCATGTTTTCGATATCCACATCCATTCCTTTCCAATATACAAAGCTTCGCATTAAGCTTTTTGTTCTATTAATCCCCGGGTGACCCATATGAAAGTCCCGTAGGATTTTTTTCTGCAACTTTTTTGGTACTACTACTTTCTCTACATTTACGAAAGGCACGTTTCGTTTCTTTTTAAATATAGGCATAGTATTTTCTTTTAATTCAAATTTAGCTTCAAACTTGTTACATCTTCCAAGACCAGGTGTAAAGGTTTCCGGAAACTTTTTCTTTAATTCATCTTTAATGTCCTGTCTTGTTTGCGTATTACTTTCTATTTTTCTGCAGAATGAGTTTAATGGTTTATCCCACAATTCGAATGTTTCAATAAAATCTGTACCCAACAAGTTTTCTCCATTTCTCAGAATGAAAACTTTTATTTTTTTAACGATCCCATTCAATTTCATTGGAAGTACAACCTCGCCTTCGAAGTTAATTTGCTTTCCAGTTACCGTTCGAGCGAGTTTCGTTGACTTCATTATTGTAGGCCTTTTTAAAATCTTCCATGTTTTATCGTTCATTATTGTTAAATCTGACCCTGAATCGAGTTGAAATTTGATATTCTTTTTGAATATTTCAGTCGTCACATATTTCCTCAAATCTCTATCTGATTTGATATTCGAATTTGTTTGTCTAATTCGGTTCTTGCATTTTTTCGTTTTACAAGATCCTTTGTGACCATTCTTTTGGCACACGAAACATTTCTTATTTCTATATGGGTAATTTACCTCCCAATGTCTTTCGTTACAACGTCTGCAATTATATGGTGGGACTTTTTTTATTTTCGTTCTTTTTATTTTCTTGTCTATTATTAAAATACGCTGAATTTTTTCTCCAATTTTTCTGTAATGGGTACTTTGACTGTTTTTTTATTTTTTTAATATAAACAATACCAGCTTTTTCGATTTTTTGCGACTCTTTTTTTAAACTCCTCTGCTAACTTTCGCAGGGTAAGGCCTTGTTCAGATTCGAGTTTAGACAAAACTCTACGTCTTATTTCGGCACTCTTACTGGATACCAGTCCTTGAGCAAAAATTAAACACTTGAATTCTTCAACCGTAATCTCTGCCAATCTGAAATTGTCACAATGTCTATTCACTATAGATGCATATGTTAAGTAATCCTGATCGTCGGATTTAGAGACATTCAGGCATAACCATCGCTTATGCCAAAGCGACATATTTGCTCCAAACAGCTCTTTTAGCAATTTCACTGTTTCCGAGAATTCCAATTCAGTTGTTTTTCTCGGTAGAATAAAATCTACAAATTTGCTATGTTCTGCTGTACCTAGCTTTCTTAGTAATAGACTGACTTTTCTTGAATTCGACCAGTTTTCACAGTCTGTGTTGAAAATATCTTCATATCGTTTAAAGTACGCTTCAAACGTTTTTTCTTCGTCTGGCACATAGTTGAAAGTTTCCAGCGAATTAAATATGGTGTTATTAGAATATGAAGAATTTCCCTCATTTGCCTGAAAGTTGTTTAATTTCTCCAGTGTTAACTTTTGAATTTCCAAAAGTCTTTCATCTTGTTTTTCTTGATATTTTTGCAGCGCTATTTGTTGTTCTTGTTGTCTTTCAACTGGTTTCTCTTGATATTTTTGCTGTACTATCTGTTGTTCCCTTATTAATAAGGCAAACTGTTCCTGCTGGGATTTGAATAATTCAGATATGACTTTGGATAGTTCATCCATCTTTAGCTGATAGTGTTCATGCAAAAAGGAATATACTTTTAATTTGTGTATCCACGAATATCATATAAGCTGACCAAAAAAATCGAAACAACGTACGACTTTTATATTTTATGTCTTGCTTTTACATTCACGCCCGTGCTAATCAACTTTGGTATTTTTTTTTTTCCGTGAACAGAGAGCGTCGGACTTTTTTTTTTTTTCGTTTTCGACTTCTGTTCGCGTATTTCAATGACAACGTCTGATTTTCTTATCAGAGGTAATTCGTCACTATATTGTTGAACAAATAATTTTAAAAAAATAATTTTTTTTTTAAAGTTTGTTACCTTTCAAAGTCGACACGGTGTATTTGTGCTCCTTTTAATCCATGCATGTTTTTGTAGTCGGCCAATTTTTCTTTTTAGAGGGTGTCTTGTTGTAGATAATTTTTTAATTTTAAAATTACCGTTATTCGTTTACGACACCTTTCAATTTTTCTGAGTGAACGTTCCTTTATGCTTAGTCGTCTTTTAACGAGTTTTACATATCCAGAAGTTCAGAATCCTTCGTCGTTACGTTAACGTTGGACTTTGAATTAATAGTTTTTTTTTTCAGCCTGGGTTCTTCAATGACTTGTCCCAATTGTTGAAAACTCTCACTATTAATTCTTTCTTCTTTCCGTATGGTTCGTTCTACTTCTTTGCCATTGTTGAAACTTGGCGTATGGTTCGTTCTACTTCGTGGCCATTGTTGAAACTTGACGTATGGTTCGTTCTACTTCGTCGCCATTGTTGAAACTTGGCGTATGGTTCGTTCTACTTTGTGGCCATTGTTGAACTTGTCGTATGGTTCGTTCTACTTCGTCGCCATTGTTGAGTCTTGACTCAATGTTGAATCTCGCCTATTGCATGGAATAATAATGCAACACAAAATGTACTTAGAACAAGAATGTATTATAACAAGAAAGTGTACACAATAAGTACATATAGTATTTCTGTATATTTCTGGGAAGACGTTCCTGGAGAATGTGTTGACTAGTCGCAGTCGATCAGAGTCTCTAGTTGGATCTCGTGATTCCCTCCAAGATTTATTCGTAAAATTACAAATTGTGGCACAAGGCCGAAAAAGGGGGGGTGAGGCTGGTCTTAACTAACTATCCTATACCTAGCTAATCAGATTCGCGACCCATTCTTACATTACAATTGACACATTCACCACAAGAATTCGCCCGTCACCATTCAATCCTCCATACACCATAATACCACATCCTCACCAGGGGGGACCTACAAAAACGCGCCCCATACCATAAAAATTTGATGATAAGGTACATAAAAATCTAATCATGAAAAGGTGAAAGGAGAGGGAGATGAACCCCATAACGAACTAAAAATTCAACAAATTTTTAAAACTAAACATAATTGATGTTAGTAGGGCCCGTCCAACCCTCAAAATAGAGAGGCCGCTGTATTCTGCCCAGGGGACAAAATCAAGAAGCACTCTCGTTAAGGGAGTGGGAAAGAGATAAAATAACTTGGACATGGGGAAGTAAAAGGCTGATCCAGTTGAGATGAAAAGGAGGCCAAAACAAACTAGGGAGGTTGGGAATCTCGACTTGGATCATAACTAAAATGATGGCCGGGAAACAGGCCGGGAACAACACTTACTCACATTAACTAGGTACACTTAAGCTTGTCTAACCTAACCGGGGGGAGGGTTCCACAGGAAACCACCCCGATGTGACTTTGGTTGACTTAAATAAGGAAATCAAGGCTAACCCCGTTCAAACGAACCAAGCTCGCCTCTTTTACCCACCTTTCGCTGAAGACTGTCGAATGCAATCGTTTCCTATCAGTTCTAATCTTCATCTTGAGCTGATGCTCAAAGAATCGGATTAGATCCTGATGCGAAAGACTATTGCCTCGCAAGACTTCCTCCATTCGCGTCGTCCATATCACCATTCGAGCCGTGGCTAACAACGTTAGAAACACCATTCGTTTCACCCCGGAATACGGGGGCGACACATTGTCACACGCGTATGCGCGATCAATGGACACGAGTTCTTCGGGAGCGAGACGAGCCGTCAGCTCGCCGACATGGTCCCATAAGGGGCGGACCCGGGGGCAATGGTAGAAGGCGTGCGAAGCCGTTTCTTCTAATCCAAGGCCACACCGTTCACAGTCTGGCAAGTCCGCCAAGCCCCATATGAAAGCCTTGTCGTTGAGAGGCAGCCGATTCCGAGCCAATCGCCAGGTAAGCGAAAACTCAGGGTTACTGAGATAATCCGCCGCTGGCGCCCAAGACCAGTAGGAGCGATACTCCTCCTCCGAACAGTCGAGCGTATCACGTAGAGGATCCTTCGCGCGACCCTCCACTAATCCCCGATAGAAGACCTTCCTAGGCCGTGAAAGGTCACTGGACCGCGGAATAGCCCTCAAGGGTGACCGACACTCGCTGAGGAAAAGCGATTCATCTCGAGACCTACAATGGCGCTCGGCCTTCGAGATGGGGGGATTGATGGTAAGGCTAGGGAAGGCGTCCCTAACAATCCCCTCCAGAATCGGATCTCCTCTAGTCAATGCGCGGCGTAGGAAAGCCAACCGAGAGGCACGGATGTGACTCTGCAAGTGTGGCATTCCCAGCCCCCCCATGACACGGACGTTTGGTGCATACTCGTCTGTCGACCCTGTTCGCGCGTCCCCTCCATAAAATGGAGGATAGCGCTTGCTCGAGCGCCTTCTTCTGGGCCTTACAGAGAGGAAGTACTGACAAGCGATAAAGAATCAAGGAGAAAATGTATGTAACACACACCTCCGCCCTGCCCTTTATGGACAACCTCCGTCGATTCCAAGTCTTACCGGCAGAAACGACCTTTGCTAGTACTTCAGACCAATTTTTCTTCAGCTGGAGGTCGGGTCCAAACCACACTCCAAGAATGCGGACAAGACCGTCCGTCCAACCGAAGCGGCCTGGAAGATCACGCCCCTTCCAGGCACCTAACCGCAAGCCGGAAGACTTGTCGCGGTTTATCTTGGCCCCTGTCACCTTCTCGTACCGATCAAGCGCCTTCTGCACCGCCTCAATATCGTTAAGGGACGACACGAAAGCAGATACGTCATCGGCGTACGGGGAAACCCTGGCTCGAGACCCTCCAGGAACGGCGAACCCGCGTAGGGCCGGACTGCACGCCTCGTCCTTCAGCCGGCGCAGGAGAGGCTCCAACGCCAAAGCATAAAGGAGAGGCGACAGCGGACAACCCTGACGGACCGACTCGACAGAACAAAAGCGCCCGACAACTTTCCGTTCACCTGTACCACAGCACTGGGGGAGCGATACAGGAGGCTAATCCAGCGGCAGAAGTCGGGTGCGAATCCAGCGGCCTGCAGGACAGCAGCAAGGTAGCGATGGTCGACCCTATCAAATGCCTTGGACTGATCCAAATTGATCAGCGCGGCTTCTTCGTCGTCTTTTACACCCTCTACGATCGTGCGAATCAAATGCAGGTTGCTCTGAATTGTTCGGCCCCTCACAGAACAAGTCTGCTCGGGTCCCAACAGAGACTCGGCAACTGACTGCAAACGCTCCTGCAGGATCTTGGCCATAATCTTTAACTCTGTATTTAGCAGAGTTATTGGCCTATAATCATCTAGTTTTCCCCCAACACCCTTGCCCTTTTTCAACAGAGTGATCACACCCCTGGAAATGCGATTGGGGATGGACCCCGACCGAAACCAGTTGTTGAACACTGCTGTCAAAATCGAAACAAAGATGTGCGACAGCCTCAAGTACAATTCATAAGGCAAACCATCCAGACCGGGCGACTTGCCTCTGCCGACCTTCTTCAGTGCCACGTAGACTTCGCCCTCCGTGATCTCTCCCTCGCAGCTAGCTGCTTCAGTCGGCTCAAGACGAGGAAAGTCAGCCAAATAGCTGCGAAACTCCTCCTCACGGAGACCAGGCTCCTTGGTAAAGCGGCTTTCGAAATGCCGCCGAAACGCCTTGCACATATCGTCAGTCGACCGCAGAGTACGCCCCTCCGGGGTTTTGACTTGACGAATGTGTCGATCACCAGCTCGACGGACTTCTTCCCGACGCAGATCTGCGCCCAGGTTCACAGCTTCGTTAGACATCTTACTTAACTTATGCCTAATTACCTGACCCATGTAGCGATCGCTATTCGAACGCTGCAGGGCCTCCCTAGCTAGGGCTATCTCTAGGGGATCCCCCCCAGCCTCCGCCCGGGAAAAATTAGCCTTAAGTGTCTTTACCTTATCAGCTTTATCTAGAGCGAGCCGCTTGCTGAAATCAGTGGTGAAAGACCTAATTCTATCCTTAAGTTTTTCCCACCACTTATTCTCGATAACCGCCCCCACTAGCTCCCGCTGCACTAATCTAATTAGCTGCTCCTGGAAGTCCCGCCTGTCCAGTAAGGACAGATTGAACTTCCAGTAACCAGCCATTCTAGGCCTATGTTCTAACGCCACACGGGCACAAACGAGTTTGTGGTCCGCGTAGCCTACCCAGTGGAACGTTGGACAATCTAACAAGTCTATGTCGGCTCTACGAACTAACATTCTGTCAAGGTAGCTAACTACCTTGTCAGACAGCCAATTAAGCGCCCACGTCCACATTTTCCCACTGGGATGATCAACCCGGTATCTATCGACGAGACCATAATCGCCGATCAGATCGATCAGGCTACGATCGCCCCTTCTCCCGCTAGCGCCCCGCCCCTGTCTAACTTGGGGTCCAGGATGGCATTCCAGTCCCCCATTAGAAGTAGGCGCGAAGAATCAACCAGGAACGGCCCTAACCGCCGAAAAAAAGAACACCGCTCCTCCTGGTCGTTGGGCGTATAAACCGCAACGACCCGAAACGAACCACTTTTCACGGCAATATCGGCCACGATTAACCTGCCCTCGGCATCGGTATGCACAAGGTCCACCTTCGCATCAAGAGTACGTTTGACTAACAAAGAAACTCCTCTGGCCAACCGGTTCCCATATGCTGAATAGACGACAAAGTCATCCTCCAGCACACATGCATCGGAAGTGCAAACAAAGTGGGTCTCTTCGATCGCGGCAACATCTACACCGAAGGACAGGAGATCCCGACGCAGGCGGGCAGCCTTACGCCGATCTCTCAAGCCATTCACATTCAAACTGGCTATCTTCATTTCCATTTCTAGGCCTGCAAATATAAAAAAGAGTTAAGGCAAAAAACCTAGCCACATACGGGGCGGAAATCTGCGTCAGTTAGGATGCCGACAGATTGCCCTAGGCTCCCTACACCTAGTTCTGACGTCATACGTCCCTCCAGGGCAATTCCACCGACATCCATGGGGTAAGTTAATTTGACTACTCTATATAAGGAGGGATGGAGAATGACAGGGACCCTCCCAGCACAGAACTGCCTGAGTTTTTTTAAATAGGGTGAGTCCATCTCTAACATCCTAATTTTGGGAAAAGCATCCTTCGCCTCATAAATGTGATTCCATACTTTCAGGTGACTCCCCGTGTCCCTTACACATGTTATTACCCCCGGGGCTTCTGGGAAATTGCGGGGATCCTCTATTGACTTGCCATCCACTAACTCTGTCTTAAACAACATACTCAACAGAGCCCTCTTGTGCTTCGGCAAGTCCTTTTCTAACTCTTTCCTATTTACCCTACATATCTCCTCAGGATCGGCAAAGTATTTCTTTTTCTTCACCTTTTTCTTCCTTGACGGTTGGGTTGGGGAATCTGCTGATGTCTGAGGGGGAGTGGAAGAAGAAGAAGTAAGTGAAAATGTAGGGGGGGGGAAGGGGATATATCACGGGAAGGGGAAGAAGAGCTACTCCTAGCTTTGGGAAGTATTAATGTCTCTCTAGGGAGTGTCGCGAAGGATTGGGACCTGGTTAAGGCCACACTCTTGTCAGCTCTGCTTCTTTCTCTGTGAACTGGTTTGGTTGTTTCATCCTCCTCTTCCTCTCTGCCCCTTTTCAAGGTTGATGTGCGGGGTGGCGGCATTTCCTCTACTTCCATCTTCTCTGTTATTAGTTGTTCCTGCTGCTGCTGCCGTTCTTTCGGAGGCCGTTTTTCCTTTAGGGGCCCCTGCTCTTTCACCAGCGACTGCTTAGTGTGTTTGCCAGGGCTGTGCGAAACCTCCTTGGGTTGGGCTTGCTTGTCTATCTTGCGAGGACTTTGTTTCTTCTGCTCCTCCCGTGGCTGCTCCTGTGGTGGCTTCTGCTGTACTGGAGTCAGCTGTTTTGGTGAGGAGGGAGTGTTCCTTTTCCCTTTCACCACTACCCATTCTCCATCCACCGCCTTCTGCGACGCTGTTGGCATAGTTTTAGGTGGTGCCATTTTTACTTCTTCCGCTACTTTCGCCGTTGTCGTTGCGCTAGACGCAGCCTTTGTTGTTGCAGGGCGGGGTGGTATTTGCGTAGCCTTGCTAGGGCACTCCTTAGACATATGCCCAGACACTCCGCAATACCAACAATCGGGCCTCCTTCCCTCCACAACCACCAGCATGCGTCTATTCCTACACAGTAGGATGTTTGGAACATTCTTGAAATCCTCTCTTGTCAAGACTACTTGCAGTACCATATCACCAGTAGCTATCCCTGTTCTACTAGTAACTGCTGCTACATCTTCTACTGGGCCATAGTCAGAAAAAAAAGCCCCCATTCTATCGGTTGAAATATCTACGGGCACCCCATGCACCGTGATTTTAGTACGCCGGGTGCCCATGTATTCAGTTTGTAATCTTAGATTGTTGGTAACCAGCGTGCTGCCGGCTAGCTGTTTCGCCTCTTGCTCTGTGGCTAGGAGAATATCCCACAAGGCATTCGTTCTCCTAGCCAGTACCTTTGGTGCAATGTTTAATTTTTTAATTGTCTCTTCCATCGTCTCCCTGCTGACGCCAATCAACTTCCGACTCTTTACGTCGGAAGTCAGCAGGGAGATTGTCCTTGTCTTTACCGCATTTAGTGCGTCCGGAATTGTCAAAAACTCTGTGCCTTGAACGTATTTGTCAAATTCTTTTTTTATTTGCTTAAAGTAGGCGGCATCTTTTTTGGGGGGTTTGCTTCCTCCCCAGGCCGATGTTTTAGCTGTTTCAGCCGGCGGTACATCTTTTAACGGTGTCAATTTTTCCGCTGACACCGTCTGCGCCGTTTCATGCGGTGATAATGTTGTTTTTTCTGCCATGGGGATTTCAACCCCGGCAGCTAAATAATAAAAGTTCGCCTTCTTTTTTTTTTTTTTTTTCCTTGAATTTTTACCACAATATTAAAACAAAACTCAAAACAAACAAGTGAAAATGAATGGAAAAACTTAACTAAAAATAACGAAAAACTCAACTGAAAAACAAGATTCAAGGAAAACGATACTAAAAACGGGAGGGGGGTATATTTACAATAACGAAATAAAGAAAGAAAAGAAATGCAACCCAAAATAAATCAAATGTGTACAGAAAAATTGGGGACAAAAGAACAAATTCAAAACTGTGTCCAATACAAAACCTAACCGTTCGTTTGAAGCTCAGTTATCAGATCAAAACAGTAATTCCAATGCTAAGTAAGCGTTATTCTCAGCAAGTAACGACTCGGGCGATCTCGTGATTCCCTCCTGGGATCTCGTGATTCCCTCCTCTCGTCTTCCGGTACCAACCATTATTTATATAGTTGGTAGTCACCTATGCAGATTAGGTGGATCCCACCACAACAGAAAGAAAGGCTTCCTCGGGGACTGCAGTGTAGCAGTAGAGGCAAGTAATATTTTTCCTCTTTTTTTTCCCCAAAATATATATCATATTATCTTAATAATATGTGGCTTCCCTCTGTCTTTTCTAAAAATATTTTCATGGCAACTGCTCTGACGAGCTACTTTCACTGGTGCCCTAACTGCAGGAATTCAAGCGTGCTTACTAGATTGGCATCACTGTCGAAACGTTAAATGTATCCGCCTCCTCTACTCCAACAACTTCTTATCTCACGCTTCCCGACAGTGAAATTCCCTTCCTCTTACTTACTTCTCTGATGACTATAATCTTCAAATATCCAAATGTAATGTCAATCGACATCTGCTTATGCCTTGACCTTGTTCCCCGTCCTTCACTTTATCCTCTTCCCAAACTCTCCTCTTTACTCTTACTCTCACACTCTGTAACCCCTAGCGTGCTAGTGGCACTCCTGGGTGAACTGCTTAAAAAAAGTCTGAGAAACTCTTAAGGAACAGATACGCTTGCCATAGAAAAACTTAACAAATCAGTTATACACGAACGCCTGATTTTATTTTAGTTGATTTTCTGAAGTCAAAAGTTCAAATGTTTGTTTGTATTTTGTTCATGTTAGGTGGACAGGATGCGCCACAGACCAGCTAGATCCGACAGCTCTATACTTGTAGGTGTAGCGATATGGACTTAGATGTTCATCTAGAGGCACCATTTTTAATATCCTCTAAAATGTGGCGTTAGACTGCATGGGATTTAATTGTAATAAATTAATTAACATCTTAAAACAAATCCATATAAAATCCTGCAAAAAAGGGTCGAAAACAGCAATATCTAATTTTTAAATTCATTAAAAGAAAAATCTTTGAAGTTTTAGTTTTAATTTCAAGATTATAGGGTAAGTTCAGAATCCATGTAAAACTTGCAAAAATGGTTAAAACAGCGATAAATAAATTTAAAATGTATCTTAGAAAATGAAATATAATCTTTTCAGTCTTAATTTTATTTTTATTACAAAATAATAGATTAAACTTAGTATTTCCAAAGAGAAAAATACTTTGGCGTATTAGTATTTTTAGCCTTATTGATTTTTTTTTTCGTATTGGGAAAATTTACTGATTTGTCCAACAGATTCATTAACTCAAAAATTGACCCATATTTTTAAAACTTTTCAGAAATAAATTTTTTTCTTAAAATCTTATTCGTAGGGCATAATTCAAGTTAAAGTTCAAGTAATTAAATTTGCAAAAAAAACAATTGTTTGCATTTTTACTTATAATATAATTTTTAAAAACACGATCGATTGGTATTGTCTAAACCTATAAATGCCGCTGATGACAGACAAGAGTTTATGGAGTGGGCAAACATGATAAAATTGTATTGTTGTATACATTATTTAATCGATTATAAAGAAGCAGCTATGAATTAAAAAAAAATGTCAATACATTTGTAGACCATAATTCTTGATTATATAGATCAAATTATATAGGAAATTATATAGAAAATTATATTGAAAAAATATAGAAATTATATTGAAAATTATATAGAATTTTATAGAAAATTATATAGAATATTATATAGAAATTATATAGAAAATCTTTTATAGAAATTATATAAAATAAAGTATATAGGAAATTATATAGAAAATTATATGGAAAATTTATATAGAAAATTACATAGAAAAATTATATAGAAAATATAGAGAAAACATATATAGCAAATTATATAGAAATTATAAAGAAAAGTAAATTTATATGGAAAAATTATACAGAAATTATATAGTAAATTATATAGAAAAATTGTATATAAAATTATATATAAAATTATATAAAAAAATCATATAGCAAATTATATAGAAAATATAGAGAAAATTATATAGTAAATTATATAGTAAAATTATATAGATAAATTATACAGAAAATTATATAGTAAACTATATAGAAAAATTGTATATAATATTATATAGAATAAATTATATAGAAAATTATATAAAAAAAATTATATAGCAAATTATATAGAAAATATAGAGAAAATTATATAGGAAATTATATAGATAATTATATATTAAAATTATATAGAAAATTATACAGAAAATTATATAGTAAATTATATAGAAAATTGTATATGAAATTATATAGGAAAAATTATATATAAAATTATATAAAAAAATTATATAGTAAATTATATAGGAAAATATATAGAAAATTATATAGTAAATTATATAGAAAATTATAAAGTAAATTATATAGATAATTATATAGGAATTATATAGTGAAAAATTATATAGGAAAAATTCTATAGAAAATTATATAAAAAATTCTATAGATAATACTATAGCAAATTCCATAGAAAATTCTATAGGAAAATTCTATAGAAAATTCTATAGAAGATTATATAGATTATTTATATAGAAAAAATTATATAGAAAAATTTATATATGAAAAGATTTTGTTTGGAATTGTTAAACTTTAGTGACTATTAAATCAAATTTTAGTTAATAACAAAATTATTTAATACAGTTTTTATTAGATCCCACACAATCTGATGAGAAAAAAGTTTAAGTTTTTCTAATAGAAATTAAAAAGACGAAAAATATTTTTCAAAAATTAATTTTTCAACTGAATATTTCATATTATACAGAAAAGCAATTAAAGTATTTGGAAATTTAAAATGTCTTAGATTTTTGCTTTTCTTCTCAATTGAAATTATATCGGCATTTTTCTTCAAAATTTATTAGAAGAATCTTTATATGAAAATTTTTTTCCTATCTGAAAAAAGTTTTTCAGAAATTCAATAAAATTAAATGCTAAAAAGAATTCTTAAAACTTTTTATAAAATAAAACAATAAATTAAATACTTTAATCCATTAACAAATAATTTTTGAAAAATTCATTAAAATTCCATATTTATTGGATTTTTGAAAGATTTTATACTTCAACGAAATTTGCTTTCAAATTTCCTCTTTTCCATTTTGCACGTATATTTAATATTTCCTCTTTAAGAAATGTAAACAAGATTTTTGAAAAACTTAACAAAAACATATGTCAAATATCTTCGAATCTGTCTTCTCTCATTATTAAATGAGTCAAAGATTTAGACGATAAAATTTAATTTTTATTGAAATTTTGCCGAATTTCTCATGTGCCACATTTCTTTATTTTTTATTTTTCTTCAGATTTACTGATATCTTTTACTTTCTCAACACAACTCTTAGCACCTTTCTTTTTTTTATTTCTTATTAGTTTAATTCTAAGGTTTCTATCTTCTTTCTTTTCTTTCTTCTTTCCTTCCTTCTTTCTTTCTTTCTTTCTTTCTTTCTTCCTTTTTTCCTTCTTTCCTGCTTTCTTTCTTTCTTTCTTTCTTTATATTTAGGTTCCTTCTTTCTTCGTTTATTTCTAAGCGTTATACGCCCTTTCTTTCCTTCCTTCCTTCTTTCCTTCCTCCCTTCCTTCTTTCCTTCCTCCCTTCCTTCTTTCCTTCCTCCCTTCCTTCTTTCCTTCCTCCCTTCCTTCCTTCCTTCCTTCCTTCCTTCCTTCCTTCCTTCCTTCCTTCCTTCCTTCCTTCCTTTCTATTTAGGTTCTTTCTTTCTTCGTTTATTTCCAAGCTTTATAAGTTCTTTCTTTCTTTCTTTCTTCACATTCATGTCCCTTCTTTCTTCGTTTATTTTAAGCGTTATACGCTCTTTCTTTCTTTCTTTCTTTCTTTCTTCATATTTGGGTTCTTTCTTCGTTTATTTCCAAGC
Organism: Acanthosepion esculentum; assembly: GCA_964036315.1. NCBI lineage: Eukaryota > Metazoa > Mollusca > Cephalopoda > Sepiida > Sepiidae > Acanthosepion > Acanthosepion esculentum. Next base: position 90,844,465 of record OZ038500.1, on the reverse strand, counting down.
TTTATACGTTCTTTCTTTCCTTCTTTCTCCACCCCTTCCTTCCTTCCTTCCTTCCTTCCTTCCTTCCTTCCTTCCTTCCTTCCTTCCTTCATGCTTCCTTCCTTCCTTCCTTTCTTCTTTCTTTCTTTCTTTCATTTTTTCTTTCATTCTTTCTTTCTTCATTTATTTCCAAGCTTTATACGTTCTTTCTTTTCTTCCTTCCTTCTTCCTTCCTTCCTTCCTTCCTATTTATGTTCCTTCTTTCTTCGTTTATTTCGAAGCGTTATATGCTCTTTCTTTCTTTCTTTCTTTCTTTCTTTCTTTCTTTCTTTCTTTCTTTCTTTCTTTCGATTCACTGGTATCTTTTACATCCTTAACACTCTTTGCATTCTTTCTGGAAGGCTTTTTCCACATTTCTATGTACCTTCGATTTTCTGCGTCAATTTCTTTTCTTTATTTTAATAATTCAGGCTGGCTACTCCTGAGCGAAAAAGAATTGTACGCAATATAGTGTAGATAATCTGAAGTATTGATTTATATCCGTACCAAAGAGCCAAGAGAAACCAGATGAAACCTGAAATATTTCTTGAACATTTAAAGAAAATACACTCTGATAAAATAAAAAAACAAAAACAAAAAAACTTGGCACTTTTTCAGTCACCGGGAGAAATTTTCCGAATCAGAAAACCATTGGAAATTTGTTTGTTAACGGTTCACATTGGTCCAGTGATCATTTGCGTGCATCATATAACATCTCGTTGCTAATTGCGAGATTTGGTAAGCCTCATACAATTGGAGAAGAGTTTATGTTATTTTCTTTAATCATTTCACTCCAAACAAGGCGATAATGTCACTAAGACGCAAGGGGTACTGGGAATGAAAGAGAATGAAAAAACTTCACTGAGAAGAAAGGACAATAAATGAACAGGGTTCAGGACGATTTAAGATGATGATTGAAGTTGCATTTAAATTTTTGAAGAAAGTAGGTGGCAGGTGAGAGAGTTCTGCAAACGGGAAGAGAGTTCCTCAAGCCAGATGTGCGAGAGAAGGAACTATTAGAATAGAACTTACGGTACATCATGCTATTTCAGCAGTTAAACGGTGAGACCTATGAGCCAAGCTAGTAGTACTCTTAAATTCATGCAATCGCAGTACCAAAGAGGAGAGCTGATTAGAACAATTGCTATGAAAATATTTATTGAAAAGACAGAAGGAACCTTCGGCGGTGGGAGTGTGACTGATGTCGAGATGCCAGAATCGATAACATTACTATTATGGGAACTTACCCGTAATAATAATGGACTATTCTGTACATCATAAATACTGCGCCTCAAGAGGGAGCAGGAGTCAGTTCAGAGTTCAGGTCAGAGTCAGTCAGAGACAGAGTCAAGAGTCAGACGATTACTGTAAGACATTGGAATAGTGATACTTGTCGAGACAACATAGTTCACTCTAACCAAACCTGATAGTCATTACTAATACTTCTACTTCTTTGTACATATTCCTGTTTGTAATATATCTGTGTTATTCCATACCTGTGTTCGAGTTATTCTTCATTGGTTCTACCCTTGGACCATCACCGTGGTACAAGCAACTTGGACCATAACAATTACATACCATTTTTGTCGAGAATCTCGGGATATATCGCCAGAGCAAAATATTATCTGGTACGACACAGTGACAAAATTTTCCTAGGAGTAGACCTAGCAAGTGAGTCAATATAATTACTTAATTTTCAAAATGCGAGACCAAGATGGCGCAATGATCTGCTCTGTAAGAGGTTATCATCTGCTACACTGAAGGAAGGCGAAAATGGTTGTCGATGGTGATTAAAAGATAGCACTTCCGTTTGGAAGGCATTAAAATTTAAAAAGCATTTCCTGTTGTTCATGATGACGGTAGTCTTTGAGTATAGAATCCAGAGGTTGGCAGGGAATATTTCGAACACAGTAGGGAAGCGTAGTCCAGGTTAGCAGTGGATATCCCGATAAAGTAGCAGAGCGTAGTTCAGTAGTTCTTCCTTCTGTTCATTCGCTTGACAGGTTGGCATTGGACATTCGGAGAGAGTAAACAAAATGGCCTCCTTCATACACGACGGATTCAATATTTTACGTCTCCTGATTGGTTAACCTTCTATCGGGGAACTATAAAGTGAGTCAAGTCATTTCGATTTGCTCACTAGTACATAAGTACACAAAATAATCTAACATTTCCTACCCTAGTTAACAACTGATTGTAGTCCATTTACGAGAGCAGCTACCACTGCACACAGATTTATAAAAGTTAGCTGAATACATTTTCAATGTATCACATCTCATTAAAAACTCTATTCAAAGAAGATCGGATCAAGTGGCTGAAAACATTGAAGACACATTGCGAAAAATGCTTCGAACAAAAGAATTTAGCTTACAGTTAGAGGATTCATATCTGCCAAGCAATGGATCTTTGATTCTTGCTACTCTTCCTTCCGTTAAAGATCAAAGTTTGGTTCAAGAACTGTTATTTACAAAACAAGAAACATTTACAAAGAGCGAGTCAGCATTCCCTGTTGTTGTTTTTAAAGAGAAAAATATCCCGCTTACCAGTATTGCTTATGCAGCAAATAAAGATTCCTCCATGAGAAGTCGTTTTCGTGTCTTCAGCAATTTTTTGAAAAGGTTGTGCCTGGTGTACATACAGTACACTGTGTAATCCAAAGGTAACATCTACTCCCAGAAGACCTAAGTGATAAACAAAATTAACTATTAATTGTATGAAGACAGAATTCATGGTTGTCAGCAAAAGAGATAGTCTAAGCCCTGAAGTAAATATTAGGGACGTCAAAATCAGGCACAGAAATTTAACTATCTGTGTAGTGTAGCAACAAGCGACAGAAAATTCGAAAGCGACCAGGAATAGAGAAAGATGCCTTTCAGAATCTAATCCAAAAATTAAGTAATATGAAAATGTCTTTAGAAAAAGAAGAGTACTGTCATATAATATTCAATATGACAGTAAATCGGTTGAGATTTATGCAAATAATTTCTGGGAAAAGATTGCTCTTTCCAATATTGACGGAGGTTTCCTTCCTAACCTTTTGTTTGAAGTAGTGTGGAACGTCAACATCTTGCATATAGTCGTTAATTTCTCTTCGTGTTCCATGTTCTATCCATTAAAGTTGTTGACGTTTTTTAAAGGCCTCAAGTGATGTGTTTTCTGTTATTCAGTACAGTTCTTTCGTTATGATTCTGTAGTGCCAATCTACAAGTTTCAGAGACAATCTTCATTCACCTTTAACTACCGATCTGAGAAAATGGTTGTATACAGCTGACAATTTAGTTATTTCTGAAGGGTTTGGTGCTATGCATAACATCTGTATAAAATCTTCTTAAATAGAATACGACTTGAGTTTTTAAGTTAATGTTTTGGTTTTGTAGTAGCTTGCGGTATTATCTGAAACTACTCCTCTATTTAATGTTTAGTATTTAGTAATTACACATCGTGATGTTTTATGATAAATTCAGAATAGATTCCATCACCGCATAGAATCCAATTCCAGATCATAATTTTCGTTTGTCATAGAAGTCCATCATTATCAGTACACTGGCCTCGGGAGGGAAAGCAAGAACGCTGTTTTATATTTGTCGATCGTTATTGAAAGGAAACAGCTTGGAACGTTTTTATTCCCTTTTGAACACCGTCGTTTTCTCTGTGATGAACTTAGAAACGTCGAGAATGGCATTGATTTCTTCTCTGATCTATTCACAAAGTTCAGCAATGTTAATTTGCACCTCCAAATGAAGTTGACCATTTCAAGGTCAAATGAGTCCTCTTCACGTTTCTTTCCAAGTCTCAGTAACATTGTAAGTCGTGAACTCTTTCCGTTTTTACGCCTCCCACAAATTAAGAAAGAAGAAATCCAAACCGGACGATGACCTTCAAATATATTGTGCCCACCTGGATGATTTGAACAGATTTTTGACAAAGTTCAGGATCTTTTCTTCCCCCTTAATACACCAGACTGGCTGACCCATCATTCCTAGATCTAAGATATCAACAATAAATGAATGGTGGCGGAAGATCTGATTTCGATTCAAAATGACATTGATCTGAGACCAAATCTCCAAAAAATAATACCAGGATTTTTGGTTGCAAAAACCTTTTTGACCGTTACCTTAAACTGGGAAACAAAGTCAAGATACGCTTTATTACCTTTGCAACATCATATTTAGTAGGGTGGGGGTTTCAATTCTCACCCCTTTTCCAAACAAAGAAACTGAACCTTACTGAACACGGTGATCAAAGACTGCTTCTCAGTTCCTTCGATCTTGGTGCTAAGAAGCTGATATTACTACATAAAATATATTCCTCTGATTAAAACTGCAAATTTATCCCTTCAAGTTTCTAAACCAGTTAAAGAAATTGATTCACTTACTTAACTTCTTTGTAAAATGTGTATGTGTGTTTATAGTTTTAGATAAGATGCTGTTTTGAACTTGTAGTTTACCTAATACCAAGAAAGAAGTGTCTTCGCTTGGATGTGGAAAGGGCAACATGGAATGTGGCCTGGGAACCAAAGAAGCGGCAACTATACAGCTAGTATAGACAGACTCACAGACACACAGACAGACAGATAGATACATACATACATACATACATACATACATACATCTGAACAGCCTGAGGTACATATGAGGAAACTGAGATAGATAAATAGAAATAAACGTACATAATCAAATCAGAAAGATAGACATATAGATAGATACATATGAACATACTGAAATATATAGATGTGAACAGACATAGATAATAAACTGAGATAGACTGATTTGAATAGACTGCTGAAGATAGAAGCTTTTTCAGTCCTTAATTAACAAGAAGTTCGTCGAGCACCTGGATAGGGAGAACCTCTTTTGCGATGAGAAGTATGGGTTCCGATCAGCCCGATCCACTGCTGATTTGTTAACTATCCCTATACACAGAATTAGTGAGGCCCTTGACGACACACATCGCACAAGGACGATATCATTAGATATCTCGAAGGCCTTCGACAACGTATGGCACAAAGGTTTGCTACATAAGCTCTTCAGCTGGAAAGGTTTTCTCTATTATAAAATCCTTTTTTAACGGGTAGATTCATGAAGGTAGTTCTTAGCGCCAGTCCTCTGAGGCCCTGGCGGTCAACGCAGATGTCCTCCAGAGTTTACTTGTCGGACCAACCCCTTTTCTGATTTACATAAATGATCCACCTAAGAATATACTCCGATCATTTGTAAACATCTATGCCGATGATACAACGATATACGGGCGCACATTCAAAAGTCTTGATCATAGATTGGCAGCTGTACTCTTCTCCAACACTAACTTCTCAGTGGAGGAAAAAACTGGCTGGTTACATTCAATACCACTAAAACCCAGTTCTGGGTATGACGATAAACTACATCCGCGTTCTGGGTAAGACGGTAAACTATGTCTAACAGCAAGGCATCTGATCAGGAGGTTTTGAGGAGCACGGAACCACCTCTTAATTTCTGATGTTCTCAGGTCTATCCTGACCCGGGGTGGTAACACCTATTAGGATCCCAGTTATGGGTAAATAATTAACCACTAAACTGGGGTCAACACCCTATGAAAGTGTAAAAAAAGTTTCAATATATTTTTGAAAAACAAATATTACAAGTGAAGGAAAATTCTTACCATAAATATATTTTTAAAGGAAATAAAATGACCAGAAATGGATTTTGGGAAAACAAAATATTACCAACAATGAAAATTTTGTTGGCATTAAATAACCCATTGAGGTTGATATGTCGTAAAACAAAATAAACCTAGCAAATCTAAACCAAAGAATACATATTCTATTCATACGAATCTATCCTAAAAATGTTGTCGGCATTAAATAACCATTGAGCTTGATATGCCGTAAAACAAAATAAACCAAACCAATCTAAACCAAAGAATACATATTCTATTCATACGAATCTATCCTGAAAATGTTGTCGCCATTAAATAACCATTGAGCTTGATATGCCGTAAAACAAAATAAACCAAACCAATCTAAACCAAAGAATACATATTCTATTCATACGAATCTATCCTAAAAATGTTGCCGGCATTAAATAACCCATTGAGGTTGATATGCCGTAAAACAAAATAAACCAAACCAATCTAAACCAAAGAATACATATTCTATTCATACGAATCTATCCTAAAAATGTTGTCGGCATTAAATAACCATTGAGCTTGATATGCCGTAAAACAAAATAAACCTAACCAATCTAAAAAAGAATACATATTCTATTCATACGAATCTATCCTAAAAATGCTGTCGGCATTAAATAACCATTGAGCTTGATATGCCGTAAAACAAAATAAACCAAACCAATCTAAACCAAAGAATACATATTCTATTCATACGAATCTATCCTAAAAATGTTGTCGGCATTAAATAACCATTGAGCTTGATATGCCGTAAAACAAAATAAACCTAACCAATCTAAAAAAGAATACATATTCTATTCATACGAATCTATCCTAAAAATGCTGTCGGCATTAAATAACCATTGAGCTTGATATTCCGTAAAACAAAATAAACCAAACCAATCTAAACCAAAGAATACATATTCTATTCATACGAATCTGTCCTAAAAATGTTGTCGGCATTAAATAACGTATTGAGGTTGATATGCCGTAAAACAAAATAAACCAAACCAATCTAAACCAAAGAATGCATATTCTATTCATACGAATCTATCCTAAAAATGTTGTCGGCATTAAATAACCATTGAGCTTGATATGCCGTAAAACAAAATAAACCTAGCAAATCTAGACCAAAGAATACATATTCTATTCATACAAATCTATCCTAAAAATGTTGTGGGCATTAAATAACCATTGAGCTTGATATGCCGTAAAACAAAATAAACAAAACCAATCTAAACCAAAGAATACATATTCTATTCATACGAATCTATCCTAAACATGTTGTCGGCACTATATAACCCATTGAGGTTGATATGCCGTAAAACAAAATAAACCTAACCAATCTAAACCAATGAATACATATTCTATTCATACGAATCTATCCTAAAAATGTTGTCGGCATTAAATAACCCATTGAGGTTGATATGCCGTAAAACAAAATAAACCTAACCAATCTAAACCAAAGAATACATATTCTATTCATACGAATCTATCCTAAAATGTTGTCGGCATTAAATAACCCATTGAGGTTGATATGCCGTAAAACAAAATAAACAAAAAAAAACAAAAACTCTAAAACCAAACTATTTACATTCCATTAGCACCGATCAAACCCCGAACGGCTGCCCGTCACGAAGAACGGATATCATATGGAGGAGGCCCTTTGCCTTGAGAGGATATTGGACCTCAAACTCACACTTGACCTCAAGTGGAACTCCTGTATACGATCCATCGGTAAAGATGCATGTAATCAGCTCCCTGTACCGGTCTAGTAAGTATCTGACTGTTAATGATATCCTCTACCTTTATAGGGGTCAGATCAGGCCGAAAATGGAGTATTGTTGCCATATTTGGGTAGGAGTTGAACAGTTCTCATTTTCCAGACTAGATCGAGTTCAAAAGCATCTTCGTGTCCTTGTTGGATAAGAATTATTTTCCATCCATCAACCTCTCTCCCACAGGCGGGATTTGACGAGGCTCTCACTATTCTTTCGCTACTTGGAATGTACCCGGAGGAACTATATGCTCATCTGTGTACTTTTAAAAATAAACAATAAGCGATATCTCGGGCCCGATGAATTGGGTAACCAACGACATTCGCACATCAAACGTAGGTATATGTGTATTTATTAACACACACACACACACACACACACAGACACAGACACACACACACACACACACACACACATATACATACATATATATATATATATATATATAGATAGATAGATAGATAGATTTTTTTTTTTTTTTTTTTAAGCGTATCACCCCGAGCAAGGCCGGTGGCCACTATCACGCAAGGGGTTACAGAAGGGTTGGAGGAAGAGCAGATAGGAGTGGTAAAGGAAGGGATGTGGAGAAAGAGAAGGACGGAGGGCCGATCGAGGTGGGGAGGTTACGGGAGATATAGAGCGAGAGCAGATAGGAATGGAAGATGTCAGGAAGTGGATAGATCAAGGCAACTGGAGATGACGATTGACGCTACACTTAAACCGTTGGAGATTGTATTTGTCAGGGAAACAGTAATAGGGAAGGGAGTTCCATAGGCGAGATGTGCGAGACATGAAGCTATTGGAGTAGAAAAGACGTCTACACCTAACAGTTTCAACGGTGAAGGGGTGGGAACGGGATGCCAGCCTCGTAGGACGCTTGAATTCACGAGGCTTAGGGACAAGTGAAAGCAACTCCTCAGAGCAATTACCGTGGAAGTACTTGTAGAAAAGGCAGAGTGATGCAACATTGCGTCTGTGAGAGAGCGACTGCAGACGAGATGACAGATCAGGGCCAATCACATTGCATATCCGTCTCTGGATCTTATCAAGAACCCCGAGGCAACACGCAGGGGCCCCAGACCATAAATGGCAGCAATACTCCATGCAAGGTCGAATGGTAGACTTATAGACCTGGAGGATCGATTCAGGGGAGAAGAATTTCCTGGCTCGGCACAGGGAACCAACTTTTCTAGCGGTGGATGATGCAATTGACTCGATGTATTTGTTCCATCTCAGATCAGCGGACAGCGTGAGACCGAGCAGCCGCAGAGAGGAACTCTCGAGAAGTTGGTCCTCAGACATTCTGATGGGATGCAGGGATGGGTCCTTGTGGTGGTTAATGGAGAGCAATTTTATTTTAGAGGCATTAAAGTTGACCATCCATTTCTCTCCCCAGTCCACAACCGATTGGAGGTCCTTTTCAATTTGAGCTGCCAGGTTAATTTTGTCCGCCTCAGTAGATTTGTGCTTGAGGCAGGAGTAAATAGTAGTGTCGTCAGCGTAGATACCGACTTGGGAGTCTATGGCGTCTGGAAGGTCATTTATAAATATGAGGAACAGAGTAGGGCCAAGGATGGAGAGAGAGATATATATAGTGTAGATAGATATGAATAGACTGGCATATATATATATATATATATATATATATATATATATATATATATATATATATATATATATGTGTGTGTGTGTGTGTGTGTGTGCGTGTGTGTGTGTGTGTGTATTTAGGCAGCAATCCTTCTTTCATGCACAAGGTGCTTTTATTTAGTTTTTAATACAATTTCTGATGCGATCTAATATTTTTTTTCTTTTCGGATGATAAATTATATAAAAAATGTCCGAATGTTCTTTTTATCCGAGTGCTTTCGGCTATACATTTAGCCATTTTCAAGGATTATATTTTAACTGTTAAAATTAGAAATAGTTTGTTGTATGTATGTTTTATAAAATGTTTTCAATTTTGTTTCAAAACACGGTCAAGATATTATATCCATGTTCAAAGTTAATATTATTAAGTATTGGTTTGTTTGTTTTTATTAATAAGGCTTCCATTATTTTTAGCCTTTTTTTTGACATGTAGATGATGCTATTATATTAGTGTTGTCAACAAGTATGTTCCGAATAGTGTCCGGTAGGTCTCCATGAATATTTAAATGAGATCTAATTGAGCTATTGTCAGAAAGGTGTAGAGTTAGTCTGCGTGTCAAACATGTTGTAGCGTGGCCTATATATATATATATATATATATATATATATATATATATATAGAGAGAGAGAGAGAGAGAGAGAGAGAGAGAGAGTGGAGAGGGAAATGGATAAATATATTAAACTGAGATAGATAGATAGATAGATAGATAGACAGACAGACAGACTGGGATAGAAAGATTTAAATAGACTGGGATAGATAGATAGATAGATAGATAGATAGATAGATAGATAGATAGATATGAACAGACTGGGATAGATAGATAGATATATAGATAGATAGACTGGGATAGAAAGATTTAAATAGACTGGGATAGATAGATAGATAGATAGATAGATAGATAGATAGATAGATAGATAGATAAACAGACAGGGATAGAAAGATTTAAATAGACTGGGAAGATAGATAGATAGATAGATAGATAGATAGATATGAACAGACTGGGATAGATAGATAGATAGATAGATAGATAGATAGATAGATAGATAGATAGATAGATAGATAGATAGATAAACAGACAGGGATAGAAAGATTTAAATAGACTGGGATAGATAGATAGATAGATAGATAGATAGACAGACAGACAGACAGACAGACTGGGATAGAAAGATTTAAATAGACTGGAATAGATAGATAGATAGAAAGAAATGAGTATATAATGGTCTGCGAGATAAGCTTGTTAACTAATGTTTGGCATCAAGGTGATATCATTTTGTCCTTCAGATATTTCTCACCACCAAATCGAGATTGTCTTTAAAGGTTGAACAAATTCGTGACAGGAATCCTTATTAAGAACCGAAAAGTTAAATACATCAAAGTTTTTATTGAAAGTTGCAGTATGTCTAAACTGGAGATATTTCATGCGCTGATCAATGATCGAATCTTTCATATCAAACAACCAAAAATTATTGAAGAACGGAGTGTTACGAATTGAGGCCAGCAGCCGGACATACCACCTGTCAAAATAAAAGAGAAAAAAATCGAGAAACATTGCAATGAGCGGGATTAGCTGATTGTTTGAATTAAGAAATGGCTTTTTCTTTAAACTCGAATTCCGTTAAATTAAATCATAGATGCGTGCAAAAAGAAACGTAAATACCGTTTTAATACTGTGTCGTCTGTAAGAAAAGCTGTAGGTCGCGACACCAATAAAAGTAATAAACATCTTTCCCTTTTACCGCGTCAAGAAGAAAGGAAATGGCAGTTTTATCGTGCCGCCATTACATGACCTTTCTCATTTCCATTTCCTGTAGACATTAGACACAAGATGTCGAAGAACAATTGCTATGTTGACGCTAGCAAGACATAAAAAAGCACGTTTCCTTAGTTTTTCGATTTCTAAAAGGTTAAAAGTGAAAATAGTTTGGAAATATTATCCGTAGCAACACTCAGATTTTATATTTCAATGAGTTTTTTCCCCATTAGTTTTGTCCTGAATTCAATGTGAATATTAAATTTTCTTTTTCGTCTTACAGTGATATAAATCTATTTCTGACTGCCACCATGTTGTGGGCGTAGATTAAGTCGAATTAATACCGTAAGCACAACCAAACCGTGTGACTCGATATGACAGTTACTGCTCTTAATTTACTAACACAGATTACATTAATCCTTAGTGAGTATTTATATGGATAATACAACAGTTTATAGGTGCACCTGTAAAAATCTGCAATCCTGGGTACGACGATAAACTACATCCGGTAGCAAGGTCTCTGATTGAGGGGGGGTGAGGAATGTGGGAATTTTTTTTTTTTAAGCTTATCACCCCGAGCAGGGCTCGAAGCCACTAGTGCGCAAGGGGTTACAGAAGGTTTGGAGGAAAAGCAGATAGGAGTGGTAAAGGAGAGGATGTGGAGAAAGATAGTGGATCGATCAAGGCAAGGGGGTTACAGAAGATTGAGCGAGAGCAGATAGGAATGAAAGGTGAAAGGATGTGGAGAAGGGAAGTGGATAGATCAAGGCAACTGGAGATGTCGATTGACGTTACACTTAAATATCTCTTAATTGTCGTTGTTCCCAGGTCCACCTTGACCCGAGGTGATAGCACCTTTGGGTAAATAGTTATACCCTAAACTGGGGTAAAAACACTATGAAAGTACAAAAATTACCAGCAATACATTTTTGTAAAAGAAATTACTAATGCCCCCAAGAAAATTAAATTTCGGCATCAAATGACCCATAAAGAGTTGATATGCCGCTAAACAATAAACATCTACACGTTAAATTCTTAGACTTTCGTTAGTCTAACATGCCCTCTAAAATAGCCATACATTGCAAGATCGAAACCAAATTTGGGGGAGAAGAGCAAAGAGTCAATGGTGTATAAAGTACAGTTGGTTGTACTGGTGGCGCGCAGCTTAGTATAATAAATTTTCATTTGTTTTGGAAAAATTAAGTTTTATTATTTAACATACAAATTACTCCCACGTCAGCAATTACTGTTTTCCTATTGTCATTTATTTATAAATAATTACCTATATATATCTTTTAATGATTCCTCAGATTTATACAACGGAATTTATAAAACTATATCGCCTTGGACGAATAGCATATAAAATAAGTAGTTTCTACGTGCTCATCGGTTTCAATAATTAGTTTATTAAGATTTAAAACTCAAGATTGTCATGAGATGGAGCGAGATTTGGAATTAGGAGGAAGGTGCTTTTATTTTTCCAGAAGAATGTTTAGTCTTTCAAATATCATCTTTGTTGTATGATGTTGATATATTTTTTTTTATGGGTATCAACTCTTTATGGGTTATTTAAAACCGAATTTATTTATTTTTGCGAATGAATAGCGTATTAACGATTAAAAAATAATAATGATTTTTAAAATAGAACTCCTACTATTTAATCCATAACTTGGGGGAAGAGGAATCATACCTTTCCCCAAGGTTATTTGCGCGTAAGTGAATGTAACTAACTCGGCTGGAATTCGAACTCAGCTCTCCAAATTCTCAATTTCAGTCATTATATTTTACACCACGCCCGCGTGCAAACATGCAGCATCTGGTATTCCCTTGCTGTCACCCATCTAAGTACTGACAATGATCGACGTTGCTTAACTTCGGTCATTGGACTCGGACCGCTGTTTCAACGGTCGAAGATGTTATCAAAGAAAAGTCGATTTCGGGAATACAATAGAAATGTATGAATTCGCTCCTCTTCCAACCAGCTCGGTGTTGTAACCCTTTAGCTTTGTAAGACAATCTGTCTTTGGCGTCTAGCTAGCGCTTCGGCCCTATTAAAATTCACTATAGCTACAATGATAGGCTCTCCATGGATCGTTCGAGTAATGGAGACCAAAAAAAAGTAAAAAAAGAAAGAAAAAGAAATCAGATTTAGGGACATTCTGCAGTCGCCATTTTACCGCTGGACATGTTATACAAGAATAATCGGTCTTGGGGTGGGGCTTAAGGAGAGTCGCAGAGGTGTATAATAAAAGAAAATGAGATTTTTTTTAACAAACAAATTTATTTTCTTGGTTTATTTATTTTAAAATCGTGCATTTTTTCAATATTTTTATAAATTTTATTAATGTAAAAATTTATATATTTTATTATTCTAAAAATGTTCTCTTACAATAGATAAAAAGTTTGATTTTCTGAATATTTTATTAAAACAAAAGAAATTTTTACGTTTGTTTAACTTAAAATTATATGGAAAAAGTTTTATATTTCTTAATAAGCTTTTCGCTACAAATCAGAGATAAAAAAAGAAGGAAACAAATACGATTTAAATAAGTAGGAATTGTCTTTAGAGAGGACGGAAAAGGTAACACCAAAACACGAAGGATTATTGTAATATAAAAGATGCCTTCCAAAAGCTAAATATTAAGAAACAGAACAATTTTGTTTGGAACAAAGAAAAGCATGCTGAGTGCTATGTAATAGCAATTCTCCAAAGTAGCCGTGTTTGCATGGCAATCTCCTCTCAGAGGCAGGGTTAGGGTTGACGCAACAGAAATGTTATTCTGTAGAAGGCTGTGAGAATACCATGGACTGAATATGTGAGTAATGAGTGAGTTTTTTTAGGAAAATGGAAACAGGACGTTTATACTTAGAATCAGAAAGAGACAAGTGGATGTTCTATAACATATAACGAGAAAGGGATTCGCGAAATTGATACTCACAGGAAATATCGATGGGAAGAAAGACAGAGTAAAATTGTGAGTAAGCTTCTTTACATGCGTTTGTAAGTGGATAGCAGGACATGAAGTGGAAGGAATGTTGAAAATACAAGTCTTACTAAGAGCTACAAAGGATAGGAAGTAGTGAAGAGCCATGATCCCCAAGTTCTGTTCTATCATTGTTGTAACCTAGGGAAGGTTACTGAACAGAATAATCGCACGAAGGTTGGTAATGAACGATAATACTTAGGACAAGAACAACACATATAAGATTCGCCAGCGGCTCGTAGAAGAAGTCGGCTGCTAGAAGTGAGTCAAGTGAATTCCACAATGAATATCCAACTGCAGGATATTTACCAACCGCCCCACGCGCTCAGATGTGGCACAATTTAATGTGGGGTTTCCTAGCCTGTAGGCTGGGCCAAAAATTCCCCGTAGACCGCGTATTAAACGGGGTCGGGTAGCTGTTTCCCGAGTCGAGCCTCTACCCTTCGACATAGCCTCGTCTGGAGATACCATCTGCCCGGAGGCAGAGTTATACCAGCAGTTTTGGAGATGAATCTCCAACTGCAAGATATCTACCAACCGCCCCACACGGTCAGACGTGACACAAGGCAGAATTTAATGTGGGATATCCGAGCTCCGCATGCTAGGCCAGAATTTCCCCGTAGACCCCTTAGAAAATGGGGTCGGGTATTCCACTGAATAGAATAATCAAACGAAGGTTGGTAATGAAAGATAATACTTAGGGCAAGAACAACACATATAAGATTCACCAGCGGAACGTAGAAGTAGTAGTCAATTGCTAGAAGTGAGACAAATGAATTCCACAATGAATCTCCAACTGCAGGATATATACCAACCGCTCGACGCTGTCAAATGTGGCACAAGGCCAAGTTTATTGTGGGGTACCCGATCACGTACGCTAGGCCAAAAATTCCCCCAGACACCGTATAAAACGGGGTCGGGTAGATGTTTCCCGAGACGAAATTCTGTCCTTCGACTTGGGATTTTGACCAGTGTACGTGGAGACGAATCTCCAACTGCAGACCAACATACAGTATTTACTACTGTATTTATGTAACTGCAGACATACCCATTATCGTCCGTAGGTATATTACAACAATCCTGATACATAAAGGTAGATGGAACTCAGTCCTTTTTCAGCTGCTTGTCGAACAGAGTAACATTCAGAGAAATATATTCAGTAAATACAACTCGGAATAGGCAAAGATCTACACGATCTCAACTGCCCAAACGTCGTGAAGAGGGCAGCGCCAGTCAGGCTGGCGTAACCAAGGCGGACTCAGATAGACATAGCATCCGACAGTTCGATACAACTAGCTTTGTCAGATCTCGCCTCTCTCAAACCATTTTGAGTCGCGAGGGAGGCGCTTCTGACTAAGTGTGTTGGCTTCTCCGTCGCGCAGTTGTCCTCCAAAATCGAATTCACGCAAATGGCCCCTCTCTTTGATTCGCAGCCATCTACGTCACCGCCACCAGGAGGTAGAAGGAGAAGATGTGAGTGGATGCCGACGACCCAGGAAGAAAATGTAGATATCGATGCTTTAAGGTTAGCAAGTAACACCATTATCATATAAAATTGATTAAAATGTTTGAATTGCCAAAACATAGATAAATAGTTAAATATTCTTCTCTTGCTGATAGATTTTTTTTTACTCCTGTGGCAGTGGAGACTTCTGGGGTTATTGGCCCTCGTTCGATGGCGTACAATCGGTCGATTGGCGTGATCGCGTCTCGATTAAGGAACTAGCCTCGCGAAACGCAGTGGCTCTTGTAGCGTGTCTCACTGGCGATGGTTCGATGTAATGCTTTCTCCATCATCGCAACTGGCAGATGATAGAAAAAAATTGTTTATAGTTACTTTGTTCAAACTTTTTTTTCAGTCAATAAATTTCTCTACATTAAAATTTAAAAAAAAGATAAACTAATACCAAGTTAATAATATAATGATGAAACTATATGCATAATACATCTCTTAGGTTGATGTAAAACATTAGGGAAATGTTGTACGCTCCGGCCTTCATCAGGTGGTTGGAATATCGAACTGAACCCTTTATTTCGCACACTGGGGTAGACTGTTCTAGTTCCACGTGCCATGGTTTTAATGGATGTCAGTTATCAGTTATTTCCTGTTAATTTCGCTCTTAAGGTTTTCCACTGCCTTAACCGGGTATTGAACTGACACTCATTGGGTCCTGTCACTGAGGACACATGGCACAGTGAGCGAGATAAAGGGTTCCCATTGAGCGAAATAAAGGGTTCAGTTCGACATTTCAACCACCTGAAGAAGGCCGGAGCGTACAACGGCCGAAACGTTGTAATAAATATGGCGAGAAAGATGAGGACAATAGTCCGAATAATGTAAATAGTGTACATAATACCTCATCTTAGAAATATAGGCAGATACTGAAGGGCCGAAACGTTGTAATAAATATGGCGACAAAGATGAGGACAATAGTCCGAATAATGTAAATAATGTACATAATACCTCATCTCATAAATACAGACAGATACTGAAAGGCCGAAACGTTGTGGTAAATATGACGACAAAGATGAGAACAATAGTCCGAATAATGTAAATAATGTACATAATACCTAATATCAGAAGTATAAACAGATACTTAAAGGCCGAAACGTTGTAATAAATATGACGACAAAGATGAGGACAATAGTCCGAATAATGTAAATAATGTACATAATACCTTATCTCATAAATATAGACAGATACTGAAAGGCCGAAACATTGTGGTAAATATGACGACAGAGATGAGAACAATAGCCCGAATAATGTAAATAATGTACATAATACCTCATCTCATAAATATAGACAGATACTGAAAGGCCGAAACGTTGTAATAAATATGGCGACAAAGATGAGGACAATAGTCCGAATAATGTAAATAGTGTATATAATACCTCATCTCAGAAATATAGGAAGATACTGAAAGGCCGAAACCTTGTAATAAATATGGCGACAAAGATGAAGACAACAGTCCGAATAATGTAAATAATGTACATAATACCTCATCTCAGAAATATAGACAGATACTACAACGTATTTCTTTGGTTTTTGACGTTTTCCTGTAGCTTAATATTTTACTTAGTTTCTGAAAGGCATTTTTCTGTATTTTCCCGTGATTTTCGGATTTTCTGGCGTCTGTTTTCTACACTAAACGGACAATTACATTTCTGCGCCTATTTGATTTTGACGTCCGTGATACTTAACTTGAAACAGGAGTTATACGCATGTTGATAACCACGCATTCTGTCTTTTTACAATTAATAGTTAGTCTTGTCTTTTTAACTGGAAACCTAAAACTGGAAACGTGACCTCTTGTCTGTAACCACAGAGCTAAACACGCGTTTATACCTGCAAATTTATTGGGGGAGTTTTTGTCATTTGTTGTGGTTGAGTTGCTGATCACACGCGAGCAGAGTTCCCCTCAATTACGGCAGGCGGGCGTTCTTGATCGCCGATTGTCTAATGAGAGATCAACTGAGCGAACTGGCCGTTGACTCTAATTATATTGTTCGCCTGGGTTTCCTTGGCGTGATTCACCGCTAATCATGTGTCGTTCAAATGTTTCTTGGCTTTGCGTCAAGGTTTCGTTTGAATGACTAGGCGCTGAGTTATCGCTGTGTTCCGCGTTGACAAACACACGCGATCAGAGTTGGACATATACACACACACACGTCTTTATATGCTTTTATTTCGATTAAAACGAATCAATAAAAAAAGAATAAAGGTGAAAGCAAATCGTTATTTCATTATGATTCTTAAACAACTGCAAATGGTAATGGGATGTTAAGGATACCATGGACCGAGCGTGTGCGCAACGATGAGGTTTTGGAGAGGATGCAAACAAGGAAGAGGCTTCTAGTTAACACCAGGAAGAGGCAGCTAAAATTTCTGGGACACGTAATGAGAAAGGAGGGCTTGGAGAATCTGATACTCTAAGGTCGAATAGAGGGAAAGAGAGACAACGGAAAGCAACGTATGACATACCTAGCGGGCTTAAGCAAGTGAATTACCGAACATGGCCTGGGGGATATAGCAAAGGGACAAAATTTATTGAGAGCTATAAGGGATAGGGGAAAGTGGAGAGCCATGATCGCCTACGTCTTGAAGGGACACGGCGTATAAAAAGGACGAAAAATTGATAATATTAGCCGTTTCCCTATAAGGAAACATTTGGCATTCATTGACCGAACAGCCATACTGTTTTCGGTTGAAATATATAAAATCTTTCACTTAAAACACTTTTTAGGAAAACAGGTTTATCAAGTCCAGTAACCGGTATGGTTCTTTTCTGTATTGATGGATGGAAGACAAGGATGTGTCTTCTCACCGGACCTATTCAACTTATAAATTGAAGTTATTCTGAGAGAATTAGAGGTTCGACCAGGATCCATTGTTGGTGGCCGCAATCTGAACATGGCGTTGATAGCAGAGGCAGAAATGGATCTAAAAGAATTCCTACAGAATTTAGCGAATGAAGCGGAGAGAAAGGGTTAAACATCAATTTCAAGAACAATGGATGTATAGTTCTCAGTAAAAGAATCGGACCAATATGCAAATTACAAATAAAACATACCAAAATCAAACAAGTAAAACAATTAAAAAAGCTAAGCAAAGTATTAAGAAACAGGAAAATCTAGTCAAAAACAAAGAAAATTGTACACTGTTTACATTATTCAGAGAATAGTCCTCCCCAGTGAGCGACATAAAGAGTTCAGTTCGACATTCAAACCGGCCGAAATGTGATAAAGATGACAACAAAGATGAGGACAATAGTCTGAATAATTTAAATAATGAACATAATGCCTCATCCCAGACAGATAATGAAAAATGTGCTGAACTGTTATCTAATATCAGCACTCTTGTTTGGCAGTGAATGCTGGACAATCTCTTGAAAGATGACAAAAAGATTTGATCCAACAGAAACATGCACTGAATATGTGAGTAACGACGAATTTTTAATGAAAATGAAAGCAAAAAGGACACTTACATTTAACACCAGAAAGAAGCGGTTGAAAAGTCTAGGGAACATAATGAAAAAAGAGGGCTTCAGAAATTTGACACTCCCAAGGCATAGTAAAGGAAGTGGGGAGAGAGGAAAACTACGCATAATCTACCTAACGAACTTTTGTAAATGGTTGGCAGATCAGATCTGACAAGAGATAGCAAAATGAGAAACATATTAATAGATACAAAGGACAGGAAATCGTGGAGGGTCATGTTCGCCAACGTATTGTAGGAGCATGGCACAAAGAAGATACAGGAAAAATTCGGAAATTATTGACTGAACAACTTGTATTACTGTCGATTGCGATTGATATATTTATTTTCTGAAAATGTTTTCCAGGAACCTAGATGTTTATCAAATCCAGTACATGTTATAGCTCTTTCTAATACTGATGGAAGTTTCCTTCCGAATGTTTTGTTTTCGTTTGTGTGGTAAGTTAACAGTTTGATTATATTATTTATTTCTTCTAGCTACATGCGATGCCAGTGTTTGTTGTTTCTTTTGAAAATACTCAAGTGATGTGGGTTATTACGTGATTAATCGCTTTGGGATTTTTCCAGCACCAGTAGGGTCTGATAAAAGATAATCTTTAAGATTTATAGGATTTATATAACTTTTTTTAATCGCTGAAGTAAGATTGTAGATAAGACTCTAAATGGCGTTTATGGGCACATTCTCAGTTTTATTGGGTTAATTGGCACCTTTATTGGTTTGAAGCTATTTTTAATGATTGATCTGAGAAAAATGTCATATAGTAACGATGATTTAAACATTTCTGAGCGAGTTGGACTTCATATTTGACATACGTATGTTGTAACATAGGGAAAGTTACTGAATAGAATAATCAAACGAAGGTTGGTAATGAACGATAATACTTAGGACAAGAACAACACATATAAGATTCGCCAGCGGCGCGTAGAAGTAGTCAACTGCTAGAAATGAGACAAGTAAATTCCACAAGGAATCTACAACTGAAGGATATCTACCAACCGACCCACGTAGTCAGATGTGGCATAAAGCCGAGTTTATTGTGGGGTATCCGAGCCAGTAGGCTAGGCCAAAAATTCCCCATAGACCCCGTATAAAATGGGGTCTGGTAGCTGTTTCCCGAGATGAAACTCTGCCCTTCGACATAGCCTCATCTGGGTATGCTCTCTGCTCGGTGACAGAGAGTTTGACAAGCAGAGCTGGAGACGAATTTCCAACTGCAGACCATCATACAGTATTTACTACTGTATTCATGGGAATGAGGGCATACCCATTATCATCCTTAAGTAGGTTACAAAAACATATGAGATTTCCGATCTAACAAGGCTATTTAAGAACATGACTCGAGTTGACAGGTTAACGTTTTGGTTTAGTAGAAACTTGCGGTGGTTTAGTAGAAACTTGTGAAATTAATTCGTGTGCAGCCTATTTTGTGTTCAAATTCCTTCTTCTCGATACTAAAATTGGTATAGGCTTACTGATATATCACATTGAAACATCCATTCCCGTACGATCACTGAAGTTAAGCAACGTCGGACCTAATCAATACTTAGATGGGTGACACGCTTGGGAATACTAGGTGCTGTAATCTTGGATGTGCGGGTGGTGTAGCGGATAATGGCTCGTAATTGTTAATCGGAGAGCCTAGTTCCAATACCAGTTGGGTTCGTTATATCCACCTACGCCCAATTACCCTTGGGAAAGGTATGAATCCACCTCTTCTCCTCCAGCTATAAGTTAATTAGTAAAACTTGCATCACTAAATAATTCTTATGTTCCCCCACCAAATCCTTACTATCTAAACGTATTTACTGGCTTTAAATCACATGGAAAAGGTTGATAATTAATCCAGACACTGATGTATCGGTCTATATTTCTGAGATGAGGTATTATGTACATTATTTACATTGTTCGGACTATTGTCCTCATCTTTGTTGCCATATTTATTACAACGTTTCGGCCGATGTACGCTCCGGCCTTTTTCAGGGGTTGGACAAAATAATTGGAACAGTTGCAAATTCCACTCCTATATTTCAAAGACCTATTATATTAAGAACTTTAACTAAAACTTCGTAATTGCAGGTTATATCTATTGTAAATACATTTATTTATCCAATTTACTGTCTTTGTCTTATTTATTTTTAGAATTTAGTAAAATTTAAGATAAATGCATGACCTCTCCAAGTTTGAAAAAGAGACATAGTTGAAGATCGCATGGCAGGAGACTTGATTACTTAGTTTGCTGAACTGTTTGGTTTTTCAAGAGCTACCATATCAAGAACTATGATACAATTCGAGAAACAGGGCAAAACCTCTAGCAACCATAGCAATTCGGGCCTGACTTGCAAACTTACTGACAGGGACTGACGTGCATTGTAACGCAATGTCGCAAAATAATCATCGGACTACTGCAGCCAAAGTGACTGCTGAGTTGAATAATCATCTGAATAGTCCAGTTTCTACTAAAACTGTTCATCGTGAGCTCCATAAGGCTGGCTATCATTGAAGAGCCGCCGTAAGGAAACCGCTTCTCTCCACTCGCAACATTCGGAAGAGGTTGAAGTGGTGCAGAGATCACAATGCCTGGTCTGCAGACCAATGGAAGTAAGTCATATTCTCAGACAAGGATAATTTTTCTCTTTTCCCAACATCGGGTGAATTTATGTGTGGAGGCAGCCCAAAGAAACTTACAACCCTGACTGCCTTCTTCTAACAGTGAAGCATGGAGGTGGGTCAGTGATAGTTTGGGCCGCCATATCATGGAAATGTCTCGGTCCAAAAGTTGCCCTGTATGGTAGAATCGATAGCAAAGATTACCTGAACATTTTGGGTGATCATGTTCATCCAGTGGCCCAGACTTTCTCCCCTGACGGTGACTGCATCTTCCATGATGATAATGCTCCAATACATACCGCTCCAGTGGTTAAGAATTGGTATGAAGAGCATGAAAGTGAGCTAGAACACATGGAGTAGCCTCCCCAATCTCCAGATATCAATATTATTAAACATTTGTGGTGCATTTTGGAGCGACAAGTTAGGAGCCGCTAACCTCCACCGCCGTGTCTTAAAGAGCTAGAGCAGGTGTTAATGGAAGAATGGCTGCAAATCTCCCCGGATGAAGTCAGGAAGCTGTATGATTCCATTCCTAGACGTATTGTTTGTATGTTATTTTTATTTTATCTTATTAGTTTATCGGGTTTACTTTTAAGCGATTCATATATATATATATATATATATATATATATATATATATATATATATATATATATATATATATATGATGTGAAGTAGAATACTTATTATATGCCAGGAGCATTTCGTAGTCTACTGTATTTAAACGACTTTAAATTTGTAAATAGTTTTAAATCAATGTTAAGGAATATTATATTGCTTATTTTACTTTATCGATTTCCTTTCTAATTTTATTTTTGTGTGTACTATGTTCATGGATTTCCTTTTCTAATTTTATTTTTGTGTGTACTATGTTCATGGACAATTATTTAAATTTAGCGAATATATCCAATCCATTGAAAGTTAACCTGTAATAAATTTTAAGACTCGGGCTAAACGATAAAATGTGATAGTAGGGTTGAGTTTAAGTCCCCCCCACCCCCCAAAAAAAGCACAAATAAAATACAAACGGCAAATATTTAAACGATACAATACTTAGGGAAGGGAGTAAACTTAGGAATATTAAGATTACCTTCTCGGTTATCCATTGAAGCTGCTATCCACCAAAAGAAAAGAAGCAAGTCCCACCGCGGGCCATTTAAAAGATAGTTCGCGCAGCGGATTGGTTGTACAAACATCCAATCGGATGTGCGGAATACGTGGTCTTTCTTCGTCTAATTCTTTAAAAAGGCCAGAGTAGCTGTTAGCGTTTCACTGTGAGGGGGAATCAGGGATTGATCTCCCCTGATTTGGTGATGGGCAGTATGATGTTGAAAGAGCCGAAACTCCCTGATGAACCAAGTCAAAAGATCACTGACGACCCCCTCGGGCGCCTACTTAAAAGCGTATTTTGAATTATAATTATTAAAGCTGTATGTGAGGCTAAAAGAGGACCAACTTCATATTAAATAAATTTTCTTTGAATTTAACAAGTGTTTCAATTATTTTGTCTAACCCCTGTAGATGTCATTGTGTCGTGCCAGAGAATGTTCCTCTCCTGAATCTGTCTTGCATATTTACAAATCTACCATTGGGGTCAATGCTTAGAATATTGCTACTACATATGGTCAGGAGCTCCTGCCAGGGACCCTTGATAAAATTTAAAAAAATCAGCAATATTATTTACCCTGTTATGGTGTCACGGATTCAGTCATCGCCTTAAAGTTGCCCCCCCCCGTGCCTTTTCTATAAATATTTTCATTGTAACTATTCCAGTTCGTTATATCCACTTACTCGCAATTACCCTTGAGAAAGGTATGAATCCACACCTTCTCCTCCTGCTATAGGTTAATTAGTAAAACTTGCATCACTAAATAATTCTTATGTCCCCCACCAAATTCTTAATATCTAAACGTATTTACTGGCTTTAAATCACCTGGAAAAGGTTAATAATTAATCCAGACACTGATCTACATAGATATTTTGAATTTAAGCGCAGTAATAGACTGGTGACGAGGTCTCACCAATTTACAGTTGATTTAGTTAGATGTAACCGTAAGTTCTATGCTAGCAGTTTCTTCTATTGCACTTCTCGCTTATGGAACTAGAAATTTGATCTTAAAAATGTAAACGCAATGTCAATTTCTTTCTACTGTCTTCCTGATGACTCTTCTTGTTTCTTTCCTCCTTAGTAAAGTTTATGTGTTCTAATTCTTTCACACCCAATGAACCCTTGCGTTTTAGTGACTTTACTGCCTTGCTTGGGGTGAAATCGAGAAAAAAGAAAATAAAGTACAACGTAAGAGCTTGTCTTGAGTTTGTTCCGCGCAGGACGTAACGCGTCGACTAATATAAGTTTTCCTTTTGTCTTTGTTCATATTGTCATTTTACAGATATATTTTATCTGAATTTCTTACACACACACACACACACACACACACACACGCACACGCACACGCACATGCGCACACATATGTATGTATATTTAGGCAGCATATTTAAAAAAATCTTTTTTAAAAAATCATGTAAGTTACCTCCCTTGAATAGAGGTAAAAAAATATTTTGAATTTATGGCGTTAACGCATAACCCAACCGGAGATCTGCAACCCTTGAAAATGGTAAATTACTGTGAAAAATAAAAGTTAATTTAAAGAAAATTTTGGAATTTTTCTTAATTAATTTTTTGCAGCCACCAAGAAAGTAATTTGTAGACTTAAAAGGGTTAAAACTAAAATAAATAGACATAATACATTTAAATTTAACAAAACATGCTTGAATATATATATATATATATATATATATATATATATATATATATATATATATATATACATATATATATATATATATATATATATATATATATATATATATATATATGTATAAAGACATTTTTATGTTTATACGTTCTTTTTATAGATACAAATATTTAAGTAAATTCTCTGTTTATAATAAACAGTATTAATAACATTTACCAGCCAGAATGTCCGAGGAATTTTCACAGAAAATATTCATCCTCCGACAGGAATCCAACCTATATCCTATACGGAACCGTCATATAGCCTGATGTGCCTTAACCGTCTTAAGAATATTTTCTATGAAAATTTCTCGGACATTCAGGCCACTAAATGTTATTAATACTGTTTATAATAAACAGAGCATTTACTTAAATATTTGTATCTATAAAAAGAATGTAAAAACATAAAAATGTCTTTAAATAATTGCCGGATTTTGTCCATTTCATAATGTGTGACGTCATTTGTTTACATTTGGATACGCATTGAGCAGATATGAATGTACGTGAGAGATTCATGGAAGATTGTAGTTTAAAAGAAGTAAAATCGACCTTGCTAACCGAACGATCTTCCGTGGCTCAATCGGTTAAGTCACGTCGTGCTATCTGACGGTTCTGTATAGGATACAGGTTCGATTCCTGTCGGAGGAAGAATATTTTCTATGAAAATTTCTCGGACATTCAGGCCGGTAAATGTCATTAATACTGTTTATTACAAACAGAGCATTTACTTAAATATTTATATCTATAAAAAGAATGTATAAACATAAAGAATGTCTTAAAATAATTGTCGGACTTTGTCTATTTCATAATATATATATATTGTGTATTTAGGCAGCAATCCTTCATTTATACATGTTTCATTAAAGACGACAGACCAGGCAGTGCGATTAAGCTTTTTATTCAATTTTTCTTGTGTTCGAACAAGTGTTTTCGTTTTTGCACACAGTCCAAATATTTAAGTAAATGTCAACTGTCAAAATGTCCTGTAATTCTGAAAGCTTTCGGTTATACTTTTAATCGTTATCAAGGATAATTTTATTTTTGCTTTTTAATCGGGTGTATGGGTTGTGTACATGTTTCTAGGGTTATAAGGATGTTTTATTTTCCGAAAACAACACATTATGGCCGTGGTCGTAGTTAATGTTACTGGGCGTTAGCGTTTTCTTTTTTTATTAATAAGGCTTCCATTATTTTTTATATATATATATTTTTTACATGTGAATGAGGTTATTATGTTTGTATTTTCTACTAGTATGTTTAAATGGGTTATAATAGAGCTGTAGTCGGATAGGTGTAACATAAGGCGTCTACATAGGCATGTAGTCATTTTGATCGATGTACAGTGTTGTTCGATAAAAGTAACTCACCTGATTTTCTTTTTACTTAAAAGTTTTTTCGACTATTGTTTTTGGTGTCAAACTAATTTTTAATCTTATTAATATAAAGACCCCTTCCCGACCACCTAGTAAAAAAGTTTACTCACCCTAAGGTATTCTATTGGTAATTATAATTTTGGATATAAATGAGATTTAAGGAAAAACACTGTGCAACTAGTAATCAATAGAAACATAACCGATCAGCTTTAAATAAAGAATAATAGAGGTATAATTTAATCATAATAGGTAATATAGTTCGAAATATTTAATAATCTATGGCTCCTCCTTTATTTTGAATAACCTTTTCAACCCTTTTTGGTATTGACTTGATTAGGTTCTGGCAAATCTCATCTCCAAACATTGAATTCCATTCGGATATGAATTTCACAATCAAATCCTCTTTGTTGCTCAACTGCTTTCTCGGGAGCCTGTACTTTATAATGCTCCATAAGTTTTCTATGGGGTTGAGATCAGGAGATTGGGGCGGCCTTATCATAACACTCACCTGCTTCTCATCAAAGTATTCCTTCATCAATTTTGATTTGTGATAGGGAGCATTATCCTGCATAAAAATGAGCTTGATGGAGTCGATTTACACCCTTTCAGCAGAAGGGAGCAGACAAGGCCCTAAAATTCTCTTGTACTGCTCGCTCCTGGGGGTCTTTTCAATAGGTTTTAAGAAACCAGTTCCATGAAAAGAAAAGCATCCCCAGAACATTATACTAAACGGATGCTTGACAGTACTTACTGCTAAATTCAAAGACCTTTCATAGATTCTTCTTCGGATTTTAGATCGCTTATCCTTTGAATTTAGCTCAACTTTCGTTTCATCGGAGAAGAGAACATTTATTAAAAAAAATCAGGTGAGTCACTTTTATCGAACAGCACTGTAATTATTTATGAATCCGGTTTAGCAAGCCAACAAAATCCCCGATGCATCATCTCACCAATGTACCTCCCAAATAATTTTAACGAGTACAGCCCATATCCTGCGAAGAGGGGGACTTCGACGTGGTGTAATGTTTAACAGGCTTGTCTCACTAGTTCAATTACAGCTGAAAAGCGGGTTCGAACCTTACTGAGTGATCCCATATTTTCGGCCTTGTACCATATCTAAGCTACGCTCAGAAAATCAATATATTCTGTGAAGTGCTCTGTCTTTTGGAAACAACAAAAGGTCACATCCTTCGCTTGCCGCAGGTTCATTTGTTATGATCCAACATGTGATTATAAAACAAATGCTGATCAAAATGAATTAAAAATAATAACACCGAAGAACAAATATAGTCGTCCTCAACACAACTGAAGATTAATTCCAAAATAATTAATGCTGAAGACTGAAGAAAAAGAAAAGAAAAAAAAGATCAGAAACTACTCTGAACTGAAGGCTGAGATTGTAAAACTTGGATCCATCCCATTGAAATTTAAGAATATGCCGACCAAATTGGAATGCCACAAAAATCTACCTTATTTGGTACAACGAGCCTACTTCTAAAAGTACTGAGTCACTGAAGTCCTTGTTGTGACTTGACGGGCACTGCCTTTGGTACTGAAGGCATGTACCAAGATACACTCAAAAGAAATAATAATAATAATAATAACAGCAACATCAACTAACGATTCTTCAGTTTTGGTTAGCCTAAATATTTGTCTATACCGAAAACAAACAGCGGTGACTTTTGTAAACCGTTGTTTTTTATATGCGTGAATTATTTTGTTATCGGAATAAACACGGGGTTCAGTTTTACATAACCTTTAAGCTATTCTCAGGTTTAAATTAATATAATACGGCTCTCATTTACAGATATGCTTTATCTTGGGAGAAGACAGCAGCATGCATAAAACTGTTGACTAAACGTAGTGTTACGGTGCCGAAGACTGTATTTATAGAAAATCTAAGGAAACTAATAATTAAAATAAGATAACCTCTTATTAAATTGTGCTAGATTTACCTTCAATAAGCAATAAATATTTAGCCTAATTTCAATTAACAGCAGATAAAGTAGCAATTATAGTTCACTTATGGAAACCGGATTGTTTAATGAGGCCTGAGGTTTACTTAAAATTTGCATCACTATTTTAGTCAATTAGGTGTAAACAAATTAGTCAACTATTTTAATGAAGTCGTTGTCTATCTGGTTAATTTGCAGTGTAACACCCGCGCTCAGTTCGTATTAAAAATTTCCAAAATGCTTACATTTATGTGTAATTGTCTATGCTCCATTTAAATCTGGCTTGATAAATTTGATAAAATCTACCGTTTTGTAGTTATCGACAGTGAGAGTTCGGATTCATTCGCATTGCGTTCAGTCATTACTCGCGTTGTTTGCATACGTTCACTGCAGAATAGCTATCAGTGCAGGTATCATTGAGGGTGTCTACGTAAATAGTTCTCGTGCGCAGTAATTGAGACAAATTTAGACAAGAAAGATCAGTTCCGCGCATAGCTTTCCGTAGTCTTCCGCGTTTAACTTTCCGCAGCGAATCTATGCAAACAACGCGTTTAATGGCTGCCGCCAACGACGCGAATGAATCCCAAATTTCACTGTCGATAACTCCAAAACGGTAGATTTTATCAAATTTATCAAGCCAGATTCGAATGGAGCATGTACAATTACACATAAATTTAAGCATTTTGGAAATTTTTAATGCGAACTGAGCGGGGCTGTTACACTACAAATTAACCGTCTACCTCTGTTTTATCGTGTGGCCGGTAAATGGTAGTCAAGTCCAAGGGATTTCTCCTTACTTAGGATTTGAAGAATTTCGGTTAATCTAGGATTAATATTTTTCTCAAATATGGATTTTTGATGAGGGTAATTTTTTTATATATGAAAATTAACTTGACCCACGGCCCTTGAGGAAGGCGACAACTTGAATAAAACAGTTAACTACTCTAATAAATGGAATTGATATCAGCAGTAAAAGTTTTGATAAATACGGTGCCAAAGACTGAATTCAAAGTAAAGCTAAAATAAAAAAAATACTTATTTAAATAAGATAGCCTATCTGAATCTCTTGTTAATATTATTGTACTAGAGATTTACCTTCAATAAGCAAATAAATTAAATTTCAATCTAATTAGAATTTGATATAACGAGTAGTTCCAATAGTTCAATTGCTCAGGGCCTGAGATTTACTCGTCAAAATATTGTGACAAGATTGCATCACTACTTTAGTCAATTAGACTTTTTCCGATTAGTCAACTCATTGTCTAAGCCAAAGACAGTGTCGATAAACGGTAGTCAAGAATAAATGTTTTGAAAGGTTAATTTGAATTTGCAATGGATAAATTCAAATCACGTTCAACCTATCGCTTGCAATTTGGAATCAATTTCATTGAACTTCCCCATGAACTGAGCGCCATATAAAATTATTCGGAAGCAGAGCTGAAGAACATTTCATTTTTCTGACGAGCGCTTGTCTTTCAATGGAAAATATTCCAAGTTTCCTGATCAAGTGCGAAGTGCGTTGAGTAAAATACTTAATTTATATATATATATATATATATATATATATATATATATATATATATATTATGAAATGGACAAAGTCCGACAATTATTTTAAGACAGTTTTATGTTTATACATTCTTTTTATAGATACAAATATTTAAGTAAATGCTCTGTTTTGTTTTTTACAGTAAACAGTATTTATAACATTCGCCGGATTGAGTTGAGTTATTGAGTTCCTTTTTGTCAGGTTTTCAGATATGATGTTGAGCCATTTTGATACCATTTGTCGTATGAATCACCTAAAATATCTTTGAGTGATTCAGCTACGAAGACAACAGGTTAAAATCGTTTTGTGTTAGCCCCACTGTCTTCTCAACGGAGCAATGGTGAGAGGAAAACAATCATTCAGGCCTTCAGTAATGGTACCAACATTCATACTCTGGCTTCCGCCTTCAAAGTCCTTTCAAGAACCATCAAGTGAACGGTGAATAGGTTTAAAAAAGACGGAACTGTAGAGAGGAAAACTGGACCAGTAGGTCACAACAAGAATGGGAATCGTCGTTTCAACATAGAGCTAAAGTGATCAATTAAAAAAGATCCAACTCAATTCATAAAACGTTTTGCACGTGAAAGAGGAGTTTCAGCTATGAGGGTCCAAAGAGCAGTGAAAAAAGACCTGAAAATGAAATCGTACGTGAGACATGTGAGGCAACTTGTTACTCCAGGACAGAGAGTTACAAGTTTAGACAGGGCGAAGATAATCTTGAGTAAGTTGGAAAATGATCCTGGAACAATATATATATATATATATATATATATATATATATATATATATATATATATATATATATATATATGTGTGTGTGTGAGCTTTATTTCAATCATTTATGAGTTTCCGATCCTTAGCTATGATTAATTAATGACGAACATGTCATTTTCGGTTATTATCGATTTCATTACGATACTTCTGTTAAACTTAGGGAGTAATTATACATTCTTATTGCTCAAAGTAGAGTCCAATAGTATTATAAAAATATCGTAGAATTCCAGTAAGATATCTTTAATCATTTCTAAGATACAACGGTTCACAGCTTAATCTAACAATTGGACAATTTTGCTGTTACACCCGGTATATATATATTTTACTCATTTCAACTCCAAGCAAGTTGGGAATGCGACTAATATGCAGAGGGTTACAGGGAGTGAAAGTGAGAGAAAAGACAGAGTATAGGGAGGATTGAGGAAAGGACAAAAGATGAACGGGATTCAAGAAGATAAAATATGGCGATTGATGTTGCATTTAAATTATGTTAATCATTTCACCCCAAGCAAGGTGGGAATGCCGCTAGTATGCAGGGGGCTACAGGGATTGAAAGTGATAGAAAAGACTGAGTATAGGGAGGATTGAGGAAAGGACAAAAGATGAACGGACAGGATGATGATGATTGATGTTGCATTTAAATTTTTGAATATTGTAGTTATCAGGTAAGCAATGAAACGGAAGGGAGTTCCACAGGCGGGAAGAGACTGTTGGAGTAGAAGTGGCGGTTGCATTTAACTATTTCAACGGTAAAAGTGTAGGACCTAGATGCCAATCTAGTAGCACGCTTAAATTCATGTATTCGCGGCACCAGAGATTAAAACCTCGTCAGAGGTGTTGCCATGAAAATATTTGTAGAAAAGACATATGACATTAAAAGTAGGAAAATTCGTGACGAATACCATGAACTTTATAAACTTTATAGCCAGACGAATTCTAATAAAACACACTATAAACATCTACAAGTTTAAACATATTGACCAGATGAAATATTAAACATCCGCGGGCCATTTATGTCGAAAACAAAGACAAAAATGTCGCAGCTGAAATCTTTAAAAGTGTAACAGAAAATAACGGAAAGGGTTCAGAAACACGATTTTTACTTGTGTTGTTCTTCCGGACATTGCCCAGATTCATGCATATAGTGAATTACCTCTTTAGCCAAAGAATGGGCACGCTGAATATCTGACTCGTTCGAAGACACAACCAGTTTTTCATCTCGGGGCCCAGGAGACAGATTTCTATTCGGCAATTTGCTGCTTCAACTTTTTGTCAATATTCTTTAATATAGGATTGTGGCTCAGGAGAAAGCATGTAACCAAGACTTTACGTAAGCACAGGATAATGATCTCCCAGTCTGTGAATATTTAGTTTAATTTATTGTACGTTTATGATAAGTAATGCTGACTGATATCATACTTCCTCAAAACCACCCCAGTCACACTCCTCAGCCCAACCCTCCAGTCAAGGGTTAAAGTTACTACTTTCTTTGATTTTCGCCGATTTTAAGTCGGGATAAATTTAATTTGCCCTTTTTCAATTGATACATTCCGCTAAAAATCTTATGCTGTACAGAATAAATTATTTAAAATGGACATTTGAAAATAAGAAGTTGGGTTCTTTGAAAAACAGTGCATACAAGTCATTAGAGATTTTTAAAAGATTATGTATAATTGTGCTGCTTCAAATTGTTGACAATATTTTTTAATATAAGATTAATTGTGGCTCAGGAGAGAGCATTTAACCAGGAGTTTACGTAAGCACAGGATAATGATCCGAAAGTGTGGCAACTAACATGAATTAAAATTGTTAGTTATTATACTTGTATTTTTTGATTCGATCTATTCCTACGAATGGTCCTGGCTGCTTGGTTTTTTTTTTCATCGACTCCCTAACTCTAGACTGAGATAAGGCTGAAGAACTTCTATTTGCTCTTGTAACGGGTGTGAACTATTTCTCCTGTTATAAGAATTATTATATCCGTGATAAAATAACACTAGTTTACGGACGGAACTGAATGCCTGAAAGGAAAACGAATCACAAACATGCTTTGTTCTCAGAGAGACTATAATACATACATAAAACTATCTATCTATCTATCTATCTATATATATATATGTAATTAAGTAACGAAAATCTTGGTAATCCGTATGGATAATCCCAAGGAGGATGAAATCCTGAGAGCTCAATGTTCAGTCAGAGCGAATAATTTAATTTAAAGAAAAACAGACCACTTTAAGGCTCCATTTGTAATAATTTATTTCATCAGAGAATTTTATTTTTCTCTAGATCTGGCGAAAAGATTCCTTTTCTAATTTAAAAAAAAAGCTGAAGTTTTCGTATAACATTAAAACTGGCGACAGAGTGATTAACACATGCGTATACAAACATATTTGTAAAAGAAGTATATTCTCTAGAGAAAAATAATTAGCATTAACGTTTCCTGTTTCAAATGCAAAAGGTGTTTATACTTATGATCTTCCTTAGTGAAAATCGCCAATGGTTTAAAATGCTGACATCATTGTTTCACGAAACATTGTACGTAATTATGTTTATATATGCGTGGGTGTGTGTGCACAAGTGAGAATAAAAGGAAACAACATTTTAATAAATGTTATTTTCCTCATGAAATTAGGTGTGCCATTCAGAAAGCCAATCGGGCCGAATGTGGCCTTCAGGCTACACTTTTGATCATGATTAACTCAGAAACTTTCCGACATCTTGGAAACGACGTACTACAATTGATCGATTCCAGAAATAATAATGGGCTGAACTAATTTCAAAGTCACTTCTCTAATACTTCATCAATCTTCGCAATGTTCGAATATTATTTATTGATTCTTTAGATCAGGCATGAGCAACCTTTTTCGAACACAGGACCGCATGAAGCACAGTACATCATAAGGTGGGCCACATTACTGAAAGAATAACTTTTTTTTTATTAAAGATACTACAGACATTTTCCTAACGAAAACATCTGCCTTACAAATGTAGGAAAATTGATGCTTTTTTTCTTTGGAGAAAAGATTCCTTGTATAATTAAAAAAATTGAAGTCTCGATATAACATTATCACTGATGACAGCGTGATTAACACACATTGATGGATGTGATTTGTTTTTAATTTATTCATTTGAGTAGACAAAATTATTCGTAATATAAGAATAATTATCATTGATGTTTGCAGTTTCTGATGGAAAAATGTTTACACGTATGATCTTCCTTAGTGACAATCGCTAATGGTTTAAAATGCTTACAACGTAACCTTCAACGAAAAGTTACAACATTCAACAAACACTGTACTTAATTGTTTATATATGCGTTTATGCATGAGAGTGTGTGAGTGAACAAGTGAGAACGAAAGGAAGCAAACAATATTTTAATAAAGTTGTTTTTTTCCTCATGAAATTAGGCGTGCCATTCAAAAGCCAATCGGGCCGCACTTTGCCAATGACAGCTTTAGAGGTTTACCTGCTTCGTTCTTTCGCCATTTCTAAAGGAACAATCAGAAAGCTTTCAGTAGAGAACTTTATTCAATGGTTGACGGAGAATCTGCTTAATGTTGAGAACCGAAGATTTTAATTGTGGCAAATATATATATTTTTAATTCGTATAACTATCTGTCTCTATTTCCGAGATGAGGTAATTTAATTATTTACACTATTTACATTGATCGGACTGTTGTCCTCATCTTTATTGCCATATTCACCTTCAACATCTGTCTCTATTTCTCAGATGACGTATTCTAATTATTTACACTATTTACATTGTTCGGACTGTTGTCCTCATCTTTGCTGCCATATTCACCTTCAACATCTGTCTCTATTTCTCAGATGAGGTATTGTAACTATTTACACTATTTACATTGTTCGGACTGTTGTCCTCATCTTTGTTGCCATATTCACCTTCAACACTTGTCTGAGCTGAGGTATTGTAATTATTTACACTATTTACCTGATTCGGACTGTTGTCCGCTTTTTGTTGACATATTCACCTTCAACGTCTGTCTCTATTTCTGAGATGAGGTATTGTAATTATTTACACTATTTACATTGTTCGGACTGTTGTCCGCTTTTTATTGCCATATTCACCTTCAACGTCTGTCTCTATTTCTGAGATGAGGTATTGTAATTATTTACACTATTTACATTGTTCGGACTGTTGTCCGCTTTTTGTTGCCATATTCACATTCAACATCTGTCTCTATTTTTCAGATGAGGTATTGTTTGGACGGCGTTAAACGATCATCATCATCATCATCATCATCATTAACAGCAACAACAATAACAACAGTCCCATGACAAGATGTAATCAAAATACCTTGAAGTGGGCTTGAACACTTCTTTAACGCTAGCTGATTATATATATTTCAGTCACGTCTGTATAATCATAAATTTGTCTCTCCTTAATCTTTTAAAGTCTACCTGAAAAATCAGTAATCAAAATACTTGCCTTAATATGGGTTTGAACAACAATCGTTAACGCTGGAAGATAATGTCTATCTCTTTTCAGGTAGAATGAAAAATTTGTTTACCACTACTCTTCTGTCTGCCTTGAAAATCAGCAACGAAAATGCGTACGTTTACACGAGCTTGAACACTAATCGAAGGTCATATGCATAGCCTCTACGTTAAGTCCCAACCCATGCATATATATTTACTCATGCATTTTAGGCGCATTTCCCATTCAGCACAAAGATGGGCAATTCTCTTCTCTGTTAGCAAAAGGTTAAACGGGTGAATAGTCTTTTGGCGCGAAAATTATTAACTTTGCAAGTTAATGCATCTGATTACACGCGTGAATTATCGCAAAATGTCATCCAAATTCGAGTGGCCAGGTCTGTCTTGATTAATATTCAACACGTGGGCTTGCAAGGAACTCTTTTCAGAAAGATCCGTCTATTTATTCATCCGAGCAACGCCTTAGTAAAATTATACAGAGCATATATGAATAACGGGAGATATAAAGAAAGGTGGAACTATATATATATATATATATATATATATATATATATATATATATATATATATAATTGTGTGTGTGTGTGTATAAATCTAGAGATAGCTAGATAGACAAAGAAAGAGGAAGGGAAGACAAAAATGAGCTATAGAAAGTGATGTATTGAAAAGAACAAAAGTAAGTCTAATACGAAGAGACTTGAAGTTGTATAAATCAATGATCTGACATCTTTAGTGTTTTGGGATAGTTCCAAGTGTGCCATGTAATATGTGTACCACCGTAAACTTAATGTCTCCCATTTCCCTGGAGAGGTCCTTGCATTTTTCCATGTTTGTACTTTCTCTGTGGACCACTAGCACAGTCACAGCCACAATCAGGTTGGTCTTCTTCTTTTGGTTGGACAAGGTAGTCGGCATTGATCTCAAAGCTCCGGAATATTTGATTGCTTTTATCTCATAAGGCATTTCTCTGCATTGTGTTTCCATTCGTTTATATGGTCGAACCCAATTTATTTGCACTGTTACCTGTCTATGGTTGGTCCTACTCTATCATGTTTGCTTTTTTTTTAATATCCTCTCCAGTCGCTTTCCTGGATTCAATTATAAAACTGTTATTATTTGTACTCATTGGGTTATTATGGGAATGACTGCCAGTTTTTATGGGAGATGAAAGAAATAGAAAGTCTCTTTGATATTCCAGCATTTAAATAAATATTCTGGCTGAGATTAGAAAGTGATCGATGGGTTCGAACTTGAATTTCCAATATTTCTAACCTGTATACTAGATAGATATGGACAAACTGAAATAGATAGATAGATAGAATGAGATAAATATTAGCAGAATTTGATAGATAGAGAGATAGATTAGAACAGAATGAGATACATAGGTGGATAGATAGATAGAGAAACAGATAATGAACAGGTCATAATAGATAGATAGATAGATAGATAGATAGATAGATAGATAGATAGATATGGGGAGACTGAGATATATAATAAAAAGGTCATAATAGAGAGATACGGTGTGGGAAGAGGGTAATGGTAATCTTTTAGAGCCGCATTGAGGCCCGTTGAGAAATCCGCACAGACGCGAATATGGTTGGACTTTTTTCTTACGTATACAGCGGGGGCCGCCCATTCGCTAAAACTCACTTTGGACAGTATACCGGCATTTTCTAGTCGGTCTAACTCTTCGTTAATTTTCTTTACTGATGCAAATGGGACATTTCTTTTACTTTTGAAAACGGGTTGAACGTTTTCTTTCAGCTTGAATCTGGCTTTTGTCTTATTACATTTTCCTAACCCAGCCGAGAAAACTTCGGGAATTTTTTCTTTTAATTCGTCTTTCAGGTCTTGGGCATCCGTTGTCATATTTTCCACCTTTTGGCAAAAATTGTTGATTGGTTGATCCCACAACTTAAACCGCTCCATCCAATCCGTTCCAAATAAATTCTTAGAGTTTTTATGGACGAAAACGTTTAGTTTCTTTGTGATGCCATTTAGTGTTACAGGTAGCGTTAACTCACCTTCAAATCTGATTTTGTCACCTGTTACTGCACGGGCTGTTTTGTTTGCCTTTTTCATCGTTGTTTTTTTTAAATTTCCTCCAAGTATGAAGATTAATGATTGAGAGATCCGAGCCAGAATCTAGTTGCAGCTTAACTGTTTTGTTTAGAATGTTAACTAGAACGTATTTTCGTAGATTCTTATCTACTTTTTCATTTGATACAGTTTGTCTGACTCCGTTTCTGTTGTTCCTTTTGTTTCTACAATGCGCTCCCTTGTGGCCAATTTTGCCACAATAATTACATGTCTTGTTTCGGTAAAAACAGTCTGCCGTCCAATGTTGTCCACCACAACGTCCGCATCGTATTGGGGGTAATTTGTGTTTCTCACAGGGTCGTCTACTTTTAGATTGTGAATGGGCATACTCTTTGCTTTCTTTACCTTTTCCCGGGGAGTAATTTTTTGGCTTATACTTAATTCTCCTAACATACGATATACCTGATTCTTCGATGTTTTTGGAATCGCTTTTAACACTGATTACTCGCTGGCAATCTTCAGTTAGGTTTTGTAATGTGAGAGAGACCTGGTTCGCTTTCTAGTCTCGATAGAACTCTCCGTCTAATCTCCGAGTTTTTTTGCGGAGACTAAACCTTGGGTAAATATTAAACATTTGAAATCGTCAGGTGACAATTCTGCCAAACGAAAATCGTCACAGTGCTTATTTACAATGGACGTAAATGTAAGATAATCCTCGTCATCCCGTTTTGACAAGTTAAAACACTTCCATCTTTTGTGAAATAGTGTTGTATTAGGGCTAAATAACTCAGACAAAAATTTTACTGCTTCATCGAACCCCAATTCACTTGTTTTCTTCGGAAGAATGTAATCGACGAACTTACTATGTTCCGCTGTTCCCAACTTTCTCAAAAGTAGTCGAACGTTTTTAGCGTTCGGCCAATCCTCACAATCAACCGCAAACAGATCTTCATATCATCTATAGAAAGCTTCAAATGTTTTATCTTCTTCAGGAAGATAATTGAATGTTTCCATAGAATTCTAAATTGTGTTGTGAGAAAATGCAGTGTTGTTTTCTCTAACATCCTTTTTACTTAATGTTTTTAGAAGTAATTCTTGTTGTTGTTTTTGGAATTCAAAAAAAAAAAACTGTTGTTGTTCTCTCTGCTGTAGAAGCAATTTTTCTTCCCGTTCCTTTTGCTTTTCTTCCTGTTCTTTTTGTAGTAGGAGCAATTTTTATTCCAACATTTGTTGTCGTTCCTCAGACTTCTGTTGCTGCTGTAGTATACGTTCCTCAGTCTTCTGTTGATGATCAAGTTGCGCCTTCATCATCTGAACAATGATTGCTTTAAAGTCCTCCATAATGACTTCAAATACGTGTTTTCAGAGAAGAAAAACGGAATTTAGACTATTTCTCTTCTATAAGGGAAAAGAAAGTAATTCCTTTCTTTAATATTTCTCAGCTCTGGTTGGTAACAAAAAAAAATCTTTTTTTTTCTGATACAGTCTAATTGCTTCTATTTTTCTCTAAGAGGAGAAAAAATATTTGCATAAACAACCACGCTGCCAACAGAAAATATATTCTTCCTTCCTTTTTTCCCTGTGGGGTCAAGAGTAGCAAAGAACAATGCAATGCTTTAGATTATAGCAACGAGTGGGGGGGGAGAAAAATATTACTTAAAATTTTTCAGTAGTAAGTATTTTCAAGTTGTTGGTTTTAGATGGATTGAGATAATATTTCTTTTATACTTTTCCCTTCTTCCTAAATATATCCGACGTCCCCATCTGTGCCTTTTTCGTATTTACGTTGCCTGTTTTTCGGTTGGTGTCCATTTTTTTATCAGTTGTATATTAACATACAACTGTTGTATGTGTAGCTTTCTTTCGTGAAAATTTCTCTTTGGTTCGCCAGACTTAAGGTTAACACACTGGGATCTTTAGACGTCTTTAGAGTTATGGCGTAACCCTTTTTTTTCTTTTAGGTGGAGGTTTCTGTTTATGATTCGAATATTCTTCGTCGCCAGTTGTTATGGTGTAGAACCATAGAAAGATAAAAGGGACTCGGATATGGGTTAAATAGTATATTCTCGGAAACGTTGTACAAAGGTAAATGTGGACTGGAGAGTAATTTCTCTCAATGAGGTCCCGACTCACTCATTCACTCACTCTGTGGCTACTACTTGGTGACTGACACTTGGTGACTGGATATTTAGCACCCCCCACACGGGTCGAATGTGGCACAAGGCCGGTTTAACGTGGGCTTACCGAGCCCGAAGGCTCGGCCAAAAATATGCCTATTAGAACCCGTATACACGGATTCAGGGACTGTCTACCTCCCCGGACGAAACTTTGCCCTGAGGCAACGCCCCGTCCGAGTTCCTCTCCGCCGAGGCAGATAGTTTGACAGCTGACACCTTACTTGGTGACTGACTTTACTGAGAGTTCGTAGCCATATTATATGGGCGTGGAAGAGTCCATTTGTAGGTAGGTTCCCACAATACTGAGATAGATAGATAGATAGATAGATAGAAATACTCTGACTTGGATATGATTAGATTAAGAAATAGAGAGGTAAACAGATGGACAGAATGAAACAGATATGAAAAAATGACTGATATAGGTGAACAGAAAGCGATGGAAAGTGATATATACAGAAATATATATAGAAATATATTTGAACTGAGGTGGATAGAGGAACAGATATATATATATATATATATATATATATATATATATATATATATATATAGAAAACACCCAATTTTGTTTCATTCATTTTATCCAGATATTATATATATATATATATATATATATATGATCAGACTAAGATACATAAATAGAGTAGGAGAGATAATTATCTATTCTCTCTCAGAAGGACAGAATGCTATAAATAAAATAAATAGATATGAACAGAAATACATAGAGATATATATATATACAGACTTAGATCAATGAATGGAATGTAATGGGCATATATATATATATATATATATATATATATATATATATATATATATATATTTATTATTAATATTAGTGGTCAGTATATATATATATATATATATATATATATATATATATATATATATATATATATATATATATATATGTGTGTGTATATATATATATCTATATCTATATCTCTCTCTCTCTATATATATATATATATAAATATAAATAATTTCCCAAGAGGATAGAACCCAGGTAGAAATCAATGTCCACGACAGAGTAAGAATATAATATAAAAGGCTCAAACACTAATATTCCATGGTTATAATTTATTACATTGGAATCGTAATCACGATCCAATTCATCAGACCTACAAATTAAAAAAAAAAAGTGTTTGAGCCTTTTTTATTATATTATACACACACACACACAAACACACACACACACACACATATATATATATATATACACACACGCATATATATATATATATATATATATATATATATATATGGAGAGAGCGAGAAAGAGACAGAATAGATAGACAAAAATGAAATAGATAGACAAATAGATAAATAAATAGATAGAAAAAATTACCAACAATACATATTTATATTAAAATTACCAACAATAACTATTTCTAGTAAAATGACCAGCAATAAAGTTTATAATAGAATAACCAACAATACATTTTATTTTAGATATTTTTAATGTAATTTTGGTAAATACGTAGTTCTCTATACATGAAGATGCATTGTATCTTTCATATTTCCCTAAAGAATTAATTCGCTCTTTTCACGTTCAATCTGTTTCAGCAGAAAAAAAACCCAAAAAAACACACAAAGAAAAAATTAACCCCCCCCCCGTAAATAGAAGCAAATGCGCGATTCTCTTAATTCCACTTGTGTATTGTAAATCTGCGAGTGCATATCTGGTCACAGGGCCCGTTTTCAATTACGATCCTACTTTCACGTGACGACCGTAGCAGACTTATCACGCCTCATACTTTTCGCTATTCATACAGGAGAGAGAAATGTCAGGATTATTTCAGGTAAAATGCCACGAGTTCAATCTCTACCGTGCGTTCAGGAGTTGGGAATTATCCATTGAAGGTAGTTTAAAAGCAACTATATGAATGTTAGGTTTCAGCGCAGGCAAACAGTCCCTACACAAGAATCCGGAACAAGACAATCTTCCGAGCGATATGCATCGTCCATTGTACAGGTTGATAGGATGTATCAAACCGTCGACTTTTACGTATGACACTGCAAACATAAAAGGTTTAATAATTGTTCTTTTTCAAGCGACTAGGGCTGAAAATTGTTCGTTTCTGTCTCTATGTCACCTATAAATGGAGCACATCAACATAGTGCCATTCTTAGACAGCATATATCGTAAGATCAGTTACGACTGTGTAGTGAGTACTCATTGGGTGGTGCACACTTTTGGCCTTGTGGCACATCTAAGATGCGCTTAGAAAATCATTTGGATACTTCGGTGTGGTGTAATGGTTAGCATGTTTGTCTCGCTAGAACCATTACAACTGAATTATGAGATCGATCCTCACTGGGTCCGCCATGCTTTCGGCCTAGTGCCACATCTATGTTGCACTTAGAAAATCATTTGGGTACCTCGGCCTGGTTTAATGGTTAGCATGTTTGTCTCGCTAGAACCATTAC
Source organism: Acanthosepion esculentum (assembly GCA_964036315.1). Taxonomy (NCBI): domain Eukaryota; kingdom Metazoa; phylum Mollusca; class Cephalopoda; order Sepiida; family Sepiidae; genus Acanthosepion; species Acanthosepion esculentum. The sequence goes on along the minus strand of OZ038500.1, from coordinate 90,803,493 downwards.
AACTGAGTGGTGAGATCGATCCTCACTGGGTGCGCCATGGTTTAGGCTTTGTGCCTCCTCTAAGCTGCGCTTAGAAAATAATTTGGGTACCTCGGCGTGGTGTAATGCTTAGCAAGTTTAATCGCAATAACCATCATAAGTGAGTTCAATCCTTACTGGGTGCCTCATACTTTCGGCCTTGTGCCACATCTCTGCCACGCTTAGAAAATCATTCCAGCACCTCGGCGTGGTGTAATTGTTATGGAAGCTGGTCTCGCTAAAACAGTTACAACTGAGTAATGAGTTCTATATTCATTAGGTGCCCCATACTTTCGGCCTTGTGCCGCATGTAAGCCTCGCTTAGAAAATCAATATAACACCTGAGAATGTCTTATAGAGTCGGTATTAACCGCGGCTCTTTCAGAACCAACATTTATCAATTTCTTCCTGAAGGTTTCATCCTTTTACAGTTGAATTTGCTAGATGTAACCATAAGTGCCATACGAAACGTTTCTTCTTTCACACTTTTAGCTTATGGATTTTTTTCCGCTTTCTCGCTTTCAAGTCAACTTTGACCTCCAAAAATTTAAATGCAACTTCAATCATTACCTCCCCCTCTAAATCCCTGTTCTTTTATTGGCATTTCTCTTTAATGATTTTTGTTCTGTTTTTTTACTTCACTCCAAGTAACACTTTGTAACTTAGTAGTTTTTCTTCCACACTAAAAGCGAAAAGTGCAATAGAAGAAACTATTAGCATAGAACTTACGGTTTCTAGTCATTTCCAATGATGAAATGTTGGAGCCTCAGCACAATTACTGTGAAATTATTTATAGAAATAGCACAACAACTTGTACAATGTTTTACAACTAATTCTGTGTATGAAAAACTTCATGAGTGGAACATCTGTTACTGTGTCCAGTCACAGATATTTTATGCAGGAGTAAAACATCAGGAATATGAAGTGGGAGATTTTCAAAGTTTTGTTATTTGACCTTCATTTTCATCACTTGCTGTCTTCAGTTGGTCCAATTTGAATCAGAATTTAAATTGTTTCTTTCTCTGGAGTGTTCAAGTGTGGAACTCTCTTCTGGCTTCTTGCTTTCCAGTCAATTTTGATCTTCAAAAATTTAAATGCAATCTCAATCGTTATCTCCATTCCTGTTCTTTTATTGGTCTCTCTCCATAATGTTTTTTTTTCATATTCTTTCACTCTCAGTAACTCTTTGTGTCTTAGTGACTTTATTGCCTTGCTTGGGGTTAAATGATTAAAGAGAAAATGTTAGTCAAAAGTAAATGTTCTTAATGCCATCGTGTGATAAAAACAATGACATTTTTGGACCATGTAATACATGTTCTAAAGGGATTGACTTAATTTTTGGGAGTGGGTGTGACTTTTTTTGAAATTACCCCAATAAATTGTGTGGGGAAAATTACAATGTTTTACAACTAATTCTGTGTATGAAAAACCACATGAGTGGAACCTCTTCTGTTAATGTGTCCAGTCACAGATATTCTATTCAGGAGTAAAACATCTGTATAAGGAATATGAAGTGGGAGATTTTCAAATGTTTGTTATTTGACCTACTGAACAGGTTGGAATAAAAGATTGTCATGTAAATTTATACACATCAAGTATTAAACACATGTAAAAAAAATTAATTAAAAACTTGATTTGAAAGACAAAATCATCTTCGTGAAAACCAAATATTGACACATTTTTATGCTGATGTTTCTCGCATTCTCTCTTTGATATTACAAATTGATAAAAAGACAGAAGCACGAATACATCATGTGTCTCTTTGTTGCTTCCTTGAAGACACAAGGCATCATGTTATGATGATCATAAAAACTGCATCCGCAAATATTGTAATTGACATTGATATTTAGTTTATTTTTCTAAAGTGTTCAACTTTAGCACTTGACTCATTTGGTGTCCTGGCCGACATGCCAACATTAGAAAACCACCTTACCTGGTTAAAGACATCCATTAAAAATTTGGAATCATTTTAAAGCTAATTTGAAATGTCAGTTACAATGACTTTCATGTGTTCTTCAATCAAGATTACATTTTAATGCAGGCAATGAAATTCATAGTTTTTTTTAATATTTATTTATAATTTTGTTACAAAATATTAACATATTGCAACAAAATATTAAACACTGCTCTTTTCAAGACTGTTGAAGAAATTGAATGTATAACTTGTATCTAATGCTTATTTTTATTCTTTTTCAAAAACTGATAAAAACTTGAAATATCATCAGAGCTAGTTTTCCCTGTGTCATTTGATGCAGGGTGGGAGCTAAGATTTCATTCACTGTGAACTTTGTATAAGATTACATTCATTTTCAATTACTGATTGATGGCACCAGAACTGAAGGAATATTTGTGCTTGTTATGAATTATGAAGGTATTTATAAAATCTGAGTTGGAGGGATTAAACTTTATCTTTACTAATGACGTTTTGTCAGTCTTCTATAATCTTTCTGATAGCTTATTTATAATCGGTTTCAAATTGATGATGTGTAAGTAAGAATTTAGGTTCAGTGAAATACAGGAGCAAGTAATAATTTGAATATACGATATGCCAAATATGGGGAATGTAATTTGGACATACAAAAGAAACAGTTGTAAACCAGGATAAAAGAATGTCAATACATTTTGACATGTAAGTGTCACAAGTGGAAATCAGCATTCAAGCATGTCAGTACATTTTGATGTGCAAGAGACCCAGTTGCAAAGCATCATTCAAGTATGTTTGTGCATTTTGACATGCAAAAGACCCAAGTGCAAACCAACATTCAAGAATTATGAATTTTGACAAGAAAGAGTCACAGGTGTAAACCAGCATTCAAGAATGTCTATACATTTTGAAATGCAACAGACACGGTGTTAAACCAGCATTCAAGCAATATCTACGCATTTTGAAATGCCACAGTCACAGGTGTAAACCAGCATTCAAATTTGTCTATGCATTTTGAAATGCAGCAGACACAGGTGTAAACCAGTATTCAAATTTTTCTATACATTTTCAAATGCAGCAGACACGGGTGTAAACCAGCATTTAAGCAATATCTACGCATTTTGAAATGCCACAGTCACAGGTGAAAACCAGCATTCAAATTTATCTATGCATTTTGAAATGCAGCAGACACGGGTGTAAACCAGCATTCAATCATGTCTATGCATTTTTGAAATGCAACACACACGGGTGTAATAGAGAATTCAAGCATGTCTATGCATTTTGAAATGCAACCACATGCGGGTGTAATCTAGCATTCAAGCATGTCTACGCATTTTGAAATGCAACACACACGGGTGTAAACCAGCATTCAAATTATCTATGCCTTTTGAAATGCAGCAGACACGGGTGTAATCCAGCATTTAAGCATGTCTATGGATTTTGAAATGCAACAGACACGGATATACACCAGTTATTCAAGCATGTGAATGCATTCTCAACATTATTCTTGAGAACCATATCCTTGTTACGTTAAGTTCCCTCTTCATCTTGATGATATTTCGACATGTCGACATGATGGGTTATTTAATGTCCGTTTTTATATGGCGCTTTTAGTCAGGATCGATCTCTGTACTCATTAGTAATGATCAACTATGTTTGCCTCGCCAAACACCGCCCTAGGCCGAGGTGCACCAAAATTGGTAAACTCAATTTCATAGATAAATCACAGTATATATGTGAGCTGAAATTCAGCAATTTTTCATTTTCAGTCATAAATCAAAAAATGAACCTCTGATATTTTTGCTCGTCCTACGTTTGCAGCAGCATTGAGCTCCATGTGCTATGCTAATTTCTGTAATAGTTTTGGTATCCATGCCAACGAGGACCCTTCAAAATTACCGCGGCTGAACGAACCAATGATTTTGATGGAATTGACATTGCAGATTTAATCTTCTTTGAGCAAAACACATTCACGCATACACCGACGACTACGTAGGAAAAAATAAGTGAGCGAATGTAATAAGGAAAAAAAGGTGAAAAGTTGGTGAAAACAAATAAAAACCCAATAAAACAGAAATATATATATAAAAAAATAAATAAAAATCAGATAAAATATTCATACAAAATGCGTGTTCCGCTATTTTCAGTTTCAACATGATTATGTTAAACTTTTTACCCGGACAGACTTAATGAGTCGACAAAGAAGAGAAGCTGTGTGATACCGCGCGGACAGCGTTAGAAAATTAATAAAATCTTCCAAGATCTTCCATCATCCATCGTAGCAGAAAGAAAGAAAGAAAGAAAGAAAGAATAGAAAAAAAGGAAGAACAGAAAAGGAAGAAGGAAAGTAAGAAAAGAAAGAAACAAACAAAAGCAAGAAAAGAAAGCAAAAAAGAAAAGAAATTAAAAAGAAATGAAAATAAATAAAGAAAATAAACATTCAAGATCTTCCATCATCCATCGTAGTGAGAAAGAAAGAAAGAGGGAAAGAAAAGAAAGAAAGGAAGAAAAAAGAAAGAAAGGAAGAAAAGAAAGAAGGAAAGTAAGAAAAGAAAGAAATAAAGAGAGAAAGAAAGAATGAAAGTAAGAAAAAAAGAAAGAAAAGAAAGTAAGAAAGAAATGAAAATAAATAAAGAAAATAAACATTCAAGATCTTCCATCATCCATCGTAGCAGAAAGAAAGAAAGAGGGAAAGAAAAGAAAGAAAAGAAGAAAAAAAGAAAGAAAGGAAGAAAAGAAAGAAGGAAAGTAAGAAAAGAAAGAAATAAAGAAAGAAAGAATGAAAGTAAGAAAAAAAGAAAGAAAAGAAAGTAAGAAAGAAATGAAAGTAAATAAAGAAAATAAACATTCAAGATCTTCCATCATCCATCGTAGCAGAAAGAAAGAAAGAAAGAGGGAAAGAAAAGAAAGAAAGGAAGAAAAGAAAGAATCAAAAGAAAGAGAGAAAGAAAAAGAAAACAAAAAGGAAAGTAAGAAAAGAAAGAAAGAAAAGAAAGTAAAGAAATAAATAAAACTGTAACAATAAAAAAATGTAAATGTGCTTAAATTGATTTATTGTAAAATTAATCTCTACAATGAACTCAATATTTGACAAGAAGTTATCATCTGCATAACAGATTCAGGTAATAGTCACGTGGAATATTAAAAAATCAACTTTATCCAAAATTCAGTTCATATCAGCTAACATTAGATTTGTCATGATACCAGCAAGAAAGATTAAAGATACTCGTTTCTGTCAGGGAATCTCATATGCAGTCATAACATCAAGGCATTGTCCAAAGCCCGCAGTGAAAATGTTTTTGAGTTTCAGTATACTGATGTTACTACTCCATCAGTCATTACCTACCTGGAGTTTAACATCACATCGAATCCATCTTTTCAGATTTTTTACTTGTCTGGTAAAAACGTGCCGTTCCTGAGAGATAACTGATAACTGACATACAATAGACATGGTACGTTGGACTATAACAGTCTAACCCAGGGAGCGATATAAAGTTGTCTGAATTTCTTAGATGAAGCATTGTCATTATTATTCATTTTTGACTCGTTTTTCTTTTCATCTTATTTTAGTTGCTTTCTATCGTAACACTCAGCTTGTTATAATACGTAGTAGACGTAATAGTCTTAAGTTGTGAGAATTTCTTAGATGAAGCATTGTCATTATTATTAATTTTTGACTCGTTTTTCTTTTCATCTTATTTTAGTTGCTTTCTATCGTAACACTCAGCTTGTTATAATACGTAGTAGACGTAATAGTCTTAAGTTGTGAGAATTTCTTAGATGAAGCATTGTCATTAATATTAATTTTTGATTCGTTTTTCTTTTCATCTTATTTTAGTTGCTTTCTATGTTAACTCTCAGGTTGTCATAAGTCTTATAGTCTTGTCTTGAATGAATCGTTTTGAAACGTCTATTTTTTGAATCAGTCATCTTTAATAAATAAATACTTTTGAGTGCCTATCTATCTATCTATCTATCTACTTTGTTCTAGCCATTAACTATCTATCTACTTTGTCGTATCTCTCTATCTATCTATCTATCTATCTATAATATTGATTTATTAATGTAATTTAGATTGTTATGTATTCTGCTGATCAAATTGTTATCATCTCAAATTGTCAATGTTTCGTATTTCGTCTAGTTTTCGAGTTTGGTGTTAGTGTAGAGCAACGATTTATCTTGCCGTCTTCGCAGCCATCTTTATCGACATCTTTTGTTTCTCAACAGAATCGAGAAGTGAATTCTCACAATATCCGAGAGAACAAACACGCGAACGAAAGAAAATCTATTTCTTCAGAGTAAACAGTATTAGATACCGTTATGAATATGGTTAAACAAACACAGACCATTTTTAATCAACGAGCTCTCGTACTATATTCGAAAATTGATGGCTTCTTCGAAAGGATAAATATCGCGTTGCTAAAAAGTTCGGATGTTTTCGGATTTTCTCTTTACTCTACCACAATATGATGTCAACTAATGAGCCGGTTTTATGGCACAAGGACCTATTTGAACTGCTAGGGAAACTCGATCTATTTGGAAAAGATGTTAGAATAACCCAGAACTTATATCGGGAGCACATAAATAAAAGAAGAAAAAAAAAGAAGCGTAAGAATTTAATTATAACAACAATCACCATCTTTTGTCTTTCTTATTGTTATGGGTCCTTACCTATGACTACAGAATGAACTCTTCCTAACACTATGTATATTACACCTCTCAAGAGAGAGAGGGACGAATCGAGTCGAGCCAATAGTAATTCCCTCCAAACCAGACTGACAGTCATACTAACCCCTTCCACATCTTGTATTATTATTCCGTGTAATATATCTTCGTTATTTCTACTCTTGTGTTCGTGTTGTTCTTCCTTGGTCCTAACCTGGACCATAACAGTGGCGACGAGGATATTGAAGAAACGAATTCTACGCGGAGAATCTAAAAAAAAAGAAAAGAAAAAACCTTTTCACTATCGGTCGTCCTTAACACTTACCATGTTTTTTATTGTACTTTCTTCTCACTAATATTTTATACTTTTATTTTTCTTTCAGTAACCTCTTGTCTTCGTGGTGTTATTGCCTTGCTTGAACTAAAATGATTAAATAAAAAAAAGAAAATAAGATAATATTTACTGAGTTTATTATAGTATATGGTTATCTGGGGCGGAACTAAACCCACAAAAATGATATGTGTTTGAAAACCATCACAATAAAGTTCTTAAAGACGAGTTTCTCTTTATAAAAATTAAATATAGATTTAAAAACATTTAAAGTTTCAACTTCTAGCTTGGGGTTCTCTATATGTGATTCTCAGCATGACTGACAACACCGATTTGGGAAATATGAGCTTTTAAGGGAGCGGTTAGAATTTGACAAGTTACGGCTCAAGGATCTATTTGAGCTGCTGGGAAAACTAGGTCTATTTGGAAAGTATATTGGAATAATCTAGAACATATACTAGGAGCAAACCGCCTGCATACGAGTAGAAGGTCAATTGAGTAGTTATGCAAAAATAGAAAGGGGCATGAGATAAGGAGGGGTTTTCTCCCCAGGTTTATTCGGCTTCTACACCGACGCTATAATAAGGTAACTGGGAATCCTACAAGGAATTAATATCGGTGGGCGTAATCTTAACAATATAAGAATTGGAGATGTCAGTGTCGATGGCTGACTATAAAACAATACTACATGATTCCCTAGACTGGCTAGTAAAGGAAAGCGATAACAAAATGACTCACCCTCAACTGCAAGAAGACAGAAACGTATGTTTATCAGCAAGAGAAAAGGCCCAATATGCGAGTTACAAATTAGGCGTGTCAATATCAAGCAGGTACAAATATTTAAATATCAGGGAAGTGTTTTAATAGGGGATGGAAAATGCGAAACGATGGACTAGCGAAAGACGCATTGGACCAGAGAAAGAAGCATTGGACTAGCGGAATAGGCATTGGACTAGCGGAAAACGCATTGGACTAGAGAAAGAAGCATTGGACTAGAGAAAGAAGCATTGGACTAGAGAAAGAAGCATTGGACTAGCGAAAGAATCATTGAATTAGCGGAATAGGGATTGGATCAGCGAAAAACGCATTGGACTAGCTAAAGAAGCATTGGACTAGCGAAAGAAGCATTGGACTAGCGAAAGACACAAAGGACTAGAGAAAGATGCATTGGACTAGCGAAAGTGTATTTGGACTAGCGAAAGAATCATTGAATTAGCGGAATAGGCATTGGACTAGCGAAAGACGCATTGCACTAGAGAAAGACGCATTGGACTAGCGAATAAAGCATTGGACTAGCGACAGAGGCATTGGACTAGCGAAAGAGGCGTTGAAAGACGCATTGGCCTAGAGGAATAGGCATTGGACTAGCGAGAGACGCATTGGACTAGCGAAAAAGGCATTGGACTAGTGAAAGACGCATTGGACGAGAAAGAAGCATTGGACTAGCGAAAGAAGCAATGAACTAGCGAAAGAGGCCTTGGACTAGCGAAAGAATCATTGAATTAGCGAAATAGACATTGGACTAGCGAAAGTGGTATTGGACTTGCGAAAGAAGCATTGGACTTGCGAAAGAGGCATTGGGCTAGCGAAACTCTTAACATAGAACCTACGGTTGCATCTAGCTAGTTCAACAGAAATTAGCAAAAGCAGTATTGGTCTAGCGGACTAGCGAAAGAAGGTAAGTAGAAAAACACTGGAAAATATAATTAGAAACGAAGAAAAATCTTCTGAACTGTCATGTATGATCTCAGAAGTTCAACTCAAGAAATATTAGTTTGTTATAATCGAAATTTTGTCAAGAAAGAACCATTATTCTAAAAGTAGATGATCTGTGGTTAGCCTAACAGGCACTAAGTTTATTTGAAGATATACTGAATTAGAGATTACACTCAGTATTACGACAAAGCGTCAGAGAAGACAGCGATATCAAAATGTTGACCTTGAAATTACCGTCAGAGCCACCAGATGAAGATTCTTGGCTCCCTTGACATGTAAACAGGTGGCTGACTCAGCTGCACTTAGGATGTGTATCTAGGGCAGGTTGGTCTGTCATTTTCGTTAGAAAATCAACATTGGACTAAGGGTAAAAGCTGGGCTTTGACGCGTCAAAACTTAGATTCATAGTTCTTATAATTTTTGAGTATTTAGTTTTAAAGATCGTCTGAAAATATGCACAGAAATTCCTAATTTCCGCCATGTTTTGCTTACAAGCTGACTTGAAAATTTTACTATTTCAAAAATAAATATAAATAAAGTTAATATCTTCGTATTAGATACACTGAATTGAAATTCAAAACCAGAATTCTAATTATGAATCGACACAAACAGCATATGCAATTTTTTTTACTGTATTCGGTAAATAAAAGATATGCAAAAAATTGTAAAAGTTTTTAAAAAAATGCTAGTCAACGAAGCTGATCTTACATTATTTGTTAGATCATAATTAATAGAAACAAAAATAGATAAAATTGTAACAGGGTACACATTATAAGACAAAATGTTTCAAATTTGAGTTGTTTATTAAAAAACTACTGTATTGTGCAATATATTACACAATAATATAGCGAAATTCTTCTGTTAAGAATAATTTCCTTTTGAAATGAGGGTCGTATTTGATGGCAGAATGATTTAATAATAATGTCTGTGTGCGCCATGAATCTTATCCATATAAAATTTGTAAAGATTCAGTAAATTATAAATTTTATAAGGCTGTGCTCTAAGGCTGTCACTTGAAATGAGCACTGGAATGAAATTCCAACGCATCAATTTTCAATCTAAACTTAATCCTTAAACCCGTTTCCTCAAAAACAGTAATAATTTGGAAAAAATATTTTACATCGTTATTCATCATCTGAAACCCTAACTTTCAAATTGAGTGCAATGCCTTGGCTCTAAATTCGACCTGCCTTGGTGCACACTTTTTCCGACCGGATGTCAGGAAGATATATAAACGCTTCAATCAAGAGAGTCTCTCACATTCTCGTGAGAAGATCCACGTTCAGAGAATCCCTCAAGCCACTCACCTATACACCAATATGAATTGGTCACGTCGTCATGAGGCGATCACGTGATCATGTTATAGGGTTTACTTTGAGCTATATTGTAGACTTGCAGGAGCTCGTTCTCCTTATTCAGCTCAGGCATACTGGCCAAACCACGTGTCTCACTTCAGCCGGTCAAACTCCCTCCCATGTGTCCGCGTCGCAACACTGGCACCGCAGAATTGGGTTGGGTGTGGAAATCGAATGTTTCGATGCTCTAACCTAATCACTATTCGGATCACACTATCCTGAATGCGTATACATACGTCTGAGGACCGCTTGTTAATTCAAATTCCCATTGAAATACTATGAATTTGAACATTCAAATGATTAGGACATCTGCTACGAAACCGTTCTTAGGTCGGTGTGCGATCGAGACTCGCCGGTGGAAATGTTATTGGTTAGCTCTTAATAACTCAGTAGCATCCGGCCTTGCTCAGTTTTCGTTCGGGATGCAGCAAAATCGTTTGACTGAGCCGGTTCAACCAATTTGATCTTATCACACCGTTCAGACTTACTATTAAGACAAGAACAAATGGTTGTGTCATCAACATAGATACCGAGTCGAGAACTAATGATGCAAAGAAGGTCGTTGATGAAATTTAAGAACATCATAGGTCCAAGGATAAAAGCTGAAAAGGAAAACTGAATTAGTTCAAAAATTCATCCCGAAATACGATAAGCTTTCAACTTGTGAAGAAGACCAGTACGCCAAACTTCGTCTAATGCCTCCGAGAGATACAAAGCAACAGCCCAACCATCATTATTCATATTTAAAGCTTGTTAGACTCTTTCAGAAATAACCATAAACAGGTGAGCAGTTGATCTAGAGAAGCGAAAGACAGGTTCCTTATCTGAAAAAAGACCCTGCGAGGCGAGATCCTTAGCCAATTCAAAGTTGATTAGGGTTCTAGTATTTTGCCAAAAAGAGGTAGACAGGTCGAGAGTTAGAACGGTTCGCCTGAGTTCTTAAAGATGGAACTACAGAGTAAGACTTCCAAGAAGCGGGAAAGCAGAAACATCAAAGCATTTATTGTAGCGTTTAGAAAGAACAGGAGCCAGGTCGGGAGAATATTTCTTAAGGACTCTTGACGAATACCATCGTCCACATGTTCTGAGGGGATCTAGTTTAGAGATGATAGCAGAACCCATGGACGGAGATATATGCATATCACTTAATGTAGGCTCACTTCTAAGTGGAAAGTCAGGCAAGGGTACTCTCGATGAGTCAAGAGTAAAATTTGAAGGGAATTTAAGAGCAAAACTTCCTGATTTATCATTAGAAAATGTTAACACCTCAAACTGATTGACGAGAGTCAGGATAGCAGCTGCACTCTTATTTAAGACATTATTACAGAGCTGCCAGTAGTCACGAAAGCCAAACTTGTTAGACGCTATACGGCGCCTCATTCTATCAGCAAACAAAGACTTAGCCACTTTGAGGACATGTTTACAATTATTACGAGGAAACATAAATAGGCGTCTGTTGTGATCGGAATTGCCGCGCTTTTTTTTATATATTTATCCGACTTATAACACAATAGATGATCGACATGACCAACCCTGTGAAATGCCTCCGAGATATCCAAAGCAACAGCCTTAGATTCACCATTCTTATCCACAAAAGAGGATTTTCAGGAAGTAGGAAAGCAATAAGCAGCAAAGCATTGATTACAGAGTTTAAAGAGAACAGGTGGCAGTTCAGTGGCACATTTGTTAAGGATTATTGCAGGGTTACCATAGGAACGGAGTTATATGCATATCAATGAATATAGACTCAGTTCTAAGTCAGGTAAATATACTCCACGAGAGTCAGGAGTAGAATTTGAAGAGAATTTACGAGCAAAACATTCTGATTTATCAGTAGAAAAAGTTAAAATCTCAAACTGAGTGAAGAGAAGAAGGATAGAAGACTTCCTCTTTTTTAAGACACTCTAATCCAATCTTTTTAAATATAAAGAGCTTAATATATGTGAATCAATTTGTTATTTGTTATATGTCGATCTAACTTGTTTGGCGACTATTACCATAGGTTCTCAACACTTACCGCACGTGCGCAAGGCATGCAAAGGCTGTTGGTGTTATTTTGCTTAAATCGCGCTTCCATTTAAGACATGGTAACCGTCCCGGTAACAATGCTTTGCAAAATCGTTCTGTTTACCGTTAGATAACATTAGGAGCGTTTAGTATTAACCAACTTCATTGAAATGATCATGCTGGATTTTATTGTAACAGATCCCATATGGGCATAGGTTCTTTTAAAATTGTTAAAATTTGATAATCTTTACATAGAGACATAGTTTGTTTTATTAGCACATTAAAGTCTTAATTAAAATGTTAATAACAAATCTTGTTATTGATTAAGCTTGATAAAGTAGTTTTGTCGAAATTTTAAATACGAATGTCCTGTCATAGGTGTTAGAACTCTGTGAGAAAGCTCACTTATACAGCACCATCACATGAGTCAGGACATTCGTAGAATTCCATTACTTGACTCATAGACAGCAAACATATGACTAAGGACGCTCGTATAGTTCCATTACCAGACGCATACGCTACCACCATATGAATCGGGACATTCGTAGAATTATATTACCTGACGCATACGCTACCGCCATATGAATCGGGACATTCGTAGAATTATATGACCTGACGCATACGCTAACACCATATGAATCGGGACATTCGTAGAATTATATTACCTGACGCATACGCTACCACCATATGAATCGGGACATTGGTAGAATTATATTACCTGACGAATACACTACGATCATGTGAATCGGGACATTCTTAGAGTTCCATTAGCCGAGTACAGATATTAGAATTGAGGTTCCTTAAATATTCCGCTTGATTTTCCAAGAGCTTATTGCATTGGATTATAGCGTTATTTAAAACATCTTTCCTCGACTGGGCGTGGTATTGCTAAGAATTCACATGCATCAGTGGAAGATATTGAGAAGCCAAGCAAAAGTCGATAAAACTGTTGAGTATAAATGCCATAAAATATCCCTTAAATATAGAAACCCAAAGGAATATAGTCTACTCCCTTCCCGGTTGAAAATTGCGAACAGATTACTAAGTACAATACCATGACAAGTTTATTTAACTACGTATATATTGTACAGTGTCGTGGAGAAAGGATTCGGCACTTTTGTAACGTATCTCTGGCGAGTTTTACGACGAGAGGTAAGTCGTAAATTATTGGCCTCAATAGCTTTAATCTTTTCTGGTGAAATCAATATCCTTTAGATGCATTCCCGAAAAGAGAAAATAGCTGCTACTCTTATTCGTCTATAATGTCGATTCTATTCGTTCCCGCCTTGTCTCATCGTTTAGCACTCTTTTTTTCCACGTCAATTGAGGGCATTTTTCCTCGGATGTCGTCGATTCAGATGAAAAGAGTGAATTGAACGCACAAAATAGACGCCACTCTGTTGTGTCTTCGTTTGTTTTGTTTTTTCTTTCCCTTTGTCGCTGATACAAATGAGATCACACACTCATATGGCGTCACACCTGATTCGTTCTTTTCGATCAGCTACTCGCCTGTTTCCTTTCTGCCCATCCATCCCCGACCACCCTGCCCCGGAGTATTCGTGTGTCAAGTAGATCGGGTATTCTGGACAATTACCTCTTCTGGCTGTGTCTTCCATAGCCTTGCTTGAAGTCAGTCTTAGATGCCGAGCTAGGGTTTATTTCTGCTGGTTTGTTCACTGGAGATGAGCCTCACTTCGGCTTTGTTAGAAGTGATAGAAAAAAATAGAACGATGAGGATAGCAACAATGCTTATTGAGATGATGATGATGATGATGATGATGATGATGATGATAATGTTGATGATGATGTTGATGATGATGATGTTGATAATGTTGATGATGATGATGATGTTGATGATGATGATAATGTTGATGATGATGATGATGATGATGATGATGATGATGATAATGTTGATGATGATGATGTTGATGATGATGATGTTGATAATGTTGATGATGATGTTGATGATGATGATGATGTTGATGATGATATTGATGATGATGATTACATGGTAAGTAGGGTGGGTAGCAAAACAAAGCAGGGTGGAAGGATTTATCCGCAGATGTAAGAAGACAAAATTTATGGTCGTTGGCAAGTTGGAGAGCCCAAGACCCGACCGCCCTGTCGACTGTGCCCTCAGAATACGCCGACTGCGTCTGGTTAGAGCGAGTCAGTCAGTTATTTGCCATGCGTGATACACGATTAGGCGGTCATGTATCTCTCGATACATGATTGACGAGGCAGATTTTTCCCGAGATAGGTTGCCATTTCTTTCTGCGGTAGATCAGTTGCCATCCAAGGCTATAGAACCCGGTCTGTCATTCTGGGGGGGGGGCGGAGAAGAAGAGGATTCATACCTTTCCCATGGGTATTAGCACGTAAGCGAATGTAATAGATTCGACTGGAATTCGAACTCGGCTCTCCGATTCGGAGGGATCGGAGAGCCGAGTTCGAAGTTGATCAAGTATAGAAAGTTAACTCTGACGATGGAAAATGTGATACAGAAATGCGAAGCCAATTTGGAATAGCGAAAGATGCCTTTCAAGAAGCTAAAAATAAAATCAGGATATAGTCTAGTTTTATTATGTAAATTCAATCCTCCTATATGGCAGTGAATGCGGGACAATTTCTCCAAAGATGATGACGATGCTAGAGGCAACAACAGAGATGTGGTTCTCCAAAAGAAATCTGAAAATTTTATAGACAAAAAATGACGAGGACGTTTTAAGCAAATTTGCGTCGCATTTGCAACCAGAAAACAAGCTTCTTCACGCAACAAACTCAATGCAACGAGCAACTTCTTTGCTTAGTTGAAGTTCCTTTCTATCTCAAGGGACCATACAAATGAATTGTTCACTGCATATTTTCGTAGCAACAGTTTGTTCAGGTTCAACAATCACTACTAAACAACTCCGATTTAATGCAACCAATCCAAAGCAACACCTATACCAGACTTGCTATCTGTGCAACTATACATATTATTAGGAAGCAACTTAAAACTATTACAATTATTTACTTAATTCCATACATGAAAATGTACAAAGAAATGACAAAACTAACCTCTACTATAAACAAAATTTGGGATATTTTAGATTATATATTGTAAAAATAATTTTAGATTATATTGAGAGTAATAATTTTAGATTATATCGTAGACATAATTTTAGATTATATTGTAGTAATAATTTTAGATTATATTGTAGAAATAATTTTAGATTATATACTGTAGTAATAATTTTAGATTATATATTATAGTAATAATTTTAGATTATATATTGTAGAAATAATTTTAGATTATATATTGTGAAAATAATTTTAGATTATATTGTAGCAATAATTTTAAATTATTTTGCAGGAATAATTTTAGATTATATTGCAGAATTATATTAGATTATATTGTAGGAATAATTTTAGATTATATTGTAGGAATAATTTTAGATTATATTGTAGGAATAATTTTAGATTATATTGTCGGAATAATTTTAGATTATATCTTAGAAATAATTTTAGATTATATTGTAGAAATAATTTTAGATTATATTGTAGGAATAATTTTAGATTATATTGTAGGAATAATTTTAGATTATATCGTAGAAATAATTTTAGATTATATTGTAGGAATAATTTTAGATTATATTGTAGGAATAATTTTAGATTATATTGTAGGAATAATTTTAGATAATATTGTAGGAATAATTTTAGATTATATTGTCGGAATAATTTTAGATTATATCTTAGAAATAATTTTAGATTATATTGTAGAAATAATTTTAGATTATATTGTAGAAATAATTTTAGATTATATTGTAGGAATAATTTTAGATTATATCGTAGAAATAATTTTAGATTATATTGTAGGAATAATTTTAGATTATATTGTAGGAATAATTTTAGATTATATTGTAGGAATAATTTTAGATAATATTGTAGAAATAATTTTAGATTATATTGTAGAAATAATTTTAGATTATATTGTAGGAATAATTTTAGATTATATTGTAGAAATAATTTTAGATTATATTGTAGAAATAATTTTAGATTATATTGTAGGAATAATTTTAGATTATATCGTAGAAATAATTTTAGATTATATTGTAGAAATAATTTTAGATTATATTGTAGAAATAATTTTAGATTATATTGTAGGAATAATTTTAGATTATATTGTAGGAATAATTTTAGATTATATCTTAGAAATAATTTTAGATTATATTGTAGAAATAATTTTAGCTTATATTGTAGGAATAATTTTAGATTATATCTTAGAAATAATTTTAGATATATTGTAGAAATAATTTTAGATTATATTGTAGAAATAATTGATTAAAAGCACAGAAAACATAATTTTATAATACAATCAGAAAGGAAGTAAATCATTTCACAAATATATGTACCAACAAAGCCTGAAAATACTTGAGAAAAATCACAGATAAGCAATAATTTTGATAAATTGTTTTTTATTCAGTGATTTTATCACATCTGCAGGTGTCTGCCTTTGTTTATCAGAAGATGAAGTAAATACTTATTTCACGATGATACGATCATAGATATTACCAGTAAGTATAGTTTAAATGATAATTAAAATCAATTTGCATAAACAGGAATACAAAGTTAACTGGAAAATTTGGTGAGATAACAAATTAATTATATGTAAGAATTGTAAAATTAAAAATAAAAATTACCAAATAGATATTTCTCTGAATTGATGCCATTTTGTTAATGTAGCTCCATGAAAATAGATTTATTATTTGAAAATCTTAGTTGATATTAAAATTATGAATTTTTAATTGATTGTTAATACATTTTCAATGAATTTTTTAATGAATTTGTATTGATTTTTTAAATTTTTAATAAATTTCTTAAGGAATTTTGTTATGGGAACTTACCCATAATGATAATGGACTATTCCGGACATCATAAATACTGCGCCTCAAGAGGAAGCAGGGTCAGTTCTTGTCAGTCCTTTTTGGACGACTCGGCTAGACGGTCGAACTCTCTGCCTCTGAGGCAGAGGGGAACCTGGACGAGGTTCCGCCGAAGGGCAGAGTCTCGTTCAGGGAGGTTGACCAACCCGATCCCGTTTATACGGGTTCTACGGGCAATTTTGCCCGAGCCTACGGGCTCGGAAAGCCCACATTAAACCGGCCTTGTGCCACATTTGACACACGTGGGCGTGTTAATGAACATCGTCAGTTCTTGTCAGTCGTTTTTGGACGACTCAGCTAGACGGTCGAACTCTCTACCTCTGGTCAGAGAGGAACCCGGACGAGGCTCGTTCGGGGTGGTTGACCAAACCGATCCCCTTTATACGGCTTCCACGGGCATTTTTTGGCCGAGGCTACGGGCTCGGTGTGCCCACATTAAACCGGCCTTGTGCCACATTCGACACACGTGGGCGTGTTGTTGAACATCGTCAGTTCAGAGTTCAGGTTTATAGTCGTTCAGAGTCAGAGTCAGTCAGTGACAGAGTCGCGTCAGACGATTATTGTAAGACATTGGAATAGTGATACTTGTCGAGACAACATAGTTCTCTCTAACCAAATCTGATAATCATTATTAATACTTCTACTTCTTTGTATATATTTCTGTTTGTAATATATCTTTGTTGTTCCATATCTGTGTCCGAGTTATTCTTCATTGGTTCTACCTTGGACCATCACGGTGGTACAAGGAACTTGGACCATAACAAATTTAAATTTATTTTTTAAATTAATATTTAATGAATTTTTGATTATGTAGCTTCATGAAAATAGATTTACTATTTGGAGATATTAGTTGATGTTTGAAGTTATGAATTTTAATCCAAAATCTTAATGAGAATTGCACAAATGAATCCTATAAAAATTCATAAATACAATTTTGAAATTATTTCAAAGCTTTCGTGCTGATGCTCATTAGAAGAATCAAATAATAATGTTTTAACAATATATTTGACAATATATCTGACAATATATCTGACAATATATTTGACAATATATCTGACAATATATCTGACAATATATTTGACAATATATTTGACAATATAATCCCATACTTCCTTTATTAAAATGTTTCATTTCAGAAAATAATAAAATTTTTGTCAAAATATCCCTGAAAGTTTTCAATTCAGCAACACTTTTTTCATATCAATTTTCATAAAACAAAACTTTTCATAAAACAGCAAAACGATCGCCGAACTGTAGCATCCAATGAACTTTTTAAATTACCATAGTCCATTTCTTTAAATCTATGTCTACATTCTAGAAAATAAACAGTTGTATCAGTATGAAATATTTCTTCTTCTATAAGAAAATCTTTTCTGCTAACACAGCCTTCAATATACAAAATTGATATTTTAAAAGTTTCAAGGTCTGGTAAGTTATTAAATATTTGGCATGGTATTTTATCAAGCAAATATCTACATTTTGAGAAATTAGTGTCTGGGTAAAAGTTGTATTAAGAGCAAAATTTAATTTAAAAGTAATTTAGTTTTGATAACATGAAATTTTTCACTCATAAAATATGAACCGATTAATATTTTTTCAAATATTCATAAAAAATATATTAAAAAAAAGTGATTATTTCTGGAGATAGTGTCAACCCCGCCGAAAACAAACCCAAACATTTTGTCTGTTTACAAGTGGCGGTAAAATTAAAATTCAATATAAAAATAAGGATAGGAAGAACAAAATGATTCATATGAAATATATTTTGTAGTCAATATTTTCGTTGTTATATAGAAAAGTATTAACTTTATATGTCAAATTCATCATACTGACATTTTTAGAGATTTCAAGTCTTTAAACTAGTTAAACTACACCAAAGAAATATATTGTTTTCTTCACCTAAAGTTTTTTCCAATATATCTGAAAATAAATAACCAGTTATAAAATATTAAATTTACTGAATTTAATTATGAAATAACTTTATGTGATAAAATCATTAATAAATAACAAATAAATATTTAGAAATACCTGTTAAACAGAAAAAAACATAACTTATTCATATAAGACTAAATTTTATAGTGAATATGTTCACTGCTATGAAGTTTGTGTTTCTCTTATTAAATGTTAGTGGTCCTTTAAAGTTAGATGTGTGGACAGACTTATTTTATACCGGTCAGCCTAATGGTTTCATGAGTGCATAGACGGAGGCTTAGTAGGCAGCTGCTGGGTATTCCTTCTATTGCTGCCGTATTTTGATTGATTATGCTAACCTCCGAAGTTGTTTTGAACCCCGAGAAGCAGTATACTTCTATTTTTATATCATAAGACGAATCCGAAATTTAATTTCACATAGAGGTGTGAAATTTTTGAATACAAGGTTTTCATTCGTTAGAAATTAATTTCACACTAGCTTTTCCTCGAATTTGCGTGAGTGGTCAAGGGAGTTATTTTTATTTTCTAAATGGTCAAAAAATAATACGTGGCAGGTCTATAACTACACCGGCGGGTATTTTGGCGGTATTTGACCTAGTAATGATTGTTTATCCAACACACATTTTGGTGGGAATTATTGGTTGAAAAAATATGTATATAGGATTTAATTCCTATACCAATAAAGAATCAGTAGGTAAAGTCGGTGGTTACTAATAAGAAGGTGAAAAAAGAACATATCCCTTTCTCACCAAAACTCGTTATTATATTACAACTTTTTTATTATTTGGTCGAGCTAGATGCTGGTCATTAGGGTTGCATTCTGTGTCATATCATAGCCTGTCAACCGTTTTGCTCCATGGCTAGGTGTCCAGATCAGTTGATCACTCGCAAGATCTTGTTTTGCTCGCTAACAGTGTCCTGCAAATCTCATTCTGCGTTTGAGTAATGTTATAGAAACGTCAGGGATGGGTTATAGATCTGTGATCTAGTTGGATGTTGTCTTCAAGAGATTTTAAGTATAGCTCTCAACATTCGAGCGTAGGTTCCATCAAGTTTAGACTCAAGGGTTTTAATTAATGCCCAAGCAGTGGCAACACAATGAAATTCTTTCTAGCCACTGTAGAAGCGGTTTTAATGCATAATACGACTATATATATGTTATCCCGAGTATATAGTTAAAAATAAAATAAAATAAAACACGAAAATGGATAAAAGATAAGTCTAAAATATTTAACCAAAAATGTACATCTTATTTTAAGAATGCAATTAAATTGTTTTAAATTGAATTTCATTAAATAGAAATGAAAATAAGGATGTCGAAATATTTACCTAAAAATAAGCAAACGATATTAATTTATTATAATTTAGATTAATACTATTATAAAGACAGAGTATATGTCAATGTTATACTATATACAAAAGCCCATTCGATGACAGAAGGGTCTGAACTCCCTCAGTAATATTTACCTAAAAAATGGAAAAACATTTATTTCACTATTCAGAGTATACTTCAATATCAGAGTATACTTCAATATTATACGATACACAGAAGCCCATATGATGACAGAAGGGGCCAAACTCTCCCATTAGTATTTGACTTACGAGGCAAACGAACTGAATTAGACAAATTAAATGAATTAGAGAAAACTATTTCAGTAAGTAATAAACGTAACGTTATTATTATTATTATTATTATTATTATTATTATTATTATTATTATTATTATTAATAATAATAATTTGAATTCTTCAGGATCTGATGTTCCAGAGTTTGGTTTGGTTGGGTTTGGTTTGGTTTGTTTTACGGCATATCAACCTCAATGGGTCATTTAAAGCCGACAACTTTCTTTTTCCTGGTAATATTTTTGTTTTGTCAAAAATCTATTTTTGTTAATATTTTTTCCTCAAAATGTATAGTTGGTAATATAATTTTTCAAAAACGTATTGCTGGTAATAGTTTTTTCTTCAAAATAATTTTTTTACAAAGTATTTCTGGTATTAAAACCTTTTTTACACTTTTATAATGGTTTTATCTCAGTTTGGGTGTTAACTATTTGCCCATACCCGAGACCCTAACAGGCGCTACCACCTCGGTTCAGGGTGGACCTGGGAACATCAGCAATTAAGAGGTGGTTCCACGCTCCTCAAAGCCTCCTAATCAGAGGCCTTGCTGTTGGACGTAGTTTATCGGATGGGCGCGGATGTAGTTTACCCTCATACCCAGGACGATCGACAGTTTGATGGATTTTAGGACATTTCAATTGAATATGTTAATTCAGCAGATAGCGGGGTACTATTAAAAAAAAGATATGTTCCAATTCTTTGGCAATTATTTATATAGCGAACATTTATCAGATTTTATAAATAGGTTAAAGTATCGCAATATTGGTGCCATAATTTGGTTGGAGCTGCACAATCGTCACATTCTAGCCTTGATAGAATTTGAAATCGATTACACAGTCTTGTGGAAGCGTCTCTTTTCCATCGATACAACGTTGTAAGCCTATCGCTATTCTGTCGCTATTTCATTGGCAAATATTCAGAGGAGGTTCATTCTTTAGTTCCACCAGTTCAGACCTGTTTTTCCTAGATACAAATCCTACTGTTTAACCTATAGTGGGAGGCAAGAGTTGGATTCATACATCTCCAAAGGGTATTTGTGCGTAAGTGAATATAACAAACCCGACTGGAAATTGAACTCAGTTCTCCGATTTATCATTCTGAGCCGCTATACATTACGTAATCCGCACATTCTGATACTCACAGAACGCGTTGGTTTCATAATTCATGTGTGTGCGAAGACCGTCAACTAAGTAGGTGCCTATATGTTTCGTACTAATCATATATTCTGAGTACCGTAACTCACCTTTCTGGTGATATCAGAAGTACGACATAAAGAACTGTTAGAACTTCTAGGCAAACCCAACATATTTGCGAAGGATATTAGAATAATCCACAATCTATCCTGGAAGCGAAAGCCATATTGCTTATCTGAAAAATATCCCGCGAGGCGACATGCTTACCCAATTCAGAGTTGATTAGGGTTCTAGTATTTTGCCCAAAAGATGTCGATAGGCCGATAGTTAGAACGGTTCGCCTGAGTTCTTAAAGATGGACCTAAAAAGTAAGACTTCCAAGAAGCAGGAAAGCAGAAACATCAAAGCATTTATTGTAGCGTTTTGAAAGAACAGGAGCCAGGTCGGGAGAATATTTCTTAAGGACCCTTGAGGAATACCATCGTCCACATGTTTTGAGGGGATCTATTTTAGAGATGATAGCAGAACCCATGGACGGAGATATATGCATATCACTTAATGTAGGCTCACTTCTAAGTGGAAAGTCAGGCAAGGGTACTCTCGATGAGTCAAGAGTAGAATTTGAAGGGAATTCAAGAGCAAAACTTCCTTATTTATCATTAGAAAATGTTAACACCTCAAACTGATTGACGAGAGTCAGGATAGTAGCTGCACTCTTATTTAAGACATTATTACAGAGCTGCCAGTAGCCACGAAAGCCAAACTTGTTAGACGCTATACGGCGCCTCATCCTATCAGCAAACAAAGACTTAGCCACTTTCAGGACATGTTTACAATTATTACGAGGAAACATAAATAGGCGTCTGTTGTGATCGGAATTGTCGCGCTTTTTTTATATATTTATCCGCCTTATAACACAATAGATGATCGACATGACCAACCCTGTGAAATGCCTCCGAGATATCCAAAGCAACAGCCTTAGATTCACCATTATCTTCAAAAGAGGATTTTCAGGAAGTAGGAAAGCAATAAGCAGCTAGGCATTGATTACAGTGTTTAAAAAGAACAGGTGGCAGTTCAGTGACACATTTGTTAAGGATTATTGCAGGGTTACCATAGAAACGGAGTTATATGTATATCACTGAATATAGACTCAGTTCTAAGTCAGGTAAATATACTCCACGAGAGTCAAGAGTAGAATTTGAAGAGAATTTCCGAGCAAAACATTCTGATTTATCAGTAGAAAAAGTTAAAATCTCAAACTGAGTGAAGAGAAGAAGGATAGAAGACTTACTCTTTTTTAAGACACTCTAATCCAATCTTTTTAAATATAAAGAGCTTAATATATGTGAATCAATTTGTTATTTGTTATATGTCGATCTAACTTGTTTGGCGACTATTACCATAGATTCTCAACACTTACCGCACGTACGCAAGGCATGCAAAAGCTGTTGGGGTTATTTTGCTTAGATCGCGCTTCCATTTAAGACATGGTAACCGCCCCGGTAACAATGCCTTGCAAAATCGTTCTTTTTACCGTTAGATAACATTAGGAGCGTTTAGTATTAACCAACTTCATTGAAATGATCACGCTGGATTTTATTGTGACAAATTTTAGCAATTGCAGACCCAGTCGAGGAAACATGTTTTAAATACGGATAGAAAATGAGTTCAGTGTATATGCAAAAAATAGAAAAGGGCGTAAGACAGGGTTGTGTCTTCTCAGCGGACGTATTCAACCTATACAGCGAGGCGATTCTGAGAGAATTAGAAGTTCTACCAGGGTTCATTATTTGCTGCCACAGATCTTGGCAATGTAAGATATGCACATGCACGGTTTCAATGACAGACATAGAAAAGAAACTATATGAGACCCATAGAAGGCAGGGAAGGAAAGCGAGAAGAAAGGACTAAACGTCAAGTGCAAGATGACAGCGTGCATGGTTTTTAGTCAAAGTAGCTCAACATGCATATTACGATTTGGAGACACCAAAACCAACCGAGTGCAACAATTTAAACACCCAGGAAGAGAAAACGAGAAGAGAATGCGTATTGGGTGGGGGAAGAATATTCCAGAACCAATACTTGTATCAAACGACCTGTATACGGCTACAAAATATATTCAGTAAATATACAAAAATAGAAAGGTGTGTAAAACAAGGTTGCGTCTTCTCACCGGACTTAATCAACCTAAAGAGCGAAGCGCTTCTGAGAGAATTAGAAGTTCTACCAGGATTCATTATTGGCGGCCATAATCTTAACAGCATAAGATATGCAGTTAATACAGTGTTGATAGAAGATACACAAAAGGAAACTACAAGAAATCCTACAGACGGTAGCAAAGGAAAGCGAGAAGAAAGGACTAAACGTCAAGTGCAAGAAGACAGCATGCAAGGTTGTTAGCGAAAGGAACAGGCTAACTTGCAAGTTATGAATACGGAGATACCAAAACCAAACAAGTACAGCAAATTAAATATCTGGAAAGTGTTTTAACCAGGGAGGGAAAGTGCAACACTGAAATCCCAATACACATTGGGATAGAAAAAGTTGCCTTTTAGTAGCTAAGCAAAGTATCTAGAAACATAAAGATTTCGTTAGAAACAACTAAAATGTACTGAACTGTTACGTAATATCAGTCCAACGATATGACAGTGAATGCTGAACAATGTCTTCCCAGATGAAGAAAAGACTTGAAGCAACAGAAATGTGGCTGTGCAGAAGGATGCTGAGAATACCATGGAACAAACATGTGAGCTTTTCGAAAATAGAAATAAAAAAACAAACACGTGTACTTAACATAAGTTGGACCGTCCAGAAGAGATGCAGCAGATTCCGAAGTCGTCTGGAGGCCGTTATTGAAGCGAATGTCGATTTTATTGAATAAATTTACTTTTATTAGTATTTTAAGATATATTTGTGCAGAGTTGGGAAATATATCTCTTAAAATTAGATGTCAGTGTTAGGAAAATGAATACAGTATATATACAAAAATAGAAAGGTGTGTAAGACAAGGTTGTGTCTTCTCACCGGACTTAATCAACCCCAAAAGCGAAGCGCTTCTGAGAGAATTAGAAGTTCTACCAGGATTCATTATTGACGGCCACAATCTTAACAAGATATGCAGATGACACAGTGTTGATAGCAGACACAAAAAGTAAATTACAAGAACTCCCAAGGAAGGTGGCTGAGGCACGAGAGACGAAAGGACTAAACACCAATTGCAAGAAAACAGAATGTATGGTTGTTAGCAAAAGGGAGAGCCCAGTATGCAAATTACAAATTGGAGATGTCAAAATCAAACAAGTGCAACAATTTAAATATCTGGGAAGTGTTTTAACAGAGGACGGAAAGTATGACACTGAAACCCAAGGGTGCATTGGGATAGCAAAAGATGCCTTCTCAAAGATAAACACAAAGAGGAAACTACAACGTCTATCTTATCAACGCAAGTGTGGATAACACTGGGGTTGATAAGATAGACGACCGATGTCCTGAACCTACACTAGCAGCAACCCTCTGTATATAAACAGAAAATGAATTAAGTAAATATACAATAGAAAGTGGTGTAAGGATGTGTCTTCTCATCAAACTTATTCAACCGTGAGGCAATTGTAGGAGAATTAGAAGTCCTACCAGGATTCATCATTGGCAGCCCCAATCTTAACCACATAAGATTTGCAGATGACACAGTGTTGATAGAAGACATAGAAAAGAAACTACAAGAACTTGTAGAGAAGGTAGGGAAAGAAAGTGTGGGTAAAGAACAAGACATCAATTGCAAGAAGACAGAATGCAATGGTTGTCAGCAAAAGGAACAGCCCAACATGCAAATTATAAATTAGAGATGTCAAAATCAAACAAGTACAACAATTTAAATATCTGGGAAGTCTTTTAACAGAGGAGGGTACGTTGTGACACTAAAATCCGAAATTTTATCCGGAGTTTAGTCTTCAGAAAATTAACTGAAACGTCATTTTTTATAAGTGCCAAGTTTTAACAATCGCTTGTTCGTATTGCTTTCGTGAAATGTTTTTACTTATACTTGTGGCTTTCTGTTCAGGTGGATTCGGAAAATACATTAAGAGTTTTTGAATTAATTTGCCACATAAACCGCCCTAAAAGAAATATACAAACATTTTTAGGCAAAAACAGAACAAACACTATCTTTAAAATTCATATTAAATATTTCGATCGATAGTAAATAATTCTTTTGCACCTGGTCGCATTTTGAAATGTTTTGCATCAAAATTTTCCCCTCAAATTTTAATGCAATTGATTGAGTTCTGTTTTGTTAGAAAATTGAACTGGGCCTCTATAGCTGTGGATTCTATACTGATTTATATTAATGATGAAGACATTAACTATTTCAATAAAGGAAACATTCGACATTAATTAATGCCAAAGGTTTCCTTTCTATTAATTATTAATTGAATAGTTAATCAGTTGAAATTTAGAAAATATTTTTCTTAAAACAAGTTTTCATAAAATTCAATTTCTCCAGTCAAGTGGTATCAACCTTTCTAGTATTAATGGAAGTTTCCTTCATAACTTTTTGTTAAAGGTACTGTGGAATATCAACACCTTGATAATATATGATTTCGCTTTTGGTTACATATGCTGCTTATTTGTTGTATATGATATGTTTTTTTTGTTTGTTTGTGATTCTGTAGCGTCGAGTCTATAAGATCTCATAAATTATTGTTTTCTTTAAAACCTAAAGGATTCATCCAGTTCAAGCAATTTTTAATCATTGATCTGAGTATAAAAATTACTTATTATAGACTTTAACACGAAATAATAAAATATTCTTTTCTGTAATCTCTATAATATATCCAAAAGTTTACTTGGCATGAAATGCAGTCACGAATAATGGACGTATTTCAGTAAATGTGTAAAACGAAAGGAATATACTGCTCATGTACCTTTGAGCATGTAATAGCAACTAGTAAGCATCTTCCCAAAAGGGAGAGATATTCTCATTTATATGCAACCACCATCTTGCTTCTAAATTAAGCGTGGACTAATGGATAGTAACCCGGATTGATGAATAGGAGTGCCGAGTTCGAATTCCAATCAAATCCATTGCATTCACTTACGTGCTAATATTACTCTCGGAAAAGGTATGAAGCCTCTTCTTCTCCCACTAGCTATGGGTAAATAGCAGGACAGACCGGGTTCTATAGCCTTGGATGGCATCTGGTCTACTGCAAAAAGTAATGGCAAACTACTGCTGGAAAATCTGCCTCGTCAGTCATGTATCGAAAGATACATGATCGCCTAAGCGTGTATCACGCATGGCACATAACTGACAACTGTATTATCATCAACTTCTCAAAATATAACCACATATTCACTTACGTGCCAATACCATTGGGAAAGGTATGAATCCTCTTCTTCTCCTCCCAGCTATGGGTAAATAGCAGGACAGACCGGGTTCTATACCCTTGGATGGCAACTGGTTTAGGAGAAAGACAACTTTGAATTCAAAACCTGCAGAGGGTTGTTTGGGGACTTTGATGCCATGTGTTGATTTGTTACATGCTAATACCCTTGGGAAAGGTATGAATCCTCTTCTTCTCCTCCCAGCTATGGGTAAATAGCAGGACAGACCGGGTTCTATAGCCTTGGATGGTAACTGGTTTAGGAGAAAGACAACTTTGAATTCAAAACCTGCAGAGGGTTGTTTGGGGACTTTGATGCCATGTGTTGATTTGTTACATGCTAATACCCTTGGGAAAGGTATGAATCCTCTTCTTCTCCTCCCAGCTATGGGTAAATAGCAGGACAGACCGGGTTCTATAGCCTTGGATGGCAACTGGTTTAGGAGAAAGACAACTTTGAATTCAAAACCTGCAGAGGGTTGTTTGGGGACTTTGATGCCATGTGTTGATTTGTTACATGCTAATACCCTTGGGAAAGGTATGAATCCTCTTCTTCTCCTCCCAGCTATGGGTAAATAGCAGGACAGACCGGGTTCTATAGCCTTGGATGGCAACTGGTTTAGGAGAAAGACAACTTTGAATTCAAAACCTGCAGAGGGTTGTTTGGGGACTTTGATGCCATGTGTTGATTTGTTACATGCTAATACCCTTGGGAAAGGTATGAATCCTCTTCTTCTCCTCCCAGCTATGGGTAAATAGCAGGACAGACCGGGTTCTATAGCCTTGGATGGCAACTGGTTTAGGAGAAAGACAACTTTGAATTCAAAACCTGCAGAGGGTTGTTTGGGGACTTTGATGCCATGTGTTGATTTGTTACATGCTAATACCCTTGGGAAAGGTATGAATCCTCTTCTTCTCCTCCCAGCTATGGGTAAATAGCAGGACAGACCGGGTTCTATAGCCTTGGATGGCATCTGGTCTACTGCAAAAAGTAGCCGTAAAAACAGCAACAAATCCGCCAATCAATCAATCAATAGAACAAGTCTTCCTTATTGGCATTGAATTCATTTCAGACCTCTGATATTTTCTGGTTTTAATCATGAACTACACTAGTAATGATACTCGAGGTTCCGCGGGCCAAGCCATTTTTCTTTGCTCCGTTTCATTAGTCTTGGGGAAGATTTGAAATACCTAAAATGGAATAAAAATTTGTTTTATGAAAGGCATTTTATAATATTTTTCGATTAAAACACATATGAGCATTATTTACTCCTCATTGTACATTGCTTATTTTATTTTACTTCCTGGCCGTGATCTAATTGGTTAGGTGGTTACCATTTTCAGAGCAGAAAATGGTTTAATTTAAAGAATTAAGTAATTAAGTATAATTTTAATTATAAAAGCCATCAACAAAACAATCGCTTATTTATAGATAACAAAATACCAGATTGAAAACGAATAAGATAGTTATTATTTTAAAACTGATTTAAAAAAAAATCTGAATATGAAAATCAGTTTTCTTCATTAAGCAAGATCCATTTTTTAAACATATACGCTCTTAAATAGGGCGCCGGGGAGAGTCTTCAGTGATGTAAATTGACTTGGTTCATTAGGTTAGTTTCGGGTCTTTCAACAACATACACCCCAATCACCAAACCGACCCCAATCAGGGGCAGATCAAACCCTGATTCCCCCTCCGCAATCAAACGCTAGTAGATTCTCTAGCTTTTATACTAAATTGGACGAAAGCAGATCACATTTTCCGCGTACTGGATTGGGCATTCGTAACAACCAATCAAATGCGCGACTGAACTTTTAAATGGTACACGGGGAGTGTTGGGTCCTTTTTTTTGGTTATCGGATGGATATTCAAACAATTTTCGGTTTTGTTTTGGTTAATTATATTCTCTAAAACTGTATAACTTAAAAACTACTTTTAAACATTCTAACATTTAAAAGACTAATGAAGTTATCTATCAGTACTGAAAAAAAAAAACTATAATACTTAAAAACTGATTATACAGATTTAAAAACTGATATGAAATGTTCATCGACTGTTTCTGTACAATTCAAGTGATTTGCCTTGCTGAAATTGGGGTGCGTCTTATACACACGTGCGTCTTATATGACGTCAAATGCGGAAATTAAAAAATAATGCGTATAAAATTGTGTATAATACTTAAAAACTGATTATACAGATTTAAAAACTGATATGAAATGTTCATCGACTGTTTCTGTACAATTCAAGTGGTGTATTTAAACAAAAACAATTTAAAATGATATTTATAGCATTTACACATTAAAATTTATATTATATTATAAATTATATTATTTACATTTCTCCTCTTTCCCCACTTTCATTTTGTTATTGCATAAACTATTTCGTTGCATTGGAATCCAAGAACTGTCTCATTTAATCTACAACCGTTTGGTAATCCTTTTTTCTGTTTCAATTATGGTTCGAATCGCCTCCCTGTTCTTAGCTCCTACCAAAGCCAATATCAGAGTTTTGCAACAAATCTTCTAAGCGCCCTCTTCGATTGGTAGACAGCTTTGCTTTCCATTTATTATTTTTTTAAATCGTTAGTTACTCATCATATTTCAGTTTTTTCTTCCGTTCATGGCCTTCTTGTGTATACTCTTCCCAAGGCACTATTAATTTCTACATTATTATTTTCTTTAGATTATTCGAGAAGAATACGATATCTGTGCGGAATGATGTTTGAACGATGTGGTCCGGGAATTTCCGCCTTCTTCCTAAGTCGGCCCTTAATTCCCTGTCCGTTGCCAATGACAAAGTATTTGCTGTGGACTTTTTCTTTTTGTTAGGTTTGTTGCTAGTTTTAAGAAAATCTATCGATCTTTTATCGGGATTTAAGGTATCAGTGCTGATGGCCATGGTAACTAACTCTACTAAATCTTTTAAAAACGTGCACTGAACATATCGGCGATTCAGTATTATACCATAAGTGAAGGTTAACGGGACTGACGAGGATGTCATATACGGTCTAAATTAGGAACTTTATGCCGATGTCATTACGCCATATATCGGAGCATTTGATCTGCCTATAAGTCATGGAGCCCCGTTTAGTCCATGCTCCTTGTTGGCTTAGTCCCACCATTTTTGAAAACCTTTTCTCCTCTTCACCCTTGCAAATTTACTCTTCTCTGAGGAGATTCTTTTCTTTTCGTTTAGCGCTGACCAACCGAACAGTAAAATAGCCAAATGGAAGAGGTGTTATAAATACGCTTAATAAACAAGTATAAGAAATGATTTTTTAAACGTTTATACATCGTTGAATTTAACGAATTCGACGTGGATTTCGGTGAGATCCTTGAAAGAACATCGAGTGAATAAACGTTTAATGACAATGTCCAAAATCATTATCAGTTACGCAGCAGAAAAATTCGTATATGAGGTGCGGAAGAAAATAATTAGCAAGGAAAATAGAAGGGAAATAAAAATTAAACAATTTAAGGTCGGATTTAAAATCCCTTCGAAAAACTCCGGAAGCTCAGAGATCGAATTCGTTCAAAAATGAGGTCTTTGCGCAGAGCAGAATGGTACAGACGACGGTGGAAGGAAAGGGCGAAAAAAACGGATGACATTCATCTCACATTCGTTCAACATTACAAAGTAGCAGTTAGGGGTAATCGAAGTGGACACCTGGGGAGTATCCCTATTGAAGTAAATGCTTTGCTTTAAGAAACTCTAAATGATCCACAGAGAGAACTCAAACATGTAGAAAATACGTCCCTGATAAAATCTAATGTACCATCAACGGCTTTCGACTTGAGAGAACCAACTTGCATTGAAATCTTGCAGTTATGAAAGCAGCCAGATCGGCCTCTACACCAGGTCCAAACGGAGAGCCTTACATAGTTTATAAACGCTGTCCGAAACTTCTTGGCTTGTTATGGAAGTTACTGAGACTAATTTGGAAGAGGGGGAAAATAACAGAACAATGGTGGCACTTCGAAGGTATTTGGATCCCTAAAGCGGAAGAAGCCACAAGGATAAACCGATTCAGATGCATCGAACACCGGGAGTAAAATATTCTTTAGCATCTTGAAGCGATGCTTGTCAGAGTTCCTTCTTAAAAAGGATTTCATCGATAAAAGGAGGAGTTACAGGAATACCAGGATGTGAGGAACACATAGGGGTCGTCTCGCAGTTGTTAAAAGACGCAAAGGCAAACAGGGGTGACATAAAGGTCTTGTGGAGGAATTTTAAAAACGCCTATGGTTCAATTCCATAGACTAGTGGAAGAATCACGTCCCTAATAAAATCACCTAGCTTATTTCGGATTATTATGAGAACGGTATCGGAGTTAAATTGTGGAGGTGTATTATAACTGAATGTACAATCTTAGCTACCCTATTTTGCCTCGCCACACAAATAGTATGCAGAGGCCCGCTTACCAGTTCTGGACTAAAGCAACCCCCGATAAGAGCTTATATGGATGACATGAGAATAACAGCTACGTCTGCTACTGGTGCAAGATGGCTGCTAAATGACATTGTAAAGCAAACCACATGGGTCTGAATGAGTTTCAACCCCTCGTTTCTTTTAAAAAAAAGAAAAAGTAAATTACCGGATGAAGATGGGTTTAGACTTCAAATTGATATGGCCATAAGCCCATTACCCCACCCACACATCCAAGCTTACCTCACCTTATATTCCCAAGCGTCACCCATCTAAGTACTAACTAATCTCGATGTTGCTTAACATCGGTGATCGTACGGTGTGAGATAAGGTACAATCTATTTCGCGATTCGTTCCTAGATTGTATAATGTGATGACTTAAGAGGGATTATTGTAAAATGTTCCGCATGGCCCACTAAAAAGATCTGATAATGGCCCACTAAAAAGATCAGGGTCGGGTCTAGAACAGTTCAGCATTTCTTTATAGAATTCATTACATGCATGATTAAAGAAAAACTTTTCATCTCGTTTGCATGATTTAATCTATTGTTAAGTGTTTTGTAATATTATAAAGAGGAACCTCGGTTCTCAAAAGTCTCACGCATCGAACAAATTGGTTTTCTAACAGAAAACCCGAGATGCAAATACCCCGGGTATCGAACAATATTTCGGTTCTCGAACAACATAGCCGAGCCAAGTTAACACGAACGGAATAATTTCTGAGTCGACCGCCGTGTTGTATACATTCGTCTGCTGCGGCGTGCTTTTCTTTTCCAATTTTATTGTACTATGATGTTTTTCCCTCCATTGATTCCTATTGGAAAAATAGTTTCGGTTTACGAACATTTCGGGTTACGAACTTCCTTCAGGAACGAATTAAATTCGTAAAAGGAGGTTCCACTGTATCTGTCAATATTTCTGAGCTGAAGTATTACATACAATATTTACATTGTTCGGATTATCATCCTCATCTTTGTTGCCATATTTATCATAACATTTCGGCCGTTGTACGCTCCGGCCTTCTTCAGGTGGTTGGAATGTCGAACTGCTTAGGGTGAAAAGCTTTAAAAAAAAAGATAGAGTATATCTGTTTGAGGTCAATGTAAATAAAGACAAAAGGAAAACTTATCTGAAGAACTTTATCATTACAAATGCAAGGATTTATTTTTTAACAAGTATCTATATACAAGAACAAAAATGATATTGTTTTTTTCCAGAATTATTAGGTATAGGAACGCTTATAAATATTTATCAGGTTAGCTGAAAAGTCTAGGCAGGCTATAGAGCACGATCATATACATTTATAATTACATTTTGTGTTTGAAGTATTCATGATCACGAGTCCCGTAACTTATCAGAGTCTTTGGGGCATCACATGTACTGCAGCCGTAGGAGTGGTGTGTCTTGGGCGAGATAGCCTGACGGAACCCAACCCTCTCTGTCCTGCTATTTACCAAAAGCCAGGAGGAGAAAAGATGGATTTAAACTTTTCCCAAGTGTATTAGCACGTAAGTGATTGTAATGAACGCGACTCTCCGATTCCTCAATCTGAGCAGCAATCCATTTCTCCACTGTGCCTTTGAAGTATTTCTCATTCCTTCTAAAAGCTATGATTGTATGTGAAGGTTTTCCAATCTCAGAGAAACTTAATATTATAAAACAAAGCCGCAAGCAACCATTTGGTGAAGGTCATTGTACTGTAAACATCAACAAAAATAAAATAAAAAACTGTTTTTTTTTATCATGAATTTTATTACAGGGAGAAACCAAATGCCCGCCATATTGAAAATGAAAGTCATTTTGGAGATACAATGTGTTGAAAATTATTAGCATATAACAAAATAATTTGGTAAATTAATCCAAAGTTAATGTCATAAACATATGTAAAGATTATTTAATGACACTATTTTATTTGTGATTCTATCCGATTCTTAAAAGATTCTTAGAAGATTCGGCAAGGCGATTATGTTCTTACTATAGTTCCTACTCGAAGCTTAGAGGCATAACACTTTCCGCAGAGTATGTAAGCTGTTCAAATCAGCGCTGCCTTCAGCGCAATCCTAAAGTTATAATGTATCCTCAAGATGTCTTGCGAGGCAAAGAGATTCCAGGAGATAGCTTAGGATCACCAAAGGACTACTTGAGTTGTTGTTTGGCACATTTCTTCTGTTTACCCGGCAAAGTCTTGGTACCGCAGTATTTTCGATTGTCTTGATTTATTATGCCACAAAGTGACGCAACCCTCCAAATATACAAAGTCTAATGTACGTATCATGACGCAAAGTTTGGTAAAGGTTTACCAAACACATACATCACAGCGAAATATGCGTGATACAGTGACAGGGTTTAATAAAAGCAAAACAAAAGGATGCAGCTTAAGGGCTGTGCAGAAAAAACTTAAATCTGTCTATTTGACTGATTAAAGGTGTTACAATGTATCTAAATGTGTCTACCAAGTCGCTTTATCTGTCCTATCTTTCAAACTCAGACAATCCCTTTCGACACTAGGGTATAATGCTCCCTCACACCTCTCGTTCATGAACATAGATATGCAAAGCTTCAGTCGCAGTTCACCTTAGCAGTTCCATCTTTCAAACTCAGAAAATACCTCTTCTTTCTTTTTTTCTTTCTGTCCAAGTTATTCTTATTCGTCGTAGAACAGCATCATTAACTGTGAACAAGGGAATGACTCCTGTCTAAAATAAAGAAGAAGGAGAAAGCCAGAAGATGGGGGTCACATTGGCAAGACCATTGAGTAATAATGAAATGCAACATTTTTCTCCACAATTAAAACAACGATTTAAAATTAACTATCATTTTCTTACATCATTTTCTTATCTTCATCGTTTTTCTTTGTTTGTTTGTTTGTTTCTTTCTTTCTTTCTTTCACATTTACTTCCTCAACACACCTATTTATTACATTGTTTTTTACGCTATTTTTTTCGCTATTCTTCTTTCTTTCTTTCTTTCTTTCTTAATTATTTGGTAAGAGATTGTTTACCTTCCACTGTTATGGAGGAGATTAGATATCACAAAGGGGCTTAGCTGTTGTTGTTTCTAATAGAATTTTCTTATCCCCTAATACTTTGTTTAGCTTCTGGAAGGAATCTTTCACCGTTCCTATGCACTTTTGCTTTTCTGTATCGCATTTTATGTCATCTAGGTTTTTAAAAACCTTTTCCCTGGAAAAGCGAAAACATTTTTTCTTTGATGCATTGAATTAAGTTCTTCTACTTTTGTCAACAAGGCTGGACAGGTAATGAAGTGTGACTATTTATTCTTGTTGACTAGCTTAAGCTTCGCTTTATTTACCAGGTGAACTATGATACCTGTCCTTATATATGTTTTTTCTAATGTTCGGCATCTATTTCAGTCTACATGTTCACCACATTATCTCGGCGAAGGAACGTTTCCCTGCTTGCCTCCTCACAACACATTCCCACGCAGAAATTCTATGAGTTATCTTCTTGTATCTCTTAAATATACATTTTCTGACATCACGCGATGATAGGCATCGATAGCATTTCATCTCAATCGTGCTAGGGGCACAGACTCTATTTACGCTATCTTCTTTTTAACCTAAATGAGATTTGAGTCCAACCATTTATTTTTTTGGAGGGGGGAATTGCGGGGGGAAAAAGTTCGGCTGTGAGAATAATGTCGATACAATCTCGAAATTCCTGGAAAAAAGGTTCACGTTTATTAAATTGATATCAAATAAATTCCACGTGTTTTTTTCTTCCTTTTCTAACGATTTTCATTCCCGACCCACGGTTTTTTTTCCCCTAACTACTCTTTTTTATTTTTTTATTTCATAAAACTCATTCGTTTACTTTATCATGATTAGGCGCTCTATTTTCTCTCTCTCTTTCTTTTTCTCTTTCTTTCTTTCTTTCTTTCTTATTACTTTATTTCTAATTATTTTATGATCGTTTCGGGAGTCATTCTTTCTTTCTTTCTTTACTTCTTTTAGATTAATTTCTTATCTTTTGGTATTTTTCTTTCTTTCTTTCTTTTTTTAACATTTACTTCTTCAACATACCTCCTTATTACATTGTCTTTTTACGCTATTTTCTCTCGTTTTCTTTCCTTCCTTCCTTCCTTCCTTCCTTCCTTCCTTCCTTCCTTCCTTGTTAATTTATTAGTAATTATTTTACGTTCTTTTTTCTTTGCTTCTTAGTTTATTTCCCGATTTATTTTATGTTATTTCATTCATTATTTCATTCATTCTTTCATTCATTCATTCTTTCATTCATTTATTCTTTCATTCTTTCTGATTACTTTCTTTCCATTCATCGTTTTTATTTTTCTTTCATATTTACTTCCTCAACATACCTCCTTATTACATTGTTTGTTTGTTTGTTTGTTTGTTTCTTTCTTTCTTTCTTTCTGTCTGTCTGATGTCTGTTTGTCTGATTAATTTCTTATCTTCATCGTTTTTCTTTCTTTTTTCTTTCTTTCTTTCTTTCACTTTTACTTCTTCAACATACCTCCTTATTACATTGTCTTTTTACGCTATTTTCTCTCGTTTTCCTTCCTTCCTCCCTTCCTTCCTTATTTATTAGTAATTATTTTACGGTCTTTTTTCTTTGCTTCTTAGTTTATTTCCCGATTTATTTTATGTTATTTCATTCATTTTTTCATTCATTCATTCTTTCATTCATTTATTCTTTTATTTTTTTCTGATTACTTTCTTTTCATTCGTCGTTTTTCTTTTTCTTTCATATTTACTTCCTCAACATACCTCCTTATCACATGGTTTCTTACGCTATTTTTTTTTGTTATTCTTTCTTTCTTTCTTTCTTTCTTTCTTTCTTTCACATTTACTTCTTCAACATACCTCCTTATTACATTGTCTTTTTACGCTATTTTCTCTCGTTTTCCTTCCTTCCTCCCTTCCTTCCTTATTTATTAGTAATTATTTTACGTTCTTTTTTCTTTGCTTCTTATTTAACTTCTCATTGTACTTTATTCTCTCTCTCTCTCTCTCTCTCTCTCTTGTATTGGTTCTAACTTGGTGGTATTCAGTCTCTCTTGCTTTCTACATCCACTATTCTCACGGAAATATATATTTGCTTTCGTGCAGATATTTTATTTTATATTGTAGCAAAGTGAATAAAACATTTTTTGCTAACCATGTTGGATTTTCTCCTTTTTTGTCCCCATAGAAATATATTTTCACACTATTTCTCCTCCTTTCCTTTAGCCGAAACTCCTGTTTATTTTATCGCAAATGAGATTCCGTATTTTTACTTTTGCGCCTCGAAATGTTATTATTGCATTTTGATCGTAATACGAATATTTAGCAGCGCTAAAAATGAGATCATGAGATTTCGAACACTTTCGAAATGTCTTTTCCTTCTTATCCCGTTTTCTTTCGCCTTACCGAAACGGGTACATATTGAAACTGTTATATATCGGCGCAGTTATATATACAGGAATCCCTCAGTTAGTGCGGCTAATGTGTTTCAGAAGGTTTAGTTTGTTATACGGCATATCAACCTCAAAGGATCATTTAATGTTCACAAAATTTTTATTGCTAGTAATGTTTTTCTTAAAAAATCTATTTCTGGGAATATTCTTCCTTGAAGAAATCTATAGCTGGTCATATTTTTTTCAAAGAATGTATAACTGTTTGTATTTCTGGTATGTTTTTTATAAAAGTATTACTGATAATAATTTTTCTTTCAAAAAATTATTGCAAGCAATAATTTTTTTATTACAAAGTATTTCTGGTATTAAAACCTATTTTTACACAAGTTTGGGGTCAACTATTTGCCCATAGCTGGGACCCTAACAGGTGCTACCATTCCAGGTCCGGGTAGACCTGAGAACACCAGAAATTAAGAGGTGGTTCCACGCTCCTCAAACCATCTGATCAGAGGCCTTGCTGCTGGATGTAGTTTATCGTCTTACCCAGGACGCGGATGTAGTTTATCATCATACACAGAACGGATGGCTAATGGGTACATTAAAAGATACGCACTGATCAAACGCATTAATTGAATATAATAACATAGGAAATAATGTAATGTTTTACTTCAAATTTTAGTCTCATTTAGAATTAATTTCTAATTTGCGAACATTTTAATTAAAATATAGCTACATATAAGAAGATATTAGGTTGGTGCAAAAATAATGTCGTTTTATATATATAAGTTGAACGTCAAAAAACGACATTATTTTTGCACCAAACTAATACAATAAAATGAATTTTTAATGAAAAACTTATTTAAAATGATTTACCGCATGGTATTCTTGTGTTCTTCATATAATTGGCAGTACTGAGAAATTGCCTCTTCAAATTTTCCAAACATATCACAATCATTAGTATATTAACTTGAAAGTTTTATTTATAATCATTCTATAGTAAATGAATACATTTTTTATATTTCGATATTTTTTTAATAAATGTAAATTTCTGTAGTTAATTAAATCGCCAAAATAAACATGAAAAATTTCAAAAATATTCAAAGAATTATAATACAGACAAATATTCAAATATGTATTTTAATTGTCGGCTTATATTATAAAAAAAAAATCTATTTATAACCCTCCATTTTTTTTAGCACTACTACGTAATACTTGACAAAAAATATTTATCCATTTTCCGTTTTTAAATTTTAGAATTTTTTAATTATCGGTAACTATAAAACAATTTTCAATGACTACAGTTAAACTGAAAAATGGTTTACCGCACTAATCGGGTATTATACATGTACTAATCAAATTTTGGTATATACAAATTTTAGCGCACTAATCGAAAAGGTATTAACCGAATGTGCATTAATCGAGGGATTCCTGTATTAGGTTTATGCAAACGTTTTCAGCAGTTTTGACAATACTTATTACTCATACCAATGATATCATATCTACCAGCCTCCCAACTATGGATTAAATAACAAAGTAGACTCAACTTTTAGCTACCAGAAAGGACTAAACATCAACTATATTGTAAAGACAATATATGCTTGTCAGCAAGGGATAAATCCCAAGATACGAACGACGATATGGAAATCAAATCTAAATCAAGTACAGAAGTTTTTAATATCTGGGAAATGATTTAACACAGGATTGAAAGTGTGACATAGAAATCCGAAGTCGCTTTGGGATGGCGAATGGTTCCTTCCAAAACCTAAGCTATGAAGAAATAAGAAAATATCGTTCTAAACAAAAACAAAAACAAAAAACAGCAACAAAAAAACAGAGCACGGAACTGTTACATAATATCAATGCTTCTATACGGCAGTGAATGCTGATAAAATCCACAGGTAAGGAAAAGAGGGAGTCAATGGAAATGTTGTTCTGAGAATATGATGGATGGTGTCGGTAAGTCTTAAGGAAAATGGAAACAAAAAGGATACTTGAAAACAGAATCAGAGAGAGAGAGAGAGAGAGGAAATTTCTGGCTCACATAATGAGGAAGGAAGGCTTTGAGAATTTGACACGCAGAAGACATGATTAAGTCAAATGGGAGAGTGGGGAAGGCGGAGGCCCACCTACATGACGAGAAACGGATGGCGTAATATGAAGTCGGATAGATGGCAATAAGACAAACGTTATTGAGAGGTATAACGGATAGGAAGTTGTGGAGGGCCACGATCGCCGATGTCCTGAAGGATGAAAAACATTCGCTGCCGCAGAAGAGATGTTGAAGCAATGACTACTCATTGAAACGTGTTATCGAAGTTCTTCCTATTGACGTGTATCAAAAGATATTTTCAAAAACTGTTTTAGTTTCTGCCTTAGATCAGAATTTTAAGCAAAATCTATAAATCTTGACAATTATTATTTACTAACTGATAACTCACTCCTAGCCGTTATAATATTATGTCTTGATTAGGCTACTCGCCTTGTCGTCATAAGAATTATCTCCGATTCACTCCGACTGACTGGTATTTACCAGGTCTCCCCACTGAGACGAGGTGTGACACAAGGTTGAATTTAATGGGGGGAACCCGAGCGCATAGACTCAGGCCAATGGTTAAAATTTACCCAGTCCTCCGAAACTGCTGGATCAGGTACTTTGCATTGTCTATTCTTCTTAACCGGGTCTCAACTATGTCGTACGCTATCCGAAGACAGAGAACTTAACAATCGCTAGCCAGACAGCGGACTGCTTGACTGTGACGATTTGGTATTTATCCAATCTCCCCAGTGAGACGAAATGTAACACAAGTTCGAATTTAGTTTGGGGAACCCGAGCGCGTACATTCGTGCCGATGGTTAAAATTTACCCATCCCTCGCAACCAATGGGATCGGACACTTTGCCTCGTATATTTTTCTCAGCCGAGTCTCCGTCCGTAGACAGCCCTGAGTCGAACTCAGCCCGACTGCCTGACTTGCGACGGCCTTCTATGAGGTCACTTTGAGTTCTTTATTTAAGGCGTCTTGCCTTGTTCATTTTTCTTACTGGGGTGTTTTATTTATCCAACAACACCAACAAAAATATCTTCCAACATTACTTTGACTAGTGTAAATTTAAGCCCCAACACGCTCCTCCAACCAATAGCCTTTTAAATTCGCAAAATTAATATTTCCTGATCTAGGGTCGTTCCATTCTCACCGATCAAACACCCAAGTTATCTCAAGTTCGCATAAACGTTATTGCCCTCAATGAGAGGCCATACTTTGAACATCGATTAGGTTCACAACATATCTCTAGTGGAATTCTTAAAAGGAGTAGGTATGTTCGCTTATCACCCTGTTCACACTTCTACGCGATATTTTGAACAGGTTTATCCCTTGTTTCCTGTTTAGGATTGTGTTTCTGGTCTCTTCTAAATTCTCTACATACTCTTTCGCGGGCCCTTGGGTCATACTGGCATTATCGGCTTGCTTGGGGTGAATTAATTATAAATATACAATCCACAGTCAGCGCTTTCTTTCGCTCTTGGAAATACTCAGCTTCTTCTACCGTGCGATATCTTTACGACAGATGTGGCCGAGAGTAATTTGACTATTTGACTTCTGAAATACTTTATCTTTGTAGATAGACACGTGTGTCCCGATAAACTACATCAATCAGCAGTGAATTTGATAGGGAGATAGGTTTTAAGGAGCGTGGAATCACCTCTTAATTGCTGTTATTTCCAGGTTAAACCTGTATGGGTCCCAGCTATGGGGAATTAGTGTTTTAAATTTTGTTTGGTGTTTCACTAAGAAAGTATAAAAAGTAGATTAATATTTATATATGATCAGTAGTAATACACTTTTATAGTAAAATGATAATCAATACAGAAGTATAAAAATATATGTACAAAATATCTGTACTCGAGGTCATAAAATTGTGTTCAAATATTTAGATTTTGGCATTAAATAACCCATAGAGGTTGATATGCCGCTAACCAATCAACCAACAAACCAAGCAACTGAATATATTCGTAAGAGTCAGATGAAACTAAAAATGGTGTATTGCTGCCATATCTAACACACTTCATCTTTACAAGAGTCAGATCAGACCAAAAATAGAGTATTGCTGCAATTAGCTGGTCTGGACATATTTCACGTTCCAGATTTGATAACGTCCTGCCACAATTCATCTTTACAAGTGTCAAGTCAGACCAAAATGGAGTATTGAAGCCATATTTGGGCTGGAACTGAACAATCGTCAGGTTCCAGATCGATAAAGTCCTGCCACACTTCATCTTTACAGGAGTCATATCAGGCCAAAATAGAGCATTGCTGCCACAGCTGGACTGGAGCTGCACAATCCTCACTTTCCAGTATTGATAGATTTGAAATTCGTTGACAAAGTCATGTGGGTGATGACTTATTCTCTACTGAGCAACCTCTTTCCCACTGACGACTCATTGCAAGACTATCATTACTTTATCACTATATCTTTTGGCAAATGTTCCTTCTTTAGTTCTACCAGTTCTGATCTTATAATCAGGAAAATCTATGTCACTTCCATGGAGTCGAGTCTTCCTCATTTCCCCTGTATTCCAAATATAAGGAGAAAGTTCCATTCAGCATTTTCCCCAAGAACTGCTACCAAATGGAACCGACACTCGTAAAAAAAAGTTAGTTATATAAAAAAGGAGTGACTTTTTAGAATTTTAGAATTTCATATAACTACACAAAATTCCGCTTTTATTTATCATCACTTACTTTGTCAAATGACGAAACGTGTCGACAAGAACTACGTACTATTTTCCGATACTTTATTTTATTCACACACACACACACATACATACACACACACACATATATATATGCGTGTGTGTGTATTTATATATATACGGCAAAATCCAAATCTTTTGTATACAAAAGTTACTTTTGATATGCATACTTACTGAGCCTATCGTAAATTTTATCTTAAACAAATTACTGTTTGTAATTATTTACGCGATGTGCGGGTGGTGTAAATGTTATCGGCGCGGAAAGTAAAATCGACGCCCCGAGTTCAATTTCCGGTCGATTATATTTCGTTCACTTCGCGCTAATGCCATTGGAAAAGGCATGAATCCATCTTCCTACAGCTATGGGTTAAATAGCAGAGAACACTTAGGACTCTCTTGCCTTGAGGTTGCAAACAGTCCCAGAAAAGGAAAACTCTGAACTCAAATCCAGCTCGTAGAGTGGAGTTGCATCAGGCTAATTTACTCGAGATACACCACTGTTGCTATTACTGCAGGATGCGTGCTGCCTTACGACAATAATGGGATTCATGGCGGGGCGTAAGGGTGGTGTTATGGCAGAAGATAACAAGCCCTTCAATTCCCGAAGCATATTAGAATCGCAAAAGATACCTGCTAAAGAAAGATACCAGATAAAGAAAGATATAAACACATACAAAAAAACAAAGAAAAAAACGCAGGAGAATTTCGTCAGAAAGAAAGAAAATATTTCTGAATGGCTATGGAATGTAAATCTTCCAATATGACAACGAAAACTGGACAATTTTCTAACAGTCGAAAAAGAGTTTTCAGGCAACAGAGACAGGGTTCTACAGAAAGATGCTGAGAATACTATGGACGGAGCATGTGCGCAACGGGGGAATTTTAAGAAAAATAGAAACGTGACAGTTGTAATCAGAAAGAGACAGTTGAAATTTATGGACGAATAATGAGAAAAGAGAGCTTGGCGAATATGACACTCACAGGATATATAGAAGGCAAGAGTAGAAGATAGAAATAGCGAATAATATACTTAACCAGTTTGTGAAAACCGATGGTAAATCAGCGATAGTAAAGGGATAAAATATACAAAAACTTATCAAAAGTATATAAACACCTTCATTTTCATTAGTACGTGACTAATCTGAACTTGTTTTTACTCTACAGAGTCCTAAAGCGAATAGCTCAGAATAATTGTCAAGTATTTTAATGAGCAGAATTGATGGGCAGGAAGGAAGACTCAGCCAGATCAGAATTGCAGAAAACCCTAATGTCCTTTTTGTTACAGTAGGGAAGGTTGATTCAATCCGTGTCAAAGCTGGTGCTTGATATGATAAATATTGACACTGAAAATTGGATTCATGCCTTTTACAAAATGTTGAGCATTTGATTTTAAAGATCGTCTGAAAAATGTACCGAAATACCTAATTTGCTCAGGGTTTTGCTCACAAACTGATTTTAAGAATAAATCCAAATAAAGTTGGTATCTTTTGTATTGGATACATTGAACGGAAAATATATTCAAACCAAAATTCTAATTATGGATTACCTCAAGCAAAATATGCATATTTTGAATGAATTCGATAAGTAAAAACTGCGTATTCTGATAGAAGACAAAAAGGGCTACTCAATGAATAAGATTTGTTAGATCATAATTAATAAAAATAAAAAAATGGATAAAAGTGTATATAACATCATAATACTGCTGAGCACAAATTATAAAACAAAATGTTTTAAATTTGCGTTGTTTATTGAAAATCACACTAAAACTACTTCACTGTATAACATATTACATCGTAATATAGCTAAATTGTTCTGTATAATATCCCTTTGAAGTAAATGAAGGTCTTATTTGATGGCAAAATGATTTAGTAATAATGTAATTCTGCAATGAATTTTTTATTTAATTTTATTTAATCTACAAATATAGATTGTTCTCATGTTGCTGCCACATTAGGGCAACTTGATTTTTCACTTTCTTTTTTAGAAAATCAACTTTGTACTTAACGTGAAATTTTTGATGTGATTAGAGACAATAAAAATTAGATTCATGCCTTTGTCCAATTTTTGAGCATTTAATTTTAAAGATCGTCTGAAAGATGTAGAGAAATGCCTAATTTCCGTAGTTTTTTGCTTATAAAATGACTTAAAAAATTTACTATTTCAAGAATAAATAAAAAATTGATATCTTTTGGATTAGATACATTGAACGGAAAATAGATTTTAGCCAGAATTCTAATTATGAATCACCACAAGAAAAAAAAATGAAATTTGTTTTACTGTATTCGATAAGTAAAAACTGTAAAATATTATAGATTACAAAAAAAGGCTACGCAATGAATAACATTTGTTAGATCATAATTAATGAAAAGAAAAAATAGATGAAAGTTTATATAACAACGTAATACTGCTGGACACAAATTATAAAACAAAATGTTTTAAATTTGCGTTGTTTATTGACAATCACACTAAAACTACTGCACAGTATAGCATATTACATCGTAATTTAGCTAAATTGTTCAGTATAATTTCCCTTTGAAGTAAATGAAGGTCTTATTTGATGGCAAAATGATTTAGTTATAATATGCCTGTGCCATGCATCTTCTCCATATACAATTTGTAAAGGGTTCAGTAAATTATAAATATATTTTGTGCTATAAAACTTTCACTGATCATCGGGATAAAGTTGCAACGCTCTGAATTTGAACCTAAACTTAATTTTTAACTCGTTTCTAAAAGAACAAAACAGGTAATGATGTGAAGAAGAGGTTGTGTGTCTTTATTTATCATGTCAAAACCCAACTTTTGAAACTGAATGCAATAGCATGGTTCCAAACTCGACCTGATATCGTTACAGTGAATAGAGACGTCGCTTTGTTTAGAAATTATGGAAAAGAACACGTATCAGAATATTGTGGACAACCTGGATCTGAGGCATGTGCCTCTGTTCAGCAAGTGGAGAGCAAGCCAAGAGGACAACCTGGATCTGAGGCATGTGCCTCTGTTCAGCATGTGGAGAGCAAGCCAAGAGGACAACCTGGATCTGAGGCATGTGCCTCTGTTCAGCAAGTGGAGAGCAAGACAAGAGTGAAAGTTTCATACACAGCAGCGGCTATCAATATGCGCGCTACAGGAAAGCTATACTGTATCCCCCCCATTGTCTATCAGAGAAGGTTTGCTAAACGCATGCAGTTTCTTACCTCAGCCAACAGGAAGAAAAGAAAGGAACGGTCTAAT
Organism: Acanthosepion esculentum; assembly: GCA_964036315.1. NCBI lineage: Eukaryota > Metazoa > Mollusca > Cephalopoda > Sepiida > Sepiidae > Acanthosepion > Acanthosepion esculentum. Next base: position 90,758,699 of record OZ038500.1, on the reverse strand, counting down.
ACCATGTCCAAGAAGAGTTCGGACTTTTGTCAAGGTGCCTGGAGGTATCTAGAGAAACCACAATACTGGGTTTTACAAAAATCTCCCACAACCTGTCAAAGAGAGCGGGGTTTTGGGTGATGAACTGGTGATCGATTTAGAGTGTTGGTCGCTTAGTTTTGAAAAAAAAATCTATTGACAGAATTAATGATGCGAAATATATTAAGATCATTCATAAAGGATTTACACCCATATTTTTCTGTCATCAGATGACCAAGGACCCGATAATGTTCCTTGCAATACCTTTACACATACCATGCTGGAAAGTGACCCGAGAATGCTGGAGCAAAATGGGGTTCGGGTTCTACCATGGGCAAGTCAGTTACCAGATATAAGCCATATTGAACATATTTCGGACTTATTAGACAGATCATCGTGTAAGGAAACGGAGAAATCGCCCATGACTAATTGCTTTAACTTCTGCACTTCACTTGGGTAGAAATTCCCCAGTCTAAGATTTCGGGGTTTGCCACTTCTATGCTTGACAGAGTGAAAGTTCTCAATGACTCTAAAGAAGCGTATATTTTTTAGTAATAGATGCATTCATTGAATACACAAGCGTTGGTTGGATCCAGTGACTTGACCCAAAGAGTTGTGAGTTCAATACCTGACTACGGCAGTGGTGAACAAAAACTTTGAGAACTGAGTTAAAGGGAGATAACTGAGACATCTGGAAATGCAACTAGAACAATCTTCCACGGTAAAGGGTTTAGTACGAAATTCCAATCACCTGAAGAAGGCCTGAGCGTACAATGGCTGAAACGTCGTGAACATGACAA
>OZ038500.1:90742881-90755381 GCA_964036315.1 Acanthosepion esculentum | reverse complement strand
TTGGGTACCCCTTATATGCTAGTGAGCCAACCAAAATGAGCTGACCCATTTTATAGTTTACCGATAGAATGTTTAACCAATCAGAAGGGTCTAAATATTCAATGCGACGTGTATAAAGGCAGCCATTTTTCCCCCGAATATCCACTGCCAGCCTTTGATATGGAAGTCTGAAGATTACGGAACAACTGCTGCTAGTTGCAATATAGTCAGATTCCGTAGAGTGTCGGACTCGTGAGTGTTAATCTTGTTAACGTTGTTTCATTGAACAGATTACGTACTGCACTGGATTCTATATTTATAGACTACGGTGAACATGGTCAACATTGGTTACGAGCCCAGATTACGACTGTATTTTGACGGAGACGAGTCAAAATACGAATTATGGGAAGTGAAATTCCTAGGCTACCTTAGAATACAAAATCTTCATGACATCATTCTTTGCCAAGATGACCAGAAAGATGATGATTTTATGGAAAGAAAGGCGACCGTGTTCGCCGAATTAATACAATTCCTGGATGACAGGAGTTTGTCTTTAATAATGAGAGAAGCCAGGGACGACGACGTCAAGCCCTAAGAATATTGCGTGAACATTACTTGTCAAAATGTAAGGCTAAAATTATTGCTTTATATATTGAACTAACCTCGTTAAGGAGACGAGAAAATGAATCCGTAACAGATTATATTATACGAGCTGAGAATGTCACAAATGCCTTGAAAATGGCAGGTGAGAACTATCTCAGATGGGCTGCGAATAAACATGGTTTTAAAGGGATTACCAGCAACATTCAAACCATTCACGACAGTCATAACTCAAAAAGATAAAAAATTAACTTTCACTGAGTTTAAAATTGCGATACGTAGTTATGAAGAAACTGAAAAAATGTGTAATCCCCCAAATCAAGGAAATAACGTAATGCAACTGAGAACGTCATTTAAAAAATTCAGAAAAGTAGTCCCTCAAACCTAGCAGACTAGGAATTATGATATTAAAAATAAGGGGCCTAAAAACAACTCTAACAAGTGTCGAACGGACTAAGAGTTAAATGGAACGAAGTGCCGAATGGAAAAAGAGTCGAGCTGACTAAATGACGAATGGACATAATGTCGAAAAGTCAAAGTTTCAAATGAGAAAAATGTTGAACAGAAAATACGAACTTATCGTCAGGATTTTAAAAACTCTGTTCAAATAATCAGTTGAACTATTCTAAACTTTTTATTGCTTAATTTTGGTATCATTCACTATATAATAGACTTAAAAGTGATTAAGCATCCAAAATCATCGGTTAGCGGTCAGATTGGCAGGGGTCGTTTGTTACGCTCTATTTTTTGCCAAATTGAAAGTCTTTTGACATAACCGATGGGACCTGCGTATTAAAGCGAAGATCCTAATGATAAAACATAAAGATCCTGATGAGTTACTAAAACAAAACAATGAGATGATCTTTAAATGCAGACGTAGAAATCATCTCAATTTAACTCACTACTTATAAAAAAATCACTATCAGTTATAATATAATATATATGCAGTTATATATGGGTACAAGTACATTGACATACATTCTTTTTTGGCCATGATTTAATGTTGATGTATATATATATATATATATATATATATATATATATATATATATATATATATATGTATATGTGTGTGTGTGTGTGTTTAGATATTAATATACGATGATGAATATTGGCGTATGTTTAGATATGAGGATGATTGTATGCACACATGTGTGCGGGTACATAATTGTATGTATAATAAAGTGTATGTGGGCTTGCATATAGATATGTGAATTTGTGCGTATATGAATATGTATGTGTATATGAGTGTATATATATATATGTGGGTACATATGTAAATATGTATATGTGTTTATGTGCATTCGTAAATTTAGATAAGGTATATGTATATATATCGATTCATGCATATACATTTGTGTATCTATATATGTACATTTTCGAAATTATATATGTGATGTAGATGAATATATGTATAAGATATAGTTGTGTGCATATATATGTATATGTGGGTGTATGTTTATATATATAGAGAGTTCTAATGGGAAGTCAGACATTTTTTATTACCTTTTAATCTTACTTTCTCTTGAAATAATTTCTAATTAAACATGAAAATTATTAATTTTACTGATCTGGAGATAATCTCAATTTAAATTGATCACTTAGATTTAAATTAAAAAATGTTACTCCTTAACCATTAGTCATGATGTTAAAAATATTAAAATTAAAAATATTTTTTTGAAATTTAAACACTTAATTCACTAACGTTAACTGTAAAATTTTAGAAAAAAATTTTAGAAAAAAAATTAATATGTATAAAGATAGATGCGTGTAGAAATATGTATATCTAAGTATTTGTATATGTATATGCGTGTATATTGATGTATATCGATACATGTTTATGTAGTTATGTATGTAATTGTACATGTATATGAATGTATTTATATGTTTATTTACGTAAATATGTATGTGGTGTGTGTATGTAAAAACAGTAAATTTTCTTACTATTACCTTCAAATTTTACTCCATCTTGATTTGAAACCTAAACTTTAATTAAGAAATATTACCCATCTAAAAATAGCTTCAAATTAAGTTCATAAATTAGACGCTAACTGATAAAGATTTTACCTTAACAGTAATTCACAATATTAAAATATTACTATTAGTAAATTTTTATGTTTTTCATATTTATTTATTAATATAATATTCGGTTTATATTAAATCCCTAATTTATTTGTGGAGAAGTTAAATATTTAAATTGCTAACAAGCATTAAATTTAATTTCTTTGTGAAGTTATTAAACGTTTAAATTACTATCAAACGTTAAAATCTGTGTTTATCGATTTGCTAAAGCTATACCACCCCTCTTCTTCCTCCAAAAACCCTACGTGCATCTCTTATCTGTTATACTTTTACTTCCCCACTTTTTTTCCTTTTCCCCTTTTTTCCCTTTTTCTTTTTCCTTTTTCCTATACCATTTCCGTTGAGTTGACCGATTAAATAGGTCAATTATTGATACTTACCCCCTCCTCCTCAATATTGTATTGTAATAAAAATATATTTTTTAAAAAAACTCTCCCTTCCCTCTCTAAACTCGACCATATGTAAGAGACTATTCCTCACCATCTTCCATGTCAACTTATATAAGCTCAATACTGCCCTTCAAAAGTGTAAAGTTTAAATTCATTTTTCTTTTCACCTTTGAAAGTGAAGTCTGAAGATCCAGAGAAAAATAAAATTCTCTGGTGAAATAAATTATAACTAATGGAACCTTAAACTGGTTTGTTTTTCTTTAAATTATATATATATATATATATATATATATATATATATATATATATATATATATATATATATATATATATATTATTAGGGACAATAAATAGGCACATTTCTGGCCTTTCGTTATATAGTATGTTCGAGTCATTTTCCATTTGGCATTTTGTTCATTCGGTTGCGATGGATAAATTTTCTTCTAAATTATGCAAAAATGGAAATAATATTCCCATCTCACTATAACGTATATATTCACCAAAATTTATACAAAAAATATCTTGAAATACTACAGAGTCAATTTATTCAATAAAATCACTATTGGCTTCAATCATGGCCTCCTAACGACTTCGGAATCTCCCGCAACTCTTCTGGACGGTCTTCTTGTTTAAGTTGGTGAATGCAGCCATAATTATTGTCTTCAGTTCATCTTTGGTGTTACTAGGAGTTTTGTTGGTCTCTTGTGCTCCACACATAATAAACAAGGGGGTTACAATCTGTGAGTTAGGTGGCCAGATGTCAAGGGTGATGTGGTCGCTGAAATTGTCTGACAGCTATGACTAGGTTCTTCTGCTTGTGTGGCATGATGCAGAGTCCTTTTGCTAGACAAAGGGTTTTCCATTAGTCATCTCCTTGATCCAGAGCAGCACTACCTCCTCAAGGCAAGATGTAGGCATCCGTGCTGAGTTTGAAGCCCTGTGGAAAGATGAATGGTGACATCTGTTGCTATCAGAAGTGATCACTACAAACACCTTCGTAATCACCATTAGACTTATTCAACTCTATCTGAATCCTCTTCAGTTTCCTCAAATTGACACTGAAATGTTCGTATTGGAGCTTCTGGTGCGAATGCCAAACAGTACAGAATGCCGTTTTCAAATTACTGCCGGAGTTAATTGCGTCATCTTTTTTTTCAAAGACGGTGCACAACTGACGTCTATTATACTCTGCTGTCGATAAAATCAAAAACAAACAACACGCATGCGCGAAATTAATAACATAAAATGGCGACAATTTACTCATTGCATCCTATATATATATATATATATATATATATATATATATATATATATATATATATATATATATATATATATGAAATACTAATCTAATTAAAAGAGAAAACAATTTACTAAGACGAAAATCTATAGAATCATTAATTGCAGTTTCTTTTTTTCTTACAACGTTTCACAATTCTTGGAAATTATCATAATGTGTGATATATATATACAAAATGGGTTAACGAATTTATATATATGTGTATACATATATACATACATAAATACATACATATATATATATATATATATATATATATATATATATATATATATATATATATATATATATATATATATATATATATATATTTTAAACATGTTGTGTTGAATGTCAAACACAACATAGTCCTGCATATTCTCTTTTGAATTTTCTCATATTTTCTAATGAGAATTTTTATTTGAAAATTATATCTAAATAAATATTGTCCGTAAGATAAACGAGTACTTTCGAACATCAATGTTCATCTCCAGGGCCAAATTTTTTTAACAGTGTCTTATATATATGTAGAGTCAAAATTTTTTAAAACATTTGCAAATTGTCTTGTAGCGGAATCATGTTGCTACATTTTATTTTTTTAACAAACTAAATAAACATTACAAAATCATTTTAATTTCAAAAGACGCGATGATATTATCACGAGCTTGGCGAAGATTTTTAATCATGTGAAGGCGTAAAAAAGATTTGGTAATGGATGAATTATGTGGTGTATCTAATTATGAAGAAATGTATTACAAACATTGTAGGATGTTTCCAGAAATATTCTAATCTATACGATTCATAACAGGTCTTTTGCTTTTAATATGTAATGCTTCTAAGATTTTAAGGCGTCTAATGTCTGTATGTTTACCTATAATCTTAGTATTATCTATAAGTATTTTACGAATATCAGATTGTAGAAGGGAAACAGTATGTGACATAATATGTTGTTTAATGGCGCTAGAATTATTTAGATGCATAGTTAATCTTCTGGAGACCCGGGTGGTTGAAAATCGAATGTATGTATGTAGATTAGAAGAGCATTCTTCCATAGGACATTTAAACTCATACACAACATTGGTTCTATCATTAGAAAATATGAGAAAATTCAAAAGAGAATATGCAGGACTATGTTTTCTTCGACATTCAACACAACATGTTTAAAAGAAAAGTCGCTGCCAAATTACACACACACACACACACACACACACACACACACACACACACACACACACACACACACACACACACACAAACACACACATGTATATATATGTGTGTGTCTGTGTTTATCGGTCACTCTGTGTTCATCTAAAAATAAATACGCTAAAACTTCACCTTCATCCCTGCCGTGCGCCGACGTGGCAGAATTTCCGACTGACGCCAATTCAGTCGGATTTCGATCCTAGCTAGAGGCAACCGGACGTCTAGCCACACTTAAGAGCTGTGATACAGCGAAACAGTCTGTCTGTGGATGACAATAATATAGGCTCCTGAAAAATTAATTTTGGTTGAGCTCTCTGGGGAATTGTGGGTTTGTAAACAGTGACTATTAAGGCTGATATAGCGTGACTTTTCGGCAAAAGCGAATTGAGCCCTGTCGGTCACTGTGTGTTTATGTTTCACTGTGTGTTTATCTAAAAATAAATATGCTAAAAATTTACCTGCCGTGCGCCGACGGCTTAGTGGTAGAATTTCCGACTGACGCCAATTCAGCCTGAGCTTTGATACAGTGAAACAGTCGGTCTGTGGATGACAATATATATATATATATATATATATATATATATATATATATATATATATATATATATATATCAATTCGTTAACCCATTAAATATATATATATAACTAAATGATAACATACGCTAAAAAGAAACATTCCATCCCAGTAACCAATAAAACTGTCCAAATGACCAAGGAGGGAATTCTTAAAGTCAGGAGTCTCTCATTCTCTATCTTAAAAACAACTTAAAAGAGGCCGTTTGACGAACACTAGGATTGGCCAAAAATAACGATAAAAAACAAAAACAAAATCAAATGAAATCTAGAGATAAAGTTTACTTTCTTCATAAACAGTCATTCACTCCTGTAGGTAACTACTTCTAACAAGGAGGGATTTTTTTTCTCCTGATGATGGCCATGCTGGCCGAAACTATTCGAGGAACCTAATTGAAATAATAATAAAAAACATATTAATATACAACCCAGTGTAATTTTATTGTTCAAAGCATATATATATATATATATATATATATATATATATATATATATATATATATGAAGAAATATAGTTTTAAGGTGTGCTATATTTATGGAATAAAGTGCTCATTATCGGGGGATAGAGCGCATGTATATATATATATAAATTCAATGAGTTAACGAATTTATACATACATACATACATATATATATAAGTAAAATGCTTACGGTGAGCGGAAAAGAAAAATGTTCAATATCTCATGTCAGCGCAAATATATTATTATTCACCAAAATGTTTATCTCTCCCTTTTGATTTCTATCTATCTATCTATCTATCTATCTTTCTTTCTTTCTTTCTTTCTTTCTTTCTTTCTTTCTTTCTCTCTCTCTCTCTCTCTCTACACACACACACACACACACACACACACACACACACACACACACATATATGAAGACACATATGAAGAACTCTTCCCAGAAGAGGTATAACTTGATTCTAATGTCTCCAATTCACATTCCAATTCCACATCGCGTATTTTATGTTTTAACTTTTTAGTTTAAATTATTTCTTCAGCAAAAGACATTGGATTCTTTCTTGGTATAAGTCATAAATAGCCGTGTGAACTTTAAAGATATTTCTAAGATTTCCCTAACACTGGCACTGGGAAATTCTGCGTAAATTTAATAATACAGATTTCCCCCAGCGAGAGGAAAAATAGAGTGAGTCCTTTGAAATCGTTTACCTGCCGAAAGGGTGTAAATCAGAGAAGCAATTACCATTAATTCAGATGGAAAAAAAAAGAAACTGATCTTTCCCGAATGAAAAAAGTCCAGTTCAGGATGCCAAAAATAAGGTAGATTTTCGATACGATTGATAATTAAAAGAAATTAAACATTTTACCCAATACAAGACTCGAGAAAATGTAATGTTTTACTGTCGAAATGGTAATGGACGAATGATATCTGATATGAATGGAAAGGAAGGTGGTAAGTAGCAAATATTGTCAAGATGGCTGATTTGAAGAGGATGAGATTATATTGTCAAGATGGCTGATTTGAAGAGGATAAGATTATATTGTCAAAATGGCTGATTTGAAGAGGATAAAATTATATTGTCAAGATGGCTGATTTGAAGAGGATAAGATTATATTGTCAAGATGGCCGATTTAAAGAGTATAAGATTATATTGTCAAAATGGCTGATTTGAAGAGGATAAAATTATGTTGTCAAGATGGCTGATTTGAAGAGGATAAAATTATATTGTCAAGATGGCCGATTTAAAGAGTATAAGATTATATTGTCAAGATGGCTGATTCGAAGAGGATAATATTATATTGTCAAGATGGCTGATTTGAAGAGGATGAGATTTTATTGTCAAGATGGCTGATTTGAAAAGGATGAGATTATATTGTCAAGATGGCTGATTTGAAGAGGATAATATTATATTGTCAAGATGGCTGATTTGAAGAGGATAATATTATATTGTCAAGATGGCCGATTTAAAGAGTATAAGATTATATTGTCAAAATGGCTGATTTGAAGAGGATAAAATTATATTGTCAAGATGACTGATTTGAAAAGGATGAGATTATATTGTCAAGATGGCTGATTTGAAGAGGATAATATTATATTGTCAAGATGACTGATTTGAAGAGGATAAAATTATATTGTCAAGATGGCTGATTTGAAGAGGATAAGATTATATTGTCAAGATGGCCGATTTAAAGAGTATAAGATTATATTGTCAAAATGGCTGATTTGAAGAGGATAAAATTATATTGTCAAGATGGCTGATTTGAAGAGGATAAGATTATATTGTCAAGATGGCTGATTTGAAAAGGATGAGATTATATTGTCAAGATGGCTGATTCGAAGAGGATAATATTATATTGTCAAGATGGCTGATTTGAAGAGGATAATATTATATTGTCAAGATGACTGATTTGAAAAGGATGAGATTATATTGTCAAGATGGCTGATTCGAAGAGGATAATATTATATTGTCAAGATGGCTGATTTGAAGAGGATAATATTATATTGTCAAGATGGCCGATTTAAAGAGTATAAGATTATATTGTCAAAATGGCTGATTTGAAGAGGATAAAATTATATTGTCAAGATGACTGATTTGAAAAGGATGAGATTATATTGTCAAGATGGCTGATTTGAAGAGGATAATATTATATTGTCAAGATGGCTGATTTGAAGAGGATAATATTATATTGTCAAGATGGCTGATTTGAAGAGGATAATATTATATTGTCAAGATGGCCGATTTAAAGAGTATAAGATTATATTGTCAAAATGGCTGATTTGAAGAGGATAAAATTATATTGTCAAGATGACTGATTTGAAAAGGATGAGATTATATTGTCAAGATGGCTGATTTGAAGAGGATGAGATTATATTGTCAAGATGACTGATTCGAAGAGGATAATATTATATTGTCAAGATGGCTGATTTGAAGAGGATAATATTATATTCTCAAGATGACTGATTTGAAAAGGATGAGATTATATTGTCAAGATGGCTGATTTGAAGAGGATGAGATTATATTGTTCAGGCAAGCACTCATGCCGTAGTTTGTTCCACGGATTCGTAAGCATTGGTGAAAAAGCTGAGTTGAATGTTCTCCTTACATTTGCCATACCGGAGAAATGAGAGTGATTCGACTCGATGGAAGTGGCATTGCCGTTCTTAGTTGTAAAGGTTTGAACTGGTACAACTAAAGAATGGCGCTCATTTCTGAACATTTGCCGTATCAATAGCGATAGTTTAAAAATAGGCATTCGACAGGGAGAAACGGACTGTAGCGTGAAAAATAATCTTTCTTGACAAGGTGTGTAAAAGATTTTAAACTCTATGAAAGTCGTGAAGTTTGGATTAAACAGTTCGAGGCCGAAGACATCAGCAATACTCCATTTTCAGTTTCATCTGACTCTTGCAAAAATAAAGCGTTTCAGAAGGAGCCAGATACTCCTTGCAATGATAAAATGAGCCGGTCATTTTTCCAGCATTTTTAGCACTTGATTGTATATATGAGTTCTATTTGAGGTCTGGAGTGAACTTGAAACTCAGATATGCAAGGCGTAGAGCTATGAAAGTGTATTACCACTGATCATATATAAATATTAATCTATTTTTATACTTTCTTAGTGAAACACCAAACAAAATTTAAAACACTTTTCCCATAGCTCGGACACTAACAAATGCTACCGGGTCACAGTCTACCTGGGAACAACAGCATTTAAAAGATGCTTCCACACTCCTGAACATCTCCAATCTATCAGGTGCATTGCCGATGAATGTAATTTATCGTGACACCCATGTCTAACCTGCAAAGATAAAGTATTTCAGAAGTCAGTTACTCCCTGAAATGATAAAATGAGACCGCAATTTTCTCAGCATTTGTATCATTTGATTGTATATATGAGTTCAGTTTGAGGTCTGGATTGAACTTAGATATTGAAGGCATAGAGAAATAAAAATTTATTAATACTTATCATACATAAATCTTAATCTATTTTTTATACTTTTTTAGTAAAACCCCAAATAAAATTTAAAACACTGTGTTTCCATAGCTCGGACACTAACAAATGCTACCACCCCGGTTCAGTGTGAATCTGGGAACGAAAGCAATTAAGAGGGGGTTCAACGCTCATCAAAACCTCCTATCTCTCTATCAGATGCATTGTTGATAGATGTAGTTTATCCTTACATCCATATCTACCTGCAGAGATAGACCCTGAAATGACAGAATGAGCCAGTCATTTTCCCTGAATATTTAGTACTTGATTGTATATATGAGTTCAATTTGAGGTCTGGAGTGAATTTAGATATTCAAGGTATAGAGCTATAAAAATGTATTACTACTGATCATATATAAATCTTAATCTATTTTTATACTATTTTTTTAGTAAAACATCAAACAAAATTTAAAACACTGTGTTCCCATAGCTCGGAACTAACAAATGCTACCACCTCAGTTCAGGGTGAATCTAGCAACAAAAGCAATTAAGGGGTGGTTTCACGCTCCCTAAAACCTACTAACTCCCCATCAAATGCACTGCTGATAGATGTAGTTTTTCGTGACACAAATGTCGATCTACAAAGATAAAGTATTTCAGAAGTCAAATACGACTTGAAATGATAGAATGAGCCGGCCATTTTCCCAGCATTTTTAGTACTTAATATATATGAGTTCCATTTGAGGTCTGGAGTGATCTTGAGATTCAGGATAGATGTAGTTTATCCTTACACCCATGTCTACCTGCAAAGATATTTTCTTAAATGATAGAATGAACCAGCCATTTTCCCAGTATATTTAGCACTTGATTGTATATATGAGTTGGATTTGAGGTCTGGAGTGAACTTGAGACTCAGATGTTCATTGCATAGAGCTTCAATGGGAGTGAAACCATTCATCTTGAGTAAACAGGGTTTGAACAATGATGGTGAAACGGTAGTAGCAATGGGTTTAATTTTAAAAAAGCCACTCTGGTTTACGACAGGTTTACAGGATGATTTCATTGTCCACACATGGAAAATTTCATTAGACTGCTCAATCAAGCATGCCATCCTATTTTTACTCTCGGCCACATCTGTCGTGAAGATATCACATGGCAGAAGAAGCACAGTATTTCCTAGAGCGAATGAATGTGCTGACTGTGGATTGTATATTTTTAATTAATTCACCCCAATGGTAGATATGATATCATTGGTATGAGTAATAAGTATTGTCAAAACTGCTGAAAACGTCTGCATAAACCTAATACAGGAATCCCTCGATTAATGCACATTCGGTTAATACCTTTTCGATTAGTGCGCTAAAATTTGTATATACCAAAATTTGATTAGTACATGTATAATACCCGATTAGTCCGGTAAACCATTTTTCAGTTTAACTGTAGTCATTGAAAATTGTTTTATAGTTAACGATAATTAAAAAATTCTAAAATTTAAAAACGGAAAATGGATAAATATTTTTTGTCAAGTATTACGTATTAGTGCTAAAAAAAATGGAGGGTTATAAATAGATAATTTTTTTATAATATAAGCCGACAATTAAAATACATATTTGAATATTTGTCTCTATTATAATTCTTTGAATATTTTTGAAATTTTTCATGTTTATTTTGGCGATTTAATTAACTACAGAAATTTACATTTATTAAAAAAATATCGAAATATACAAGATGTATGAATTTACTATAGAAAGATAAATAAAATTTTGAGGTTAATATACTAATGATTGTGATATGTTTGTAAAATCTGAAAGAACAATTTCTCAGTATGACCAATTATATGAAGAACAGAAGAATACCAGTATCTGTCTATATTTCTGAGATGAGGTATTATGTACATTATTTACATTATTCGGACTATTGTCCTCATCTTTGTCGCCATATTTATTACATCGTTTCGGCCGTTGTACACTCCGGTCTTCTTCAGGTGGCTGGAATGTCGAACTGAACCCTTTTTTTTCGCTCACTGTGGTAGACTGTTCTAGTTCCACGTGCACCTGGACTTTCAACATCGATGCAAGCAGGCAGATCTTTATTATTGAGTCTTGGCTTTCTCAAATATTTCCTTGAATCAATTACTGTAACTTTTACGCTTTACGATATTTCGGATAGTGGGGATTAAAAAAAACGTGGATTTCCGAAAAGCAGGACAGACATAAATAAAATTCTGCCGCGCTTTTTTTTTTTTAAAGATATTCAGGTTAGTTAAATTTTGACTCTGGGCCACATCATTGAGGTTCTCTATGAGGACAGAATATACTTCCCTAGACTGTCAAAGTAAGGTTTTTCTCTCGATCACCGAATGATGAAACACCTAACCCTACAACTGCACCGAGTACTGAAAAACGTGAGAATAAGAACGTTGGACAGATGGATATATAAACAATCACCTCACAGATTACTTGGTCAGTTCCAAATATACCGCAAACGAAGAATGTAAGGGTA
>OZ038500.1:90692881-90737881 GCA_964036315.1 Acanthosepion esculentum | reverse complement strand
TTCGGATTGCCTTCCAAGGCGAGGCTCGATGGATATTACAATCTTCATTTTAAGACTTTTTAAACCGCAATTGATATGTACGAGCAATCATTGTTCGCGTATATTACATGGCAAAGGCCACCGCTTACCCAATTGTCCCCTCCTCAGGGATCACAAATTATGTCATATCTCTGTCTCGTAATATGACTTCATGATACGAGATTTTTTAAATGCCTCTATAGTAACAATACCCTTTTCGAATTCATACAGTAACTAATGGCGAATGTGTTATTTTTTAAAGTTATGACCTTTATTATGTATTAAACTCTGAAATCTTATATATAAAGTACAGTGTATGTATGTTTGTGCATGTGTGTGTCCAAGTCGCTCCTCCGCTCCCACTAGTTCGATTTCAATGATTCATAACTCATTCAAAAACCCTAGAAAAGTTACGTTGCCAGATTATGCGAGGTTAAAAATATATAATATATTAAAAATATATAATATATTTGGTTACAAGGTAACCAAAAAAGCTCTGTCCGTTTTTAAAGGAAAAAAAGGAAACGCTTCACAGTATGTGTAATTTATATTTAGTCTTCGAAATAATCACCATCGGCATCCAGCACCTTCTGCCAACGTGTCTCCAGCTGTTCAATGCCCTTGCGGTAGAACTCAGGGGGTTTTGACGCAAAGAAGTCGTTGAGGGCTTTGCGCAAGTCTGCTTCATTGGTGAAGGATTTCCCACGAAGATGATTATCCAGGGCGTGGTAGAGGTGGTAATCGGATGGCGCAAGTCAGATGATTAAGGTGGATGGCACAAAGTCTCCCACCCAACATAAGAAAGTTAAAAGGATTTTCATCTTTGCTGTTTCTCAAGTGACAGAATTTCCCAACAGTTTTAAAAAGGCACTATATTATTATAATTGCTGTGACGTAATAAACACTAAAGAAATGTAAACAAGAGAACATCATCGGGGTTTCCACGAAGTCATTGTTCACTGCACAATAGATTAAGTTACTCGTATTAATAATTGGCTATGAAAATAAGATCAACGGAAACTTGCAATATGATACTTCTAATGTCTACAGACGAAGTGCCATTCACCATTCACCCTGAAATTTTAATACCCCTCCCAGACTCATATATATATATATATATATATATATATATATATATATATATATATATGTGTGTGTGTGTGTGTGTGTATGTATATGTATGTATATATATATCAAGTATCTGGTGCAGTTCAATTTACATTATATGAATCATTCATTATATAGTGTAAAGATGGGAACGCAGAAATTAAAATTAATTATACATTCAACATTTGAAGAGTTAGAGAAACATGATAACTAAGTAAAAACTATATAATGGAATCTATATGAATAAATATGAAATTGTAGCTCAATTCTCCCATGAATTCTGAGATTAAAAGCCCCAGCTCTACTCTAGGAACTATGGGTGATCCTTTCTGCCATTTAATAGGATAAGAACATAAGGAGTGCTTTTTTTCTATCCTGTTTTAGTTAACTTGTAAGAAACGAACTTTGAAAACCAGAGTGCGAAAGAGTGATGGAAAATGAGACGACATGAAACATAAGAAAGTTAAAAGGATTTTCGTCTTTGCTGTTTCTCAAGTGACAGAATTTCCCAACAGTTTTAAAAAGGCACTATATTATTATAATTGCTGTGGCGTAATAAACACTAAAGAAATGTAAACAAGAGAATATCATCGGAGTTTCCACGAAGTCATTGTTCACTGCACAATTAATAATTGGCTATAAAAATAAGATCAAAGGAAAATTGCTATATGATACTTCTAATGTCTATAGACGAAGTGCCATTCACCATTCACCCAGAAATTTTAATACCCATCCCAGCCTCATATATATATATATATATATATATATATATATATATATATATATATATATATATATATATATATCAAGTATGTGGTGCAGTTCAATTGACATTAAATGAATCATTCATTATATAGTGTAAAGATGGGAAAGCAGAAATTAGAATTAGCTATACATTCAACATTTGAAGAGTTAGAGAGACAAGATAGCTAATTAAGTAAAACCTATATTATGGAATCAATATGTATAAATGCGAAATTAGAGCTTAATTCTTCCAGGAATTCTGAGATTAAAAAGTTCCAGCTCTACTTTATAGTAATTTGGTATTTACTCGCCCCCTACCCCCACGAGGTAAGGTTGTGAGACAGGGTCGGTTTAATGTGGGGATTCCGAACAAAAATTCCCTGAGACCCCGCAATCGCCGGTTGCGCTGGCCTCGGTTCAAGCAACGATCTCTGGTACAATGAGAGGGCACGACCTCGGTCAACTGTTCCCCCGGGCCGGCACCTCACAGTATAATTTTCCTCACTTGCGACTCTGTCCTTTGACGGAGCCGTCCCTGTGCGTACTCTGTCCAAAGACAGAAACGCAACTGAAAGATGATAAATAATGTGTTACAAACTACTCGAGTGTGTTATTTACACACTAAAAGCTCAATATCTGTATTATATATTATCTAAGTCCAGGCACTATCACTCTTCAAGTTTAAGTAATTTGCATATTGATTTTAAAAAAAGTTTATTTCATTAATGAACTTAAATTTATGAATGAAATGTTCATTTAAAATTTTTGTTTCAAAGATTTCAAGTAGTGAATATATCTTACTTTGAATTTAGAACTACCACCTTTTGTTTGAACCCACCCTTTTTAAAAACTATTGGAACATGAGACCGACAGGTGTTTCTTGTTGCCCAGATGTTGCCTTTTATGTTGATTGTTTGAACATTAAACAGCTCTGAATAACTAATCTTGGTTTCAGTCTTGGGTTTCACATGTAAAATCTGCATTTCTCGTTAAAAAGATAAAACAACATGAAGAGACAAATGTAAACCATTTTGAAGCTGAGAAAAGAGGGAAAATCAATCAGAGCCATTGGACAAGTATTGGGCATAGCCAACACAAGAATTTACCATGTGCTGAAAATGAAAGAAGATATTAGTGTACTGAGTGTACAATCTTTCCTCACAGCTCTCACAAGGTGTTGAAACTTGACTAATGCATGGAATAATAATGCAACACAAAATGTACTTAGAACAAAATGTATTGAAACAAGAAAGTGTACACAATATTTACATATAGTCTTTTTTATATTCCTGGGAAGACCGTTCCTGGAGAATGTGTTGACTAAGTCGCAGTCGGGCAGACTCTCTAGTTGAATCTCTCGATTCGCCTCTCCTGTCTTCCCGGTACCAACCATATTTATATAGTCGGTACTCCACTATGCAAATGAGGTGGATCCTACCACAACACAAGGTGAGAGCTGTGAGGAAAAACCCCAAAACTGTAGTCAGTGACATCACCAACAACCTGAATGTTGCAGGGATGAAGGTTTCACAATCCAACGTTTGAAGAAATGTTTCAGATAAGAAATATTGAGGCCATACCCACAAGGTGCAAACAGTAGAAAAAAATCTGAAGGTCTGATTGGAATTTGTCAGGAAGTACAGAGATAAGCGACAAATGTTCAAGAAGAATGTTTTATGGGCTAGTGAGACCGAGATTATAATCTCTTCCAAAGTGATGGAAAGGCTAACGTGTGAAGATAGAAAGGATCCGCTTATGATCCAAAAAATACAAGCTCATCTGCGAAGCCTGATGGAGGCAGTGTCCTGATTTGGTCTTGCATGGCTGCTTCCGGATCAGACTCATCTATATTTATTGATGATGTAACTCTTGTTACTAGCAGCAGAATGAATTCAGATGTCTACAGAAATATTTTCTCTGCTAATTTACAGAAAAATGCTTAAAAACGAATCAGGTGGATGTTTATCATGCAGCAGGACAATAACATCAAAACATACTGCCAACACAACCAAGGACTTCATCAAAGGAAAAAGTGAACGTATTTAGACTGGCCAAGTCAATAATTGGACCATAACCCATTAGAGCGTGAATTCCATCTCTTGAAGAGGAGACTGAAGGAAAAGAAACTCCGAAACAAACAAGAATTGAAAGAGACTGTGTTAAAAGTCTGGAAAACTATCAAAAATGAAGAATGCAACAGTTTGATGACGCCAGTGGGTCGTAAGTTTGATGTAGTTATTGCTAGTGTTGTGCAAACAAATATTAAATGTTATTTACGTTCCTTTACATTTGCTCACGTAAAATGAAGTAATGTGATAGAAATGGTAGTATGTCCTAAGCTGTTTAATACATCTAAATGGAAATGCCAGGAAATAAAAGCTGAAATTCTAAACTCTTTTTCCATATTCGTCTTTTGATCTTAAACACAAATGTCTGTAGTGAACAGTAAAAACAAAGGAATTGGTCGGATAATCCTCCAACTGCCCGTACACGTCTCCTAGACCTCGTTCGTCTAGTCTCGATTTCTGTTGACGTGTAGCCGCTCAGTTCGGACTCCGCTTGTTCTGATATTTCAATCCTCGTTGTAGGCATCCTACAAAGACAACAGGTGCTTCCTTTAATCCTTTGAATGATTTCCAATCTCTATAGCTTCACGCTCTTCTCCTCCGATATCTAGATAAGTCATATAAACGCACACACCTAATAGAAGGCCTTGCCTCTAACCTTAGGCAAACCCTGTATTACTTCTGACATCATTTTCTCGTCTTTTACATTCATGGAATGCTCCTTAAATCTCCATCTCCGTTGAAGATTCTTTTGTACACCTATCACTTTTCTCTTGGCTTATGGCGATTCTCAGTCTTCCTTTCATTGGTCACTCTTCCCCCACCTTATTAGTTCTTGCTTCCAGACGTCTTTTCAGTTCTATGAGAGGAATCTCGTCTTCTTCATCCCATTCAACAGTTTTCTGATTTGTCTCTCGAGATATGTGTTCAACCTCCATTTAAGAAGCATCTTCCTTCAAATCCCTATTCGGCCCAGCTAGGGTCACCGGCTGTACTGTCCTTTCTTTATCTCAGGGATATCCCGCCCGTTTTATATCGTTGGCATGCAAACTTTTCTTATAATTTCTCAACTGATCCCAAATCTTAAACGTCACCGGCCCTGTTTGTTCCATTATCCTGTAGTATGGACTCCATCTTTGATCCAATTTACCTTGCCTCACTGGTCCCTTGTGGAACACTGGATCACCAACCCTCAAATATCACCTCAAATCTGTTTTTGCTAATCCTTTCATTCCATTTCTTTTTTGCCCTAAGAATTCCATTTCTTGCTTTTGCAAAGATACTTGGTTGTTTTTAGTTCATAATCCGATGAAAGTCTTCACTCATGTATTTCCTTTGAGGTTTCAGGATGTTATCAATTGGCAATACCACATCTCTGTCGAACTGTGTAGTATGGAGCGAATCTACTGGTCTCATTAATTGAGAATCTGGCTGCTGCCAGCGCTTGATTCAAGAATAAATCCCAATTCTCATTTGCTCCTTCAGATAATTTCACTAACATGCCTCTCAAAAATCTATGGAATCGCTCTACCTTTGGGAATGATACGGGGAGGTATTAATATACTTGACGTTCAAATTCTCGCTCATCACTACATTCACAAATTCTCTCCCATTTTCAGTTACTAATTTTGCTATTCTCCCTTCTCTTGGAAATGTTTCATTTACTATTGTTACGGTCCAGGTTAGGACCAAGGAAGAACAACACGAACACAAGAGTAGAAATAACGAAGATATATTACACGAAATAATGATACAAGATGTGGAAGGTGTTAGTATGACTGTCAGTCTGGTTTGGAGTGAACTACTATCGGCTCGACTCGATTCGTCCCTCTCTCTCCTCAGAGGCGTAGTATACATAGTGTTAGGAAGAGTTCATTCTGTAGTTATAGGTAAGGACCCATAACACTTTCTTTCTTTCTTTCTCCCCTCTTTCTTTCTTTTTCTTTCACCAATCTTTCTTTTTTTTTCTTTCTTTCTTTCTTTCTTTCTTTCTTTCTTTCTTTCTTTCTTTCTTTCTTTCTTTCTTTCACCAATCTTTCTTTCTTTCTTTCTTTCTGTTATGGTCCAGGTTAGGACCAAGGAAGAACAACACAAACACAAGAGTAGAAATAGCGAAGATTTATTACACGGAATAATAATACAAGATGTATTTGCTGTAACTGTCTACTACAATCAAGTAATAGAAACCCTCAAATGGACCTGCGAAATCTACATGGTCGATCTGTCTTAGGTCATGGCTTATGAGTGATCGGAGGTGCCTTGGCTGCTAAGGAACAGCACTTGCATTTGTCCACCATATGTATAATATCTTGATCCACGTTTGGCCAGTACACGTAACTTCGCATTAAGGATTTCATCCTGTTCTTTCCTGGGTGGCCCATGTGAAAATCCTTGAGGATTTGCCTTTGTAGCGTTTTCGGGGTTACTACACTTTTATTATATAGCAGAACATTATCACATAACGAAAAACTGTCTGATATATGCTTATCTTTTCCTACAATTTTTGTTTTCGTTTCCTTTATAAATTCGTCATTCACTGCTTCGTTTCTTATTTCCTGTAATGTGACGGGGAGGTCTCGAATTGTACTACATAATGATGTTCTAATATCTTCCTCATATCGTAGAGCTGCAATGACGGAATCTTCTATGGCTCCGTTTTCTTTGGTATTAGTCTCGAAAGACTATCTGCATGCACGATTTTGTTTGATGGAAGATACTCCAATTTAAAGTTATAGTTTAATAAAATAGTTCCCCATTTTAGCAATCTATTAGCAGTGTAGACAGGTAGACCTTTCTTTGATCCAAATATTGTCAATAACAGCTTGTGGTCCGTCTGTAAGGTGAAAAATCTACGGTAAATATATCTGTGGAATCTCGTAACCGCAAAAATAATTCCCAGCTCTTCTTTTTCGAATTGCGAGTAATTTTGTTCCGCTGGTAGTAAGGTTCTTTTCGCATGCGCGATGGGTTTTAGTGTCCCATCCGGCATTTTATGAAGTATATATTCCCCAACACCATAGGCACTCGCGTCACTCACGACTATTATTTCCAATTTTGGGTCATAATGCGCTAGAAATAAATCTGCTGTTAGAGTCTTAATGATTTTGTCGAAAATTTTCTGACATTCATATGACCATTTCCAAAATCTTTCCTTCTTCAACAGTTCGTTTAGGGGGTGCACGTAATGTGTGCATGTTAGGAATAAATTCTTGATAATAATTTACTAAGCCCAAGAAGCTTTGTAACTCGGCTAAACTTTTGGAGACGACATTTTTTTTATTGCCGTGTCTCTTTCTTCGTCAATAATATGGCCTAGATATTTTATCTCCTTCATAAAGAAGTCACATTTGTTTTACTTTACCTTAAAACCGTAATTTTGTATCTGCCTGAAAACCTCTTGAACGTGTTCCTAGTCTTGTTCAATATTTTTGCTATTTATCAGGATGTCATCAGGGTATGCGATCGTGAAATCCAGTCCGCCTAGCATAATGTCCATTATTTGCTGAAATATCGCCGGCGCGACCTTGATCCCGAATGGTAATCTCTGGAACTTATATAACCCTTTATGTGTGTTTATGCACAATAACCTCGAGCTTTCCTCATCTACTGGTACTTGTAGGTATGCTTCGCTCAAATCTATCTTTGAGAAAAATTTTCCTCCGTTCAACTTTGTGAAAACTTCCTCTGGACTATGGAGAGGATAATGATAATCCTTAATCGCTGCATTCAACCCCATCGAGAAATCAGCGCATACTCGTATCTCACCCGATTTCTTTTTCAAGTAAACCGTAGGTGCGGCCCATTGACTATATTCCCCCTTTGTCAATATACCGGTTTTCACGAGTCTATCCAACTCTTCGTCTATTTTTTCTAATGATGCGAAAGGTACATTTCTTCTTGAAAATGGGTTGTACATTTTCTTTTAGTTCGATTTTGGCTGCCATTTTTTTACACCTCCCGAGACCGGCTGAAAATACGTCGGGCAAACTCTCCTTTAATTTCTACTTCAATTTCTCTGCCTCGGTCGATAACCTTTCCACTTTTTGGCAGAACGTATTTATCGGTAAATCCCAGAGATCGAATTTCTGCATCCAGTCAGTTCCAAATAAATTTTCCGTATTTTTTAGAACATACATCTTTAATTTCTTGGTCATCCCGTTGAATGTCACATTTGTGATAATCTCCCCCTCAAATTTGATTTTTCTTCCTGTTACCGACATGGCTTTTTATCTGTTCTCAACATGGTCGGTTTGTTTAATTTCTTCCATGTCTGTAAGTTAATAATGATTAAATCTGATCCGGAATCTAATTGTAATCTGATTTTTTTGTTTAACATTTCTACTTGTTCGTATTTTCGTATATTTATCCCGTCCGCTTGGTCAGTTCTAGTAACTCTTACTCGGCTTCTGCTTTCTTTCCCAGTCCAACAATGCGAACTTTTATGAACCACTTTATTGCACGACAGACAAGTCTTATAGCGGTATGGACAATCTTTGTACCAATGCAAAGTCCCACAGCGATAGCATGGACGGGTTGGTGGTTTCTTCTGAGGTTTCATTTGATTTTTTTGTAGTAAAATAATTTGTTTGGTTTGTTTTTGTTTTTGAGCAGGGAGAAAAACGTGTTTGTCGTTGTACTTTTCGCATGTGAGCGACGCCAGACTCTTCGATATTTTTCTAGTCCTTTTTTATGCTATCTCTGACAGTCCTCGGCCAATTTTTGTAGCGTCAATTCTGGTTCACTCTCAAGTTTTGTTAGAATTCTCTGTCTGATCTCCGCATCTTTAGTCGAAACCAGGCCTTGGACGAATATCAAACATTTAAAATTGTCAGGGCTGAGTTCAGATAACTTAAAGTCATCGCAGTATTTGTTTACTACGGAAGAGAATGTTATATAGTCTTCGCTATCCTTTTTTGTTAAATTTAAATATTTTTTGTTAAATTTAAATATTTCCACCTATTTGTGGAATAGTGAAGTGTTCAGATTAAATAATTCCGTTAAAAGTTTCACGGCTTTCTTGAAAGTCAACTCATTCGTTTTCCTCGGTAGGATGTAGTCTACGAATTTAGTGTATTCGATTGACCCTAGTTTCCTCAGTAGTAGACGTACTTTTTTCGCGTCTGACCAATTCCCGCAATCAAACTCATATGAATCTTCATATCTTCTGAAGTAAGCCGCGAAGGTTTTGTCTTCGTCCGGTGCATAAGTGAAGTCTTTGATAGAGCTCCATATAGCATTTTGCGAGAATGCCGCATCATTTCCAGAATTTTGTCCTTATTTGTCACTGCCCGTAGTAGTAATTCTTGTAGTTCGAGTTGCTTCTCTTCGTTTTTCTGTTGAATTTCTAATTGATTTTCTTCGAGCCTAGTCTGTCTTTCCTCATTTTTTTGCTGCTGCTCGAATTGCATTTTCATTAGTTCCAATATTGTTGCCTTAAAGTCTTCCAAGTTTACACCGTAATTTTGAGTAACGATTTTTCCTTTTTTTCACAGTGTAGACTTCAGGTCTTTGTCGCCTGTTGTTCTGGAACCTTAGTACTAAAAAATTTTCCTGCATAGAATTCGATTTTGTTCTGGCTGACAGGTAAAATTCGTGTCTTCGTTACCACTGTTAAGGTTGGTGTCCCCAAAGAATTTTTCTTTTTTTTTCTTCTTCGCGTAGAAGTTGTTTTTTTTTCTGTTATGGACGACCGATTACAAAAAGTTTTTTTTTTAGATTCTACGCGTAGAATTCGTTTCTTCAATATCCTCGTCGCCACTGTTATGGTCCAGGTTAGGACCAAGGAAGGACAACACGAACACAAGAGTAGAAATAACGAAGATATATTACACGGAATAATAATACAAGATGTGGAAGGTGTTAGTATGACTGTCAGTCTGGTTTGGAGTGAACTACTATCGACTCGATTCGATTCGTCTCTCTCTCTTGAGAGGCGTAGTATACATAGTGTTAGGAAGAGTTAATTCTGTAGTTATAGGCAAGGACCCATAACAACTATTAGATGAGCCATCGTCTGAGCTGCTTTGTCCTTTACAGCATAGGCTTATACACAATTTGTGAGCCAGTCCACAAAACTAACTATATAGGTATTCCTTATCGGCGTCTATGTATATGGGCCTGACACATACTGACCTTCTTAAAAGGATAGGAGGGCACTTCCATTTCCATCAATAGTGCTTCATAATTCTCGTGCTTCTCACTTGACAGGTTACACAACTTGTAACATATGCTCTTACATCCTTGTACATTCCAGGCCAATAATAATTTCGGCTAACTCACACGGGGTTAAAAGACAAATCCTACCTTTTGATTTTACACCATTTCATTCAGAGTTATTGCTCCAAAACCCAAAACATATCCGTCAAAATGGTTTGACCTGTCCAGTTCGAGGTCACAGATGGCCTCTCGACAAATATTTTTGGCTGAGAAAATTAACAAGGACGAGAATATCACACAGCAATCCATTCCAAACCGTTACCTTGTAATTTAAAAACTACAATATCTGCCAATAACAAAATCTTCACTGTGTATCAAATTCTCCAGTCTCTGTTTCCTCATTAATGATTCTAGAAATGTCTCTCTCTTTAATATAGCATTCTTTTGCTTTCAAATCTCCTTAAAACATCATCGTTAGTCGCGTGGTCAGTTCATAGTATTCTCACCATTCTTCTGTAGAACCACATCATAGTTGCCTCAAGTCCCAGCTTTCTCTATGAGGAAATTGCATAACATTCACATTTCTTGGTTTCTATTAAAATTTTACTGTTTATTAATACTTTGCTTAGCTTTTGGAAGGCATATTTCGTTATTCCATCGCACCTTAGGCATTCGGTTTCATGATGAACTTATTATATAGTGCTTCGCCAATTAGATGTGTAATGATTGTTAAAACATCACCAGTGCACCTAGACGAATGAAATCTATAAGAGGCTAGTTGCATGACATTGTGATGGAGATGAACGCTTGCCGGCATTCTTAAACAGGGCATATCGCTAACAACTTCTATAGATATGGAAATTTTTTTCCTTCCTGAAGCGGTTAAACAACTTCTCCAAGATTGGAGATAAGTCTAGATTATAGTTCTTAATAACAACCACAAGTATTTTATACAGACCAGTAGAATCGAGGATTCTGGTGATTCTGGAAAATTCATGATACGAGATAGAGATATCATAAAGTTTTTGCCCATTGTGTTTATTACAAAAACATAACTATGAAAGAAATATTTGCATATTCTTGTAAAATATTTAAAAAAATTAAATAATAAGTCTACGATTAGGTAATTGTTTTAAGTCATCTAGATAGGCAGACATAAATGGCACGTTTCGTAGAACGAGTGAGTGTTGTGACGTAACCAAAGTGTGTTGTGACGTAAACGATGTATATTCTTTTTACATGAGAAGTTATATATTTTTGAAGTGGACAAAGTCCGACAATTTATTTAAAGACATTTATGATATGTTTAACGTTCTTTTTTTTTTGTTTTTATAGATACAAGTATTTAAACAAATGCTCTGTTTTATAATAAACAGTATTAAATAACATTTACCGGCCTGAATGTCCGAGAAACTTTCATAGAAAATGTTCGTTCTCCGACAGGAATCGAATCTGTATCCTATACGGAACCGTCATTTCGCGTGTCGTGCCTTAACCGTTCTTGTATCTATAAAAAGAACGTTAAACATATCATAAATGTCTTTAAATAAATTGTCGGACTATATCCAATTCAAAAATATATGACGTCATTTGTTTACATTTGATACGCTAGAGCAGATATGAATAGAAGAGATTCATGGAAGATTTAAGATAGTAAAATCGACCTTGCTAACTGGACGCTTCTCTGTGGCCGAACGGTTAAGGCACGTCACACGAAATGACGGATAGGATACAGGTTCGATTCCTGTCGGAGAACGAAAATTGTCTATGAAAATTTCTCGCACATTAAGGCTGTTTATTATAAAACAGAGCATTTTCTTAAATACTTGTATCTATAAAAAGAACGTTAAACATATCATAAATGTCTTTATATAAGAAGTCATATTTGTTTTTATTTATTCATGATTGTTTTTGTTGTATGAGTACTACTTCAAGGGTCATAATTCTGTTTTTATTGTAATATTCATACGAAAACAACCTCCAATAAAATTATGACTTAAGAGCCCTCATCCTCAAATGTGTGTATATATATATATATATATATATATATATATATATATATATATATATATATATATCAAATATGTGGTACAGTTCAATTTATAATACAATGAAAAGTAAATTAGCAAAGTTAATGATATAAAATATCGAAATCACTTCGCTAACAAAATTTTAAAGATGCATTAACCTACTAATCACTCGATAAATGTTATGATCCTTGCTACCTGAATTTTAGCAAAAATAAAATAATTTCCATGCCTGAAGATTACTGAATGTACAGTCGAAAGTACTTGCGTATTTAAGGAAGACTTAATACAGTATATAATTAAAAAAAAACAAGGTTCATAACATTCATCGAGTGATTGGTAGGTTAAAGCATCTTTAAAATTTACTTAGCGAAGTGATTTCGCCATTTTATATAATTAACTTTACTAATATATATATATATATATATATATATATATGTGTGTGTGTGTGTGTGTGTGTATTAGCACACTTCATAACAGAGTAAGAGAGAGAGAGTGAAAGAGAGAGTGGAGAGAGGGCGAGAGGGAGAGAGTTAGAGAGAGGGCATAAAAGTAAAAGCAAAGAAAAGAACACGGAAGTGTCTGATTGAAAAAAAAGAACAGGTTGAGAAGAGAGTCAATGAAAAATAATCGGCGGGAAAGCAAACATGGTAAGAGGAGAAAAAAACAAACAAACATGAAAACACATTCAAAATGAAAAAGCAAGACATGGGGAAACGATGAATGAATGGATGACGTTCAAAGAAAAATCGTAATTTTTTTGTTTGTTGAAATTCTTGGATCTTCCCCCCTAGCGGAATTTGGAGCAAAAAATAAAAATGATCCAGTTCTATCTGTCTTGAATTTGGGATTCCACTGGTTCCGGTGAATAGCCTTGACTCTATTACATTAAACACAATGGTGAGGTACAACCAGTGATAACGATCTCTGAGGGCCTGACATTCATCCTTCGTTCACAGAATGAGAAAGAAGAGAGGTATTGAATAGGAACAGAAAATAAAAAACCAGAGAAAAAGAACGTAAACGAGCTGCTATAATAAAAATCATAATAATAGAAAAATACATTTTGGACTAGTTTTTAGTTCTTAGTTGTGTTGCTTTCTTTCACCCGCTTCAAGAAATATAAGAAAATATGGATTAAATTGAAGCCTTCAGTTGTTAAAGTGTTAAGGGGTTGTTTATAAAAACGGCTTCCCAAAAATATGAAATACAAATAATTGTCTCTTTGAGGTTTATTTATTTTTTTTATTTCCGACTTGTTTCGTTCAGTCAGTTATGCGCCATGCGTGATTCACGCTTAGGCGATCATTTATCATTCGATACATGACTGACGAGGCAGATTTTTTTTTCCCGCGGAAGGTTTTTTTCTGCGGTAGACCAGTTGCCATTCAAGACTATACAAACCGGTCTGTCTTGCTATTTACCCATAGCTGGGAGAAGAGGAAGAGGATTTATACATTCCCCAAGTGGTATTAGCACGTCAGTGAGTGTAATGGATTCAACTGGAATTAGAACTCAACTGCCCGGTTCCTCAATCCGAACCGCTATCCATTACTCCGCCGAGCCTCCATTGTAGGTATCAGTCAGTAAGTTATGTGTCATACGTGATTCACGCTTAGGCGATCATGTATCTTTCGATTCATGACTTTCATGGGCGATTATTTCGGCGGTAGACCAGTTGCCATCCTACAGAAAAAAATCCTGTTTTTTTACCCATAACTGGGAGAAGAAGAGGATTCATACCTTTCCCAAGGATATTAGCAATTAATGTAATGGATTCGAATGGAATTCGAACTCGGCTCTCCGATTCCTTAATCCGAGTCGCTATCCATTACTCCACCGTGCCGATTTGTTTAGCGAGTTTATTTTCAAACAATATCCCGGCCATTCTGCTCGACTTGAAGATCATTCTCTAGTATAGTGACTTCTACAGTACTCCAAATTTATAGCCTTATACCAGACTACAGCAGCACGATTGTAAGAGGGTTTCAGGGTAAAAGGCCCAGTTTAGGCGGATAATTGGGAAAGAAAACGGTTGACACTAGATTTGAACAGGTTAAGATTGTAATGACCGGGGAATTATTTTCTTGGTAGTCGGTTCCTCAAAGCAGTAGTTCGTGGGAAGAAGCTGCTCGAGAGGAACTTACTTCTTACCAAAAGTATATGAAAGAAATAAGGGTGGTTCGCTAGAGTGGGCGTGGCAGGGCGGGTCTTAGCCGTAGAGGTTAGAACTGGTGGGACTAAGGAATGTAGTTCGTCTGAACAATTTCCATGAAAATAGCGATAGGATTGCGATGTTTCGTCAGTGAGAAAGGGGTTGTAGAGTGGAAAACAATTCATCACCCGCAAGGACGCGGCGACGCTTTTGGACTCTATCGAGACTGGGAAATGAAGACTAGGCGGCTCCTGCTCATATATGACAACCGTAATCGATTTTAGGC
This sequence comes from Acanthosepion esculentum, assembly GCA_964036315.1. Lineage (NCBI taxonomy): Eukaryota > Metazoa > Mollusca > Cephalopoda > Sepiida > Sepiidae > Acanthosepion > Acanthosepion esculentum. The sequence goes on along the minus strand of OZ038500.1, from coordinate 90,723,322 downwards.
CTGTTCTGTCTCTTGTCATGGTAGAGGATAACAAGAGGCGTCGGGTACTTACTGTAGCGATACAGGGGACTGGTCATTTTCCCATTATCGTTATGCATCGAATGTACGACTTCCAATTTAGGTCTCGGTTGATAGACTCTCAAGGTACAGGACCTCCTTGATGGAACATTTATTCATCATCATTGGTGATCATTATGGGGCTGATCGGCAATGATTTCATATCACTAGTTTGGCTTTTGAGGCATTGAATGTGACCAGTCAGTTTTTTCTCTTACTGAGCAGTTAGAGCAAGGTCAGACGAGAGATCAGCTGCCAGGCTCTGGTCATCTAGACTTTTGGAGATGTGCCCATATACCATTGTATCATCAGCATATATATATATATATATATATATATACACTCTTCAGCAGAATTGAGTCACTGTCAGTCACTGTGTGTTTATCTAAATCTAAAAAAAAATAAACACGCTAAAATTCACCTTCTACCACTAAGCCGCCGTGAGCCGACGGCTTAGTGGTAGAAGTTCCGACTGACGCCAATTCAGTCGGGTTTCGATCCTAGCTAGAGGCAACCGGATGTCTAGCCACACTGATGAGCTGTGAAACAGCGAAACAGTCTGTCTGTGGATGACAAATATATATATATATATATATATATATATATATATATATATATATATATATATATATGTATATATATATGTATGTATTCACAAATGATCAGACTAAACTCTTAGGTAGATGATAAGTAGAAACATGTTTGGACTGCGAGGCGGACCCTTGGTGGGGGCGCCTACGTTGATTTCTAGATCTAAGAAAACTGGCCGTTAACACCTTGATACTACACCTTGGCAAAAGCTTTTAAAATATCCAATGTGATCGTCCTTGAGATGTATTTGTTGTCTAATACATCACTGATTCTGTGGGTAATGACAGGATATCAGCAGTAGATCGGGCCGTACTGCTTGTCGCTAGAGAGATTCTTCCTATTAAGATGATCAACAACCATGCTGATTATCGGTTCAAAATGTTTGTTAATGACATTGTGGAGACTGGTGGGTCTATACTAAAAGCCGGATACTATTTACATTATCGGACTATCAGTCTCATTTTTGTTGTCATATTTATCACAACGTTTCGGCCGTTGTACGCTCCGACCTTCTTCAGGTGGTTGGGAGGATGATAGTCCGAATAATGTAAATAGTGTACATAATACCTCATCTCAGAAATATAGACAGATACTAAGAGTTGGATGTGTGCTCACACGCGTTCTTCAAAACCGGGCACAGCTTGATACATTCCACAGACTTGGGAAGGATATCCTCTTCAAGCAAAAGTTAAATAATTTCTCTAAGACCCAGGTTAACTCCAGATTGATATTCTTAAGGACAACCAGTGGTATTTTGTCTGAACAATATGGCCTTCTTAGGGTCAAGATTGTTGAAAAGTTGTGACATTTCCCGGACTGTAATAAAAATATTACTGATTATGTACTCAGTCCGACGGAGAAGTCGGGAAGGGATTACCTAGTAAATTAAATTCGGACGTCCCTCACTGCACTGACCTTGTACCCATCTTGTAGACCATGCACCAGTGTACTGAGTTTGATTTTGCTTCGCTACAATGGCCTTATGCCATACTATAGTAGCTAGATAGTAAACAATCGTGACTTTTAAACCATTCTCTAATATATTGTAATCAATCTTGCTTCACTGCAGTGGTCTTGTATCAGACTAGAGTATCGCGTAGATAAGTAATCTCGACTTGTATATCATTCTCTAGTATATGGAATTTGATCCAGTCTGACGACTGATTTTATAATCGTAGCTTAGATGTGGCACAAGGCCGAATTTATGAGACACCCAGAGAGTATCGACCTCACTATTCAGCTTGCTTACCATAGCACCACGTCGAAATGCCCATGTTTAGTTCAGATGTGGCATAAGGCCGAAATGATGGGGCAACCAGTGAGGATCGAACTCATTTTTCAGTCGTAATTGATCTAGCGAGACAAGCTTGCTAAGTCTTACAGCAGTGTCCAAATGTGTGTGTAAGCATAGATGTGTCACAAAGCCAAAAGTGTGGAGCACCCAGTGAGGTTCCAACTCACTATTCAGTCGTAATTGATCTAGCGAGTGATAACCAGTAAATCACATCGAAGTGACCATTTTTATAAGTGTAGTTCAGATGTGGCACAAGGCTGAAATTATGGCGCATCTAGTGAGGATCTAACTGAATATTTTGTCGTAACTGGTCTCGCGAAACAAGCTTGTTAATCATTACACTACGGCAAAGTGCCCGCTGCCTGACTATTTTGCCCTTATATCAGTCTACAGCAGTTCCACTGTAAGCAATCTCAAGTTGTAGACCATTCGCTAGTATATGGCATTATTCAGCCAAGTCAATAATATAATTATGGTACCTTGTAAAAATTTGGTTAGAAATCTTCATGTGTAATTTATTAAAACTAAAGTGATTTCGATCCACTTTAGGTACACTAGATATGACATTTCTTGACTTGACTTGTATCGGTGTTCACCCTGGTCAGGTTGAACCGGCTTCCTCTCGAACAAGTACAGCATCACGGACCATCGCTACCCACGCCCGCCGACCCTGAGCCAGGTCACACGAAATGGCGAGCCACTCGCGATTCCATCGTCGAAGACCAACTACTTGTGGACCCGATAGTACTGCCAGGTCATCCTTGATTGTGCCAGCCCGCGCCTTCAGATGCCCACCGACACGTCTTCGCCAGCCAGGAAGAGTAGGACGAAGAAGTACATCGCGGATGAGCTCTCCCTCCGGGCGTCGAGCTGCGTGCACGAACCATCGGAGATGACGCTGGGGTAGGACGGGTGGAAGAGGACGGAGACTCAGGCAACGACGCAGGGTGGTTGTGGGCACACGATCGATTCGGCGGCATCGCATAATGCAGCGAAGGCAATCGTTGTCGAACACTTCAAGCCTTCGTAGGTCAACCGCTCTAAGTGGCCACGTTTCGCAGCCGTAGAGAAGGATAGTCCGAACAATAGCCTGGTAGATGCGCCCCTTCGTAGCCGTGGAAATCTCTCGTCGCCCCCATAGTGACCGCTTGAGACGCACGAATGCGGACTTTCCAGCTCCTATACGGCGTTCGACCTCAGCAGCAGTCTGCCCGGATGGTATAATGGTTGAACCGAGATAGACGAAAGACTGCACGTCCTCCAGACTGCCCCCGTCCAGCGTCAGTGGCTGCCAGTTGATCGGATCAACCAGGGATGGCATAACTTTGGTCTTCGAGGCATTTATGGTCATACCCACATCCCGATATGGAATTTCGCCAAAAAAGTCTATTAAAAAATATTTTTGGAGTTACAAATTGAAGTGCATTCCCAATTTACTCGGTGCTCTATTACAGATTCAATGTGCCAGACTTGGCTAAACATAGGACATATCAATGAGAAAAAGGGTATATATGTGTAGGAGAGAGTGTGTGAGAGAAAGAGAGACGGTTTGTACAAGAGAGACTAACAGGAAATGTGAAAAGACTAAAGAAATAGAGAAATAAAAAAAAGTAAAAGGATAACTATGGACGCAAGTCAATGATTAGCATTGGCTGGACAGATTCCAAGCGATTCTGGCTCTAATTCCGCAGAAAGAAAATTCTCTTTATCTTTCGGAAATAGATAGGTTCAAATGAACAATGAAGAACTACAAGAAAGTATGCAATCTGCCAGTTCAATTGATGCAGACAAGTAGGTAGAAGTGAAGAGCGCGAAAATGAACCCCCACCTCCCTCCAAAAATGGATTGAATGCAGTGAAGCCGAAACGGAGAACTCTGACATACATGCCAAATTTATCTTGCAATAAGGAAAGATCAAAGGTCAAAATTCAGCATTTCATAACTACATCTACTAATAATTATACCATCATACATACAAGCGTATATATATATATATCTATTCAGTGTGAGTGCAATTTCATAAGACATACGTATGTATTTTCACATTGAGAGAAACTGATTGATATCGGCGTGAGTTTTGCATTACACACGTACTTTATCAATAACTTCATTAACCTGCAAACTTGTGCCATGTTCTTAAATAGCAACATCAGATCAAAACTGAAATATGAATGTCATGCATGACGACCAACTCGTTCAGAAATGTCTAAACTGTCAGCCATACACAACAGTTTTCTTAGGTCAAAATAATTGAAAATGGCTTTAAGCAAACGAATACTGTATGTCTGAAAGAAGACAATCCTTCGTTAGACTACATAATCCCAAAGATCTTTACCAAATAAAAACGAACACATCACTTGAATACTTTCGAAAGCAGCCATAACTAAAATTTATAGCACATCTAATTATAAGGGAAAATAATGATATAATCAAGACGTTGCCTTTCCACACGACTTTAGACAAATAGTTAGGAAGGAAACTCCTATCAAGACTAGAAGGGCGATAACCGTTAGTCATTGCGGTTACTTGAGAAACATTATTTTCTGAAAAACTGTTTGAAGAGGAATATTTTATAAACTTCAACCGACAGTAACGCTAAATATTTGGTCAATGAGTGCCTAATATTTCCTGTATAGAAACGGCTATCTTTCACCATTACAAATACAGTAGAATCCCTGACAACCGGACTAAGAAGGCCTTCCGGATATGAGGAACTAGTTATAAAGTCTGGATATGAGGGGTTATATTTCGATTAAAATAACTGGAATCATGTTTAATATTTATATTCAATGTTTTGGTTATAGTGAAAGACACCTTGTATAGGTAATAGACTCTCCCATCTATTATAAGTAGGAGTCAGTAGTAGTTGAAAGAAAGATGTAGTCAGCGACCACAACTCGATTACTCTGTGTAACACTTTATTACAAGTTCCTAACGTTTCTGTACGTTTAACCTATTTAGGACGCATTTAGTCCGAATACAGTTTCCACTAAGGAAATAACTCCACAACAGTTTTATAGCAAACAAAATAAGTTAATATAACGGAATTGATTTTAAGGAAAAATAAATAAATTATATAATGTTAATGAAAATTCATTAAATGAAGTATGCGACGTATGCAAAACAAATAATGTAACGAGGAATTTTTAATCGCTGTTGCAGGATTATTTTTTCTCTTCTAATGTCATTCTCAACTTTTTCTGCATTTACATTCGCTTTTGTTCTTGAAATTTTGTTAAACGAAAGACACTTTTTAACACTGCGTGCGTTATTGCAATCGTCATAGCGGAATGCTGGTTTTCTTTCCATAAAACTGACAACCATTTCAAAAGATTTTCAATTTCACTCCAGGTTTCATCACAATCATGCATCTCGTCGCCATCTTGTTGAAGATGTGTCTCGTTGTCATTTTTTCCTCTTATTCCCATCATCTTTTGCACCAATACAAGCCATTAGGGTGAAATAAGCATAAGCGATTATCTAAAGTAGATTTCCTGAAAAACAGAACTTTCAAATCGGTTATCACCCAAATACTTCAAATATATACATCAAAATCATATCCGGATATGCGGGGTTCCGGATATGAGGTACTCCGGATTCCGGATATGAGGGATTCTACTGCATATATTTTTTCTTTTTAATGTTCTTTCGGAACATTCAATTCTTTCTTTACAAGCATTTGATGTTTCATTTCATTTTTCAGGCTACTGCTTCTATATTTTACAAGTATTTTATCTTACTTTTTAAACAATGATTTTAGTCTTTTTTCTTTTTTCCACGATGTTTTAACTGAGATTCAGTCTATACGTTGTTCCGTATTGTTTAGATTTTATCCGTGTCCGCCCCCTTTGTAGCGTTATGCCTTAGACAAGCGCCTGGTTAGATTTAAGATGCCGCTTCGTGGGTGATCGTTTCAGCTGGATATGGAATAAATGGAGGGATCGAAGTGACTCTGTTGCCAAAAAATCAAGAGGCGGCGAAAACATAGAAGGAATTATTTAAACAGGATGGTTCTTAATACATTTTGCTAATGGGTGAAAATGTATTTTGTGGCACTCGTATGTGTGGGCTGAGCCGCAGGTAAAACGGTTCCTCTTTTACGGAACTTGAATTCCTTTTCCTTGTCCACTTGTCAAGGAATATCATTATTCAAAGCTCTCAACCTACATTCGTCTGAGTATAAAATATTTTAATTGAGACTGATCAGAGATAATACAAAGGTAAGAAATATCACCCCCACGCCAAGCCTGCTTTGAGCTTTTCATACCCATTCAAAGTGTCAGTCTTCAAACATGCAGTTCGGTTAATGAGCGTCATCATATACCACTACATTTTTTGGGACACGTATAACAATTTTCTAATCTCCTGAACTTGAATATTTGTTATGGTGACCTATCTACATTAGAATAAACTTTTCCTCCTTCATAAATACTAACCTGCGAGACTTCCTAGTGAGGCAGTCGGAACGCAGTCTTCTGACTGTTTGCGACTTCTGACGAACTCTCTACTTTGGCAGAGAGCAACCCGGACGAGGCTTTGCCGAAGGGCAAAGTTTCGTCCGGGGAGGTAAACAGATCCTGAAACCGGTTATGCGGGTTCTAAGGGAATATTTTTGGCCGAGCCTACGGGCTCGGAGAAATCCACGGCCTTGTGCCAATACATTCCTGGTGAGGGGACTGTTAAATATACAGTCCTAACGCAGTTTCTGACTGTGTGCGACTTCTGTCGAATTCTCCTCTTTGGCAAAGAGGAACCCGGACGAAGCTATGCCGAAGTGCAGAGTTTCGTCCGGGGAGGTAGACAAACCCAAACCTGCTAATGCGGGTTCTGCGGGGATAATTTGTGCCGAGCCTACAGACTGGGAGAACCCACGGTAAACTCGGCCATGTGCCACATACATCCCGCGTGGGGGGACTGTTAAGTATCGGCAGTCGGGACGCAGTCTCTGACTGTGCGCGACTTCTGTCGAACTCTCTGCTTTGGCAGAGAGGAACCCGGACGAGGCTTTGCCGAAGGGCAGAGTTTCGTATCGAGGAGGTAGACAGACCCTGAACCCGTTTATACGGGTTCTAAGGGAATATTTTTGGCCGAGCCTCCGAGCTCGGAGAATCCACGGTAAACTCGGCCTTGTGCCACATACATCCCGCGTAAGGGGACTGTTAAATATTGGCAGTCGAGACGCAGTGTAACCTGACAGTTCGGACGGACACTTCTATCTGCTGACTAATAACACTCTTATTTTGTATATATGTTCTGTTATTTCAATATACTTGTTCAACCTACCTTCTTCTTTCCGTGTCTTTCTTTCTGGCTCCTAACAGGCCACAGCAATATTATAGTCTTATAAAATAATAGTACAGAGCGTTCAACTTTCGCCTTTGCCATGTGTAATTGAGAACAGTCGGGATTGAAAGATTTTCGTCTGTACGTTTCTGTTAAGCGATATAATTTGAAAGCTTTAATATTCTCATAGTCTGGAGTTAGAATGCTTCTAAGATAGTGAATTCTAAGATCCATGATGCGGACAGTCTTAGCTACATTTGCATTTTTGAGAATCTATCTTTGATGATGGATGTGTGCGGAGTGTAGCGGTTATCGGCGGCGAAAAAGGAATCGACGTCTCGAGTTCTAATTCCAGACGAGGAAAGTCCGTTCACGTTTGCACAATTAGGTATGAATTCATCCCTTCCTCACAAGCTACGAGAGAAATAACAAAGCAGTTCTTCAGCTTTGGTTAAAAAAGAAGAGGAGAGCGGTAAATTCGAAATCAGTTATTTGAGGGGATTGTAATCCTACTTCATAAAAACCGACTTGGTACTAAAGCTATAGCAGCAACACCTAGAGTTGTGAATCTGTGGCCTTAGTATGGTGAGGATATGGTTCTATACTTCACAGAGTCGAAAGGATTAAGAAGAATCTAACAGAGTCCTCTCAGGAAAAATGCCGTTGGAAAAGTTATGAAGCCAACTTATCTCTTTCTATTCTATATGTAAAATAGTCGGTGTGGCAGAGATCTCTAACGAAAAATAGAACCATTAAAAAAGGTATATATGAAATTTAAAAATAAATTTAAATTACCAACCAATATGATTGGTTACCCAAGATTCCCAGAGATGGTATTCCATTGAGGCCTCTAGTCAGCTGCAGATTCGTAGTGGTTATGGTCAACTCATTAACAGAGAAGTCCACATCCTATTTTAGAAACTCAGAAGACTCAGTGAATCTTATCTAAGGGGCTCCCAACCATAACAATCGAATGCTAAGCTTGGATGTGGCTAGTTCCTACTGATGAGTCCCTGCCAGTGATTCGAAACCAAATGAAATCAGACCCCTAACATTCCAGTAGATAATCTGATGGAAATATTGACGCTCTGTATACAGTCAACATATACTAACAGAAATAAGGCTTGGCTATGGGTTCCCCGTCGTCACCAGTGATGGCAAATATATACCTGAAATAAATAGCTTTAAAAACGGTACCATTAAAACCAAAAGTATAACTGAGATACGTGGATGATATTCTTCATAATCTGGCCACTCGAGGAAGCTGTGCAAATACTGCTGAACCATAGGAACTCAATATGACCTTCGATCAAGTTTACAACTGAAGAAAAAAATAATGATTATATATACTACTAATAAATATACATATATAGATTGATATAAATATATATATATATAGTGTTCTTTACATTTTGGTACAATTCTGAGTTTCATGCACGGGGCAGTCATCAGACACAGACTGAATACATTTTCTCAATTTAAACATTATTTCAGTGGATACCCATATATAAGTAAACTTCTATCTGCTGACTAATGGCACTCTTAATTTGTATATATGTTCTGTTATTTCAATTCACTTGTTCAACCTACATTCTTCTTTCCGTGTCTTTCTTTCTGGCTCCTAACAGGCCACAGCAATATTATAGTCTTGCTCGAGCCTACGAGCACGGAGAACCCACGGTAAACTCGGACTTGTGCCACATACATCACGCGTGGAGCGGCGGGGGCTGTTAAATATTGGCAGTTGAGACGCAGTGTAAGCATGTTTATTTATTAAACAGTATATTTATTTATTTTCCTCGACCGGCCAGAATATTCGAGAAATCTTATTAAAGAAAAACATGCGTTATCCGGTAGAATTCGAAACTGCTTTTCCGTTTGCAGTCATTAGCTCCGACGTGCCTTAAGCAACTCAGCCATGGAGAGCATCGTCGATCAGTCAAAGACGAAAAGGGTCTTATAAAAGATATAAATAGATAAATATACAGTTTAATAAATAAACGAAGCGTCTACTCAAATATGGGTATCCAATAAAATAACGTTTACAGTGATACTATTTGTTGGATTGATAAATAAATATATATATATATATATTACTTCTTGAGAAATTGCTTTATGAATACATATTTTTATGAAATGGACAAAGTCCGACAATTATTTTAAGACATAAAAAAATGTCTTAAAATAATTGTCGGACTTTTTCCATTTCATAATGTGTGACGTCATTTGTTTACATTTGGATACGCATCGAGCAGATATGAATGGACGAGAGAAAATCATGGAGAATTGTAGTTTAAAAACAGTAAAATCAACCTTGCTAACTGAAACTATTCTCGGTAAAGCACGTCAGGCTATATGACGTTTCCGTATAGAATACAGGTTCGATTCCTGTCGGAGGACGAATATTTTCTATGAAAATTTCTCGGATATTCAGGCCAGTAAATGTTGTTTAATACTGATTATTATAAACAGAGTATTTACTTAAATATTTGTATCTATAAAAAGAATGTATAAACATAAAAATGTCTTGAAAATAATTGTCGGACTTTGTCCATTTCATAATGTGTGACGTCATTTATTTACATTTGGATACGCCATGAGCAGATATGAATGTACGTGAGAGAATCATGGAAGATTGAAGTTTAAAGACAGTAAAATCGATCTTGCTAACCGAACGCTCCTATGTGGCCCAAGCGGTTAAACGTACGTCAGGCTATATGACGGTTCCTGTCGGAGGACGCATATTTTCTATGAAAATTTCTCGGACATTCAGGCCGGTAAATGTCGTTAATACTGTTTATTATAAACAGAGCATTTGCTGAAATATTTGTATCTATAAAAAGAATGTATAAACATAAAAATGTCTTAAAACATATGTACATTTCTGTAAAAATGGTTTTAATATAAAAACAAATAATATTTTGAAGAACTCACTTAAATTCACCCAATTACAAACATGTAAATATTTACATATCTTGCCACACAAGAAATGTAAGCAAATATACAAATTCCTATATATCCTAGTTCAAAATATTTTACGTATGCTAATATACATGTGTTCATATAACAGTACTCGATGTAATAAAAGAGAGCTGTAAAGTATATATTAATATGTATGCATATCCCTCACTGAAAGCATGGCTTGGAGTTTCATGCAAAACGCAATCTTCAGGTGCTGATTATAGACTGACCGTCAGATAATTTAAAATTTCAATAAAAACAACTTATTATTATAATGTCCGGGCAAAAATATATTATATTAGGATTAAAGTTTTTTCATTTTAAGAAATATATTTGGCATTTAAAATAAACGAGATTTATATATATATATATATATATATATATATATATATATATACCTAGTCAAACCTAGTCAAACCTAGTGACCCAGACAAACCTACCAAGGTTTCACCTAAGCGGATCGTCAGGGAAAGCTGATATATATATATATATATATGTTTATACACACGCGCACTCACACACACACACACATATATATATATGCAAATCTGAATATATGTTATATATATATATTTTAATGCAATTTATATACACATATTTTACATTTATTCAATATATACATATATACACAAACATACAAATCACGTACATACATTTAAATACATATATATATATATATATATATACATATATGCATTCAAATAAATATACATGCATTTATACAAAATTACATATATAAACATGCATACGTATAAGCAAAACTACACAGATACATACTAGCCACTGCGCATATATATATATATATATATATATATATATATATATATATATATATATATATATATATATGTATATATATATATATATATATATGTATATATATATATATATATATGTATATATATATATATATATATATATATATATATATAAACAAATATGACGTAAAACAAAAATATTTTATTTTGGATGAAGATGTCCAACTTTTGGAAGATTGGCCAACAGAAAGATCTGGTCTTAATATAATTGAACCATTGTAGTAGGAACTGAAGGAAGAAGTACCAACAAAAAATTTGCAGTCCCCAAGAGCTTTGGGATTACTGCCAAGAAGAATGGAAAAAGTCCCCAATGCAAAAATCTGAACTTTCTTGCATTCAATGTCACATCAAACTGCGGCAATTATTCAAGCCAAAGGCAGCAGCACTAATTACTAACTCCATACGTTGAAGTTTTCTGCTTTCTGTCATAATAAAGATCATTTTTTTTGCAAAATAAAAGTCTTTTTTAACTTAAGAAAATATTGTTGAAGTTGAACATATCGCTGATGGTCCAATAATTTTGCACAGTTTTTTTTTAGCATCACTATATTTAAAATGTTCTATCTTTCACTACACGATTAAGTATATATATATATATATATATATATATATATATATATATATATATATATATATATATATATATGTATATATATATATATATATATATATGTATATATATATATGTATATATATATATATATACTTAATTTTGTTAATTAGCACTCTCTGCCATGAGTGTCTCCTGAGCCATCATTGGATAGAATTTAGTATTAAAAAGTCTGTTTATTTAATGGTAGTCAGTTATGTGCCATGTGTAATACACGCTTAAGCGATCATGTACCTTTCGATGCGTGACTGACGAGTCAGATTTTTTTCCCACAGTCGGTTACCATTTCTTTCTGCGTCGGACCAGTAAGTATATATATATATATATATATATATATATATATATATATATACTTAATTTTGTTAATTTTATTGACAAATCGAGAGTGATTAAGAGTATGTTTGTCTCTGATATATATATATATATATATATACATTTAATTTTGTTAATTTTATTGACAAATCGAGAGTGATTAAGAGTATGTTTGTCTCATATTATATATACTTAATTTTGTTAATTTTATTTACAAATCGAGAATGATTAAGAGTATGTTTTTCTCAGTGCGTTTATATATATATATATATATATATATATATATATATATATATATATATATAACTTAATGTCTATTTTAGTCTTTCTTGTTTCCTATCTGCAGAATTGAAAGAATTCTTATTTCGTATTTCCGTTAATAATTTTCAGTGAATCCTTATTTTCATCTTCGCGGACCCGGAATTTTTTTTTTTTTTTGGTGGAGGTAGTTTGTTGCCAAGGAAAACTCATCTATGGAGGCTGTCCAAGTTGCATCAGTAATTTTCCTGGAGATGATGAGAGCGTAGAACTGATTGGGATTGGCTCACTCTCACGTTGCTCGGTGCCAAACAGCAAAATGCCATCTGTAATGGGAGACTTTTTGCCGGAGAACCTGCCTATTTGCCTGTAGCGCTGCATTTGGAAACAAATGCTAAAATGAAAGAAAAATGCGCGCCCTTCAGTAAAGGGCAATTAGGAATTTTGCGATGGAGCTGCAGATGGAATTTCTAACTGGAAATGCATACGAAATATGGTTTCTGAAAAAACAAATGAGCAGAAAAGCTTACATTTAATGTTTGTACATGGTGATATAGATAGTTTAAAACGATGCGAGTTTCTGAAAACGGGTTAAAAAATCAGAGAATTTATAACTTTTACTGTTTAGAGGCCGACGACATATTCGCGGATGCTACTTAACTAACAGATACATTAGATTATGGTACATATCCAAGATTGATCTTCAAAAATTTAAATCCAATGTGAATCGTTATCTTTTGGCTGATTGATTACTCTTCTTTTTTTTCATCGCTCATTAATAATGTTTCTCTTTCTTTATTCTTTCACACTCGGTTACACCTTGTGTCTTAGTGGCTTTATTGCCTTGCTTTGATGAAATAATAGAAAAATATATAGACATTTGGATGCATTATTTCACCTCTGATTGACACCGTATTGCGTATCTCAGAACGGCAGATGTCACAAATGACTCAAAATATCAAGGCTGAAATATTTTCATTATTATTTGTTTAATTGTTTTTTGTTGAATTGTTTTTTGTTGAATTTTATCGCAATTCTAACATTATGTTAATATTTTACCGCCATGTTTATGTTATAATGAATAAATGATTACATATATATATATATATACCGGTGTGAGTGCAAAATTTTCCAAATCCCCTAACAGCATAATTGGTCATCTCACAAAAGGTTTAATATGTAAAAAATTACTATAGTAATTGAGATTCTTGGTTTCCAGGTTTTCAGAATAGACGTTTACCCATCTTGATAGCATTTGTCGTAAGAATCAATGAAAAACCCTTTCAGTTATTCAGCTAAAAATTTGTTTTGTGTCAGTCCCACTGTCTTTCCAACCGTGAGAGGAAAAAGATCATTCAGGCCTTCAGTAATGGTACCAAAATTCATACCATGACTTCTATCTTCAAAGTCCGTTCAAGAACCACCAAGAGAACAGTGAATAAGTTTAAAAAAGAGGCAACAGAAGAGAGGAAAACTGGATCAGGAAGAGGGATCATCATTTCAACTTAGAGCTGAAGAAATCAATGAAAAAAAGATCAATCTATAAAACGTTTGGCACGTGAGAGAAGAGTTTCAGCTGTGACAGTCCAAAGAGTAGTGAAGAAAGACTTGAAAATGAAATCGTTCGTGAAACGTTTGAGTCACGTTGTTACTACAGGACAGAAAGTCAGAAGGTTAGAAAGGGTGAAGATCTTCTTGAATAAGTTGAAAAATTATCCTGGAACAATATATATATATATATATATACCCAAGTTTAGGATTGGTATATACGGAATGAAATCCAATAACCAACAATCAATATTCTTTTGTCAAATTTTTCGAATCATCCTATACTTGTTTTTTGATTGGCCACTCTGGCTTACGTAACAGCGTTTACTCTTAGCTAAGGATCGTTGATTAATTTGAAACTTTTAAAACCATTTATTCTATACTCTATATTATCACTTGACAAGACACAAGAAGTGTTGAAACAAAATGGCTACTTTTGTCGTGATTTTATAACATATTTATGTTGTAATATTCAAATAAATAATTATATATATATATATATATATATATATATACGATTCTTCTGTTAAGCTTGGAGACTAATTCTTATTGCTCAATGTTATAAAAACCTCGGAGAATTCTAAAATGCAACGATTCAAAGTTTAATGTAAAAAATGGTCAATTTTGCTGTTACAGGATTTGGACAATGTTGCTGTTACACCCTATATATATATATATATATATATATATATATATATATATATATATATATATATAATAGATACAAAAACCGTAAACTCTGTCTGAAGGAGAAAATAGATATAATCAGTTTTCCAGACCTACAAAAAATTAAAAATTAGCGAGAAGGTCTTATCTCAAAATGTAGACATAAGGACAAATTTTTACTACTTTATCCCATAAATATAGCACACCTATATATATATATATATATATATATATATATATATATATGAATGAAGGAATATAGTTTTAAGGTGTGCTATATTTATGGGATAAAGTGCTCAATGTCAGAGATAGAGCGTATGTAAATATAAATATAAAAGTGAACATTGAAGTCAACACTCAGAGGCGACAGACTGTTTCATGCTAGGCGCAATCGTCAAGCGGCCTGACGATTGCGTCCAGGATGTCACCCCTGTGTGTTGACTTCAATCTTCACTTCTATCTCTCTATCTATCTATCTATCTATCTATCTATCTATCTAAGTGAACATTGAAGACAACACTCAGAGGTGACAGACTGTTTCATGCTCGACGCAATCGTCAGGCCGCCTGACTATTGCGTCTAGCATGAAACAGCCTGTCACCTCTGAGTGTTGTCTTCAATGTTCACTTATATATATATATATATATATATATATATATATATATATATATATATATATATATATATATATATGATAGTTCTATCCTTCATGAGATTCGAATCCTTAGTTGTGTTTAATTAATGATGAACACGTCACTTTCGTTTCTGATCGATTTTAACACGATTTTTATTTTAAGCTTGGCGAATAATTCTTATTGCTCCATGTTATAAAAACCTCGGAGAACTCTAAGATACAACGATTCGAAGATTAGTTTAAAAACTGGACAATTTTGCTGTAACACGATTTGGACAATTTTGTTGTTACACCTTATATGTATACATATATGTAAAATAGATGGGTTAGTTAATAAAACAAGACAAACGAAAGGCTATCAATATAATCAGTACGAAAAAAAGATTAATTAAATATTAATTATTAACCATATGACAAAAATGAAGCACGGAGAGAAAAGTTTTAAGTCCGGAATTTTCGGACACGTTTGTGTCCTTCAACAACGGGCCGAGATATAAACATAGATATGGGAATTACTCACCGTCAGATGTTTTTGTGGACGGTGTATTTTCTGGTGGATATTCTAATTATATATATATATATATATATATATATATATATATATATATATATATATATATATATATATATATATATATCAGAGAGCACTTGCTTCTTTATTAAGCTTTTTCAGTTGCGCAGGCCGATAGACGTGATACCCACAGTTTAAAAATAGCATAAAAGATGGGACGTCTATTTCAAACACGGGTATCCACTAAGAATAAAGTCTGAAGAGGAAATTGAATATAGAATAGACTTCCATAGGGATCCTTGTTTCAACATCGTCAGATGCTGTAAAACCGAAATATTAACTTGATAACTTGAGCCATGTTCTTAAATAACCTCGTTATAATCGAGACTCTCCTAGGGATATTATGCATGGCTGACAACTCGTTCAGAAATGTCTAAACTATCAGCTATATACCATCATTTTCTCAGATTAATGTTTAAAAATGGCTCCAAGCGAATAAATCCTGTCAGTCGTAAAGAAAACAACCCTTGATCAGATCATATAGACTGGCGCCACAAAACGATAAACCAAGAACTTTATCAAATAGCAAAAACTACACCACTTGAAGACTTCCAACAGCAGTAACAACTAAAACTGATAACACATGCGATTAGAAGAGAAAAATAATGATATAATGAAGAGTTTTACATTGGATATAAAAGATTAAGAATAAAAATCTTATCAATAAGAGAAAGATCCATACTAATAAAATTTTAGGAAGGTTACTGCCATTGATACTATTAAGATTGATGGCAGTTGTCTTGAAAAAAGCAATTCCTGAAAAATTTGCTTTTAAAGAGAGATGTTTTATGTTGAGGGATCTCCACTTTTTACACAAATGGACTCACCCAAGGTATACATATACTACTGCCAGTGAATACCCGGCAGTACGTCGAGTCAAGTCGGACAGTAGGAGTAATAGAGCAGAGTCGGTCGGTAGAATAACGTAGCGGCAAGAGTTACAGTAGCGAACACTTAGACTCAGTAAGCAGTCATACAGCGATACGGCGATACCAAAGACTATGCATATATTTTCCTACTAACCCGCATTCCTGAAACTACTAACCTGTATTACCAGTTTGTATTATTACGTTAATACATTTATTTCCTATATTCATTCTTGGCGTTTGTTATTATTTGATAGCGGATTTCATCCCGGAATCCACAACATTTTATAAATTTCAACCGGAAGTAACGCTAACTGTTCGATAATTTAATGGCGAATATTTCCTCATAAGGAAACGGTGAATTTTTCCGCATTACCATTACTATCGCAGAAACCAGACCACTAATACGTCTATAAAAGATTCAATATCTTCCATGGCATCGTGCTTATAGTAGCTTACTAAGCAGTGCGTATCACTCTTAACTATATACGAGATATTGTCCATGCCCTGCAGTAAACAGCAGTACTTGACGTATTAGAAATTAAACCGTGATATTCTCGATGTTATGAGTGTAAATTGAAAACAAAACATTCCGTACCCCTGAGCAAAGGCTTAAAATAACCCCACTATTATGGCTTATGGCTTTCCACGGCTTCTTGTTTCTCGTGACCTTTTACGACCGGTCTTTGTGTTTGCGGACATTGTCTTGGTCTACCATCCATTTATTCAAAGTATGTTACTATTCGTTTGCCACTGATTATCTTTTATTTAACCTGACCTGTGAATATAAAATTCTCAAAGACTTCTTTACTCGTGTCTCCAGCGTTTCAGCTGTCTTTTTTTATTTGTTAGTATCAGTTTCTTGGTATTATACATTCTCCTTAGAACTTCCGCGTTTTACAAATGCTCTGTCTATGGTATTCCCTGAATACTTGAATGAAACCTATAAACAATTTTTCGTTCAATATTGTAATAACATGATGCAGGGTAAAAATCTTCTGCTCAAACTATTAAGAATAACCTTTGAAGATTCCAATGTTTTCAATTTACTATTATTCAAGTTATATTACAAATTAATAACATAATGTTCAATGTTAGATATTCGTAATTTAAAGTCTTGCCATCCATGTTTGAGTCATGGCTTGAGGCTTTCAATAATAGTTTAATCAAATTACATGCGAAAAGCGTTTATTCATCAGAGTATATCTCTCCCTTTCTATTAACTCTCGTCATCTTTGAGTCAGAATCTCAATTTCACGCTTATACAATTTTTCATAAATTGTTTACAAACCAAAGATTCCCAGCACCCGTTCTCAACCTCAGTAATATTGTTGAACTTCCGTGCGCGCAGGAAATGAACCATGGCTCGGGAAAGTTGTTAAACTGATTTTGAAGGATTTGGACTGTAGGTAGGTTGTGGCAGCAGTTCACTCGTCAAGTTCCACATGTTTTTGTTTAGTCACAGTGCCAATGTATACTGGGGCATTGTCATGCAGTAGGAGTACGCGTCTCCGATTGGCCTGGCTAGCGGACTTTCAGATAAGTTTCAAATACGTTGCCGTTGTAGAACATAACATTCAGCCCTCACAGTATGGCCATCTGGGACATGGTCGAATTACAACACTCTCACGAGATTCCACGAGGCACACAGCATGACCTTCTATTCAAAACATCCTTGTTTGACAACAGGTTCTAACGGAGCCAGAACCTTCTTTTGTTAACAATTACGAAAACCCTATGAACTGAAGATCTTGTTTTTCTTACTCTCATACAACATCACACAGTAACCGTCTACATAGAGTGGTTCCTGGAATTTTTGTCTGGTGAACATTAGTATTAAAGGATGAACAAAAACGTAAATTATTTATAATTCAACGTCTGTTGACAGAGGACGGTAAGTGCGACACCGAGATTCGCAGACGTATTGGGATGGCTAAGGACGCATTCCAAAATCGGGGCAGAGTACTACGAAACAAAGAAAAGGGTACTGAGCTGTTACATAACATCGTTCGTTACGGCAGCGAATGCTGGGCGATTTCGTCAAGGATAAAGACGAGACGGAGATATGGTTCTACAGAAGGATGATGAGGATTTCGTGGACTGAGCGTGTGAGCAACGATGGGGTCTTGGAGAGAATGCAGACAAGGAGGAGGAAGAGGCAGCTGAAGTTTAATGAGGAAGGAAGGCCTTGAGAATCCGATACCCATAGGTCGTTTAGAGGGTAAGAGAAACAAGGAAAAGCAGCGCGTGACATTCCTGGCGGGCACGAGCAGGTGAATGACATGGTCTGGGGGAGGTGGCAGAGGGAAGGAACTTGTTGAGAGCTGCAAGGGATAGAAAGAGGTGGAGAGCCATGATCGCCTACGCCCTGGAAGGACATGGCACATAATAAGAAAGAAAAGAATATTTAATTACAATGTTTTAGTAAATGAACTTCAGTATTTGTATAATGGCGATGCCAAAGTCGATTAGTATTATTTTGGACACACGTGCGTATATATGTGTTTGCGGATTTGTGTGTCTGTAATTGCAGGAAGGTAAAAAAAAAGTCAGTTATTGTCCGAGAGAATAGAAATTGTGGTAGACTTTGAAATTAAAATGAATCTTGCTATGCACAGAGCAGAATCTGCCCAGGACAATGGGATGCGCAAAATCCTTTTGGGAGCTTTAACCCGATCTCCTAATCTATGCACGAAGAACAGATGCATAAGAAGTCATCTGTGCTAATAGCAAGCCTAGTAAAATCTAATTAGCAGTTGACTTAGAAGATAACATTCTATCTATTGTTTACTCAGGGAAGAAAAAGACTTGTTAATTTTAACGCTCCAAAAACAAAACCTCTCTCTTGTTTGCCTTTCATCAGCATATCTGAGACTAAGACGGGTTTATGGCCATATCATGTCGAAACACCGGTTCTCACAAGACAACCAAAGTTAAGCAACGCCGAGCCTGTTCAGTATCTAGACGGGTAACCGCCTGAGAATACCAGATTCGTAAGCGTGAATCTGTGGGTGGAGTAATGATAACGGCTAAAAGAAAACATTATGAATACATAAAAATACATTATAGTAAAATTACTAAGAATACATTCTGCAGTTGAAGGCATACGATTGCCTTCACGATTTACTTAGTCTAAGCCATAAATTTGTGTTGAAAATATTTAGATTTCGGTATTAAATAACACATCATTCATATCAAATAACCAACATGAAAGAACTTTCATGAGATTAAATCATATAATATCCTACAATTTGTTAAATATATCAAAATGTATTCCAAAATATTACTTCAACAAACTCCAACATAAAACACACATATCATCAAATTTAGTAATTATGTCCATACAAAAATGTATATACACAAAAACTAAGAATTATCTACCATGTATTCAACTGTGAAAGCAGAATAACATATTTTTATTGAATCAGAGCTCCCAAGAAAATTAAATTTCGGTATTAAGTGACCTATAAGGAGTTGATATGTCGCTAAGCAAACACAAACAAATCAGTTTTTTGTGTGTGGATAACGCAAAATTTGGAGAAGTTTGAATGCAAAACCAATGACTGTAAAAGTTCAGAAATTCTGAAAGCTGACAATTTCCCCCCCAAAACACTAGAAGGTTGTGTGCACTCTAAATTCGCTTTTGTCGACATAATCTGAGCAGGCAGGGCCAAAGCTTCGTACATGGCTGTGTCATTTGTGCGTCTCTTTTTAAGATCTGTCTATACCCACTATATTTTACCGTTTGACTTCTCGACAAATAAACTGTTGTATTATTTATAGTTTTTACTTTTCTCACTCACAGTGAATATTCATAAAGTTCACAGCAGAAATATTAAAAATACTCATAAATATTGTCCCGTGTCTGGGCAGCGTTTGGCCTCTTGTAAACGCCGGTTTTAACGCTGGAATGTACAGTCTGTATATATTACCATTCCTAAATCAGTCACTAAATGTACCTTTAAAATCGACCACTACTTAAATTGTAGAAGTCATTGTTTGGCCTCTAGTACAGCCGGTTTTAACGTTGGAATGTACAGTCTGTATATATTACCATTCCTAAATCAGTCACTAAATGTACCTTTAAAATCGACCACTACTTAAATTGTAGAAGTCATTGTTTGGCCTCTAGTACAGCCGGTTTTAACGTTGGAATGTACAGTCTGTATATATTACCATTCCTAAATCCGGAAAATTCCAAATTATGAAACCTTTATCGTCCAAAGGTTTCCGAAAAGAGATTTCTACAGACCTTTGTCTCTTCTGTTAGTATATGTCCAAAGAAGAGACAGTGTTCATGTCGGTGTACATTAGTGTTACACCCCCATTAATATATATATATATATATATATATATATATATATATATATATATATATATATATATATATATATATATATATATAACACTAATTCGTTCAATAGGTCAGTCACTAAATATACTTTTAAAATCGACCACTACTCAAATTGTAGAAGTCATAACATAATTTACCTCCTAGAATGCCCACTATGCCGGAAACAATATGTGGAATATCTGAATGTCCCTTTCACTACAGAATTAATAATTATCGCAATCACATCACGTCGGCTCCCGAGGAGAGATTATTATCTGTAGAACAAGTATTCCGCCTAGAAAAACATGATTGTAAAAGTGTTGTAACCTAGAAAAGTTTACTGAATGAGGAATAACCAAAACGGAGGTTGAAAATGAAATGGTCATCTTTATAACATCAACAAAATACAATACTCGCCAGCAGCGTTAAATAGGTAAACTACTAATAGTGGTGGACTCCTTAAACAGCATATTGCGATATTTACCTGCCTCCCCACGAGGTAGGATGTGGCACAAGGCCAAATTTAATGTGGGGTATCCGAGCCCGGCAGCTCGGGCAAAAGTTGCAACTAAGAAAATCATACGCGGGATTGGGTATCTGTCTACCTCCCCGGACCTTACTCTGCCTTTCGGCATAGCCTCGTCCGGGTTCCTCTCTGCCCAAAGGCAGAGAGTTCGACACGGCAAGACCGTCCCACGATGGCAGCATATTGCCCCCCACTTACAATAGTATCCAACGTATTTATGAAGATTGGGATATACCCATTAATGTTCATAGGCACGGGATATAATAATAAGAAAGCAGAAGAATAGATAAAAGGTAAAAGAATATAAAAGATGAAGAAGAAGAAAATAAAAGAAAGAGACAATGGCAAAATAATATATAAAATGAGGAAGAAGTGTTGTAACCTAGAAAAGGTTACCGAATGAGGAATAACCAAAACGGAGGTTGAAAATGAAATGGTAATCCTTATAACATCAACAAAATACAATACTCGCCAGCGGCGTCAATTAGGTAAACCACTGCGACTGGTGGATTACTTAGGCAGCATATTAACCCCACTTCAATAGTATCCAACGTATTTATGAGGAATGGGACATACCCATTAGTATTCATAGATACGCTATAAAGCAATAAGAAAATAGAGAAAGAGACAAAAGGCAAAAGATTATAAAAGAAGAAGAAGAAGAAGAAGAAGAAGAAGAAGAAGAAGAAGAAGAAGAAGAAGAAGAAGAAGAAGAAGAAGAAAAAGAGACAATGGCAGATGAATATAAAAAATGAGGAAGAAGTGTTGTAACCTAGAACCGGTTACTGAATGAGGAATAACCAAAATGGAGGTTGGAAATGAAATGGTAATCTATAACATCAACAAAATACAATACTTCCCAGCAGCGTGAAGTAGGTAAACCATTGCTAGTGGTGAAGTCCTTGGCATATTATACTCCCTTACAAGAGTGTCCAACGTATTTATAAGGATTGGCACATACCCATTGGTGTTCATAGGTACGGAACATAACACTATCTATCTATCTATCTATCTATCTATCTATCTATCTATCTATCTATCTATCTATCTATCTATCACTGTCTCTTCATATCTATCTATCTATCTATCTATCTATCTATCTATCTATCTATCTATCTATCTATCTATCTATCTATCACTATCTCTTCATATCTATCTATCTATCTATCTATCTATCTATCTATCTATCTATCTCAAACTGTTCCTATCTATCTGTTGTAACATAGGAAGGTTTACTGAATGAGGAATAACCAGAAGAGAGGTTGGAAATGAAATGGTAATCTTTATAACATCAACAAAATACAATACTCGCCGGCGGCGTCAAGTAGGTAAACCACTTACTACCCCCACTTACAATAGTGACCAACGTATTTATGACGATAGGGACATACCCATTAGTGTTCATAGGCACGGGATGTAACAAAATCCCATGCCAAATTCACTATAATTGAAAAATAGAAATAGACAGAAAAGATAACATAAGAAACATTTTAGACGAACATGAAGACAAATGGATTCTGCGCCTCAAAACACTAAATGAAGACGGGCTTAACCACAAATTTAACAACATAGATAGAATTAATATATAACCCCATGAATAAATCCCTACCCCCATTTCTCACCCACGCAAGACAGACATGCTTGCGGAGGTGATGAGGTCTCACACTTATACACATACCCATATTAATGTATACACTTACACACATCATACACACTCTCCAAGAACAAATGATAACAAACACTTAACACACACAAACACACAAATCCTCTTCCCAGCAACCAATAAAACTGTCAAAATGACCAAGGGAATTCTGAGTTGCATAAATCTCCACAGACTTTATCTTAAAAAACCCTAAAAGAGGCCGTTTGACCAACACAAGGACTGAACAAAATTAACGATAAAAAACAAATGAAAACTACAGATCATTTTCATAGTAACAAGTAGGAATTTGTTTTCTGGTGATGGCCATGCTGGCCGAAACTAGTCGAACCTAATTGAAATAATAAAACCAAAAAATATTAATATACAACAAAGTGTGTATGAAAATTTTAATTTTTTAATATTTTTTATTGTTCAAAACATTCCTAGGAAGCGACAACCAGACACCAGCACATATGATTTGATTATAGCGGTGACGGCTTTGTGTAGAACGAACCAAACATTTTGAAGGGCTGAATACAGAGACCTGGTGCACTACGTGCTACAAGGCCCCCAAACCACCCTCAGCAGGTTTTGAATTCAGAGTTGTCCTACTTCTAGACCAGTTTCCATCCAAGGCTATAGAAACCAGTCAGTCCTGCTATTTACCCATAGCTCTCCGATTCCTCAATCCGAGCCGCTATCCATACTCCACCGTGTCTCCCATATATATATATATATATATATATATATATATATATATATATATATATATATGGTGAACTCTTCCCCCATCGTATTCGACGTATGAGGGTCAGGCAGCTCAGTTCTTAGGAACCGACAGATAGACACCACCACATATGATTTGATTATAGTTTTGAAGGCTTTGTGCAGAACCAACCACACATTTTGAAGAGTCGTATACAGAGACTTGGTGCACTACGTGCCACAAAGTCCCAAAATGACCCTGCGCAACTTTTGAATACAGAGTTATCCTTCTAGAAAGATTTGCCATCGAAGGCTATAGAAAACACTGTCCTGTTATGTACCCATAACTATATATATATATATATATATATATATATATATATATATATATATATAAAAGGCAGGATATGTGTGTGTGTGTGTAACGAATGCACGGCTGCAATTTTCGACGGATTTGCACCAAAATTTACATGCACATGCTCCAAGTTAGCGAAAAAGGCCAAGACCGACTTTGCATTTCTCAACTCCCATCAATAGTGGAAATAATCGATTTTTTCATGCTCTACGGCAGTTTTCATGTAGTTTGCGGCCATTTTCTACTGGCCAGAGTGAGAGCCTATAGCTGGGTGCCACGAATAGGCAGGAAGATTCTATTGGCCAGCGTGAGAGCCAACAGCTGACTGACACGAATGTTAAATAGCATGCAAGCATGCAAAAAAAATCGATAGCTGCATTCGTCACAAGTGGGAAAAAATTAAATCTGCATGGCACTTTACTCCAATTGGCTCATTCGCTTGCTTAAACTCAACGTTGATTCTGATTCCACAGAACTGGGTTGGGTGTGAAAAATTATTTGTTGTTAAAATTATTTTTTCATTCGGTTTTTCCAGTTACGAGTCCATTTTTAAAGCTGATCGTTTTGTGTTCATTTTGTTTAGTTCTTTTTTCGTAACAGTTTTAATGTTTAGTATAGAGCTTAGAAAAAATTCGCAGTGTGTGATAGGCAAGAAGTAAGGCATGTAGGAACATCAGCACGGCAAAGGGCACTCCTTTAAAGGCAAGGAAGGGCAAAAATATTTTAAGTCAAGTGATAGCGATTGCTGTATGAGTCGTCCCATTTTTGAATCAAGCACGGGCAATGCCGGGGCATGCTGCTAGTATATATATATATATATATATATATATATATATATATATATATATATATATATATATATGTAGTAATAGAATTATAGCATATCGCGTACATAGTGCAAGTGTTAACGAAACAGTGCTCAATGTAATGAAACAGAGCATATATATATGTGTGTGTGTGTGTGTGTGTTAATATGTACTAGAGGTGTGAGATAGTATGTGTATTTATTAATATATATATATATATATATATATATATATATATATATGCACATTTCATTAAAAACGACTGACAAGGTGCTTTTATTAAGTTTTTTATATAATTTCTCGTGCGATCTAATAATGTTTTTCTTTTCAGATGATAAATTATATAAAAATTGTCCGATTGTTCTTTTTATCCGAGCGCTTTCGGCTATACATTTAGCCATTTTCAAGGATTATATTTCAACTGTTAGAATTAGAAATAGTTTTTTGTATGTATCAGTTGAAATATAATCCTAAACATTTCTATCTATCTATCTATCTATCTATCTATCTATCTATCTATCTATTGGATAGTGAAGAGGAAAAACCGAATGGCCTGCTTCCATAATCGTATAATGATAGCGACTGTATATACATTGGGTTTTTTGTATGAAGTAGAAGTTGTTAGACACTAATTCTAGTCTCGCTTGATTGCTCTTATATAACCTCCTACGAACCACAAAATATCTAGGGCGTTTTCCTTACAGGCCAAACACGAAAAATGTTTGTCTTTTTTTCCATTTCACTGACCACTGGTCATTAAAAGAGTTTCCGTCCATTATCGTTCAACAGAGCCATCATGAAAAGATGGCCAACTTCTTTTTTTTTTTATTTATTTCTGTCTCTTACTTTTTGTATTAAAAATTCTAGTCATCGTTCGAATCCTGTATGGAAGACTCAGTCAATACCAAATACTTCCAAATAATTCACCGGTTTAGCGGTTGTAGATGACTTTGAAAGCAGGCCGACACCCTTTGATATTATTGATGCTTTTAGATATTTTTAAAAAAATTGCGTCTCTTTAGATGTTTCATAATTGAGTTGGCTATCATCCAAATGCATTAGCTTTTTTTCTCTCAGTCCTATGCATCTTAATGTAAAGATCTTCTGTCCGACATGTGTTGAATAGAATATTCATATTTTGTCTAAGTGTTCTCTAGAAATCGCTGTTAACAACTAAAATCTTCTGTTAACTGTGCATTATCTGTTTCATGTATTTAAAATATAATAACTAGTCATAATAGCCGTTGGAGAAGGCGCCCAAAGCTTTACACCCACTATCCGGCAGTGATTGAATAAGTCCGGAATTTGATAAACTGTAAAGTTATATGATAGAATAGTAATGCTAGTGGCAATATTAGCTGTTTCCTTATAAGGCAAAAAAATCGAAATTCATTAACAAGCAGTTTTTACTACTGTCAATTAATCTTTTTCTAAAGTCCAGTAGCTGTTATCGCTCTTTCCAGTATTGACGAGGGCTTCGATCCTGATCTTCTATTTGAAGTAGTGTAGAATGTCGACATCTTGTTTTCTCCACGAATTACATGTGCTATTGTTATACAGGAATAAAGTGTCGCTGCCGGCACTTGAGTTTGAACATAGATCGCCAGTGAGAAAACACAGGCGATCCCATTATTGCATCAAGTAACGACATGTCCATAGAGGAAACGCATATATGGAAGGTAGCGTGACGTATAATTGATCTGCATTTCTAGTCTATCCTCTATCACTATTCGCTATTTCTCCTCTATCACAACACGGACTGCTATTCTCTACTCTATTGACTATACTATTTCTCTATTCGGATCACGATAGTGATTACTATTCGTGCGAGTATTATCGAGCAAGTACTATTAGTGCGAGTGCTATTCGAAGGCGTCTGACACCAGTATTGTTCAACGGCGTTACTATAGTTGTATCTGCGATTGCAAAGTCTCTACTACAACGAGCATGATGAAAGTGACAATGACTATTCGTTGGCATTACCAAAGTGGCAACCAGTATTCGATGACATCACAAAAGATATCCATTTTAGTTGTTGCTGCTGTTGGTAGTCCTCAAGTAATATTATTTGGCACAGTTCTTTGTTAGTGATTGTGTTGCGTCAGTACACAAGGTTCGAAGAAGTGTGGTCTTTACCAGGACTAGGTTTCGCGTTTTCATTAAAATGTACTGCGATATCTGTCTATATATCTGAGATGCGGTATTATGTACACTATTTACATTATTCGGACTATTGTCCTTATCTTTGTCGCCATATTTATTACAACGTTTCGGCCTTTCAGTATCTGTCTATATTTCTGAGATGAGGTATTATGTACACTATTTACATTATTCGGACTATTGTCCTCATCTTTGTCGCCATATTTATTACAACGTTTCAGCCTTTCAGTATCTGTCTATATTTCTGAGATGAGGTATTATGTACATTATTTATATTATTCGGACTATTGTCCTCATCTTTGTCGCCATATTTATTACAACGTTTCAGGCTTTCAAAATCTGTCTATATTCCTGAGATGAGGTATTATGTACACTATTTACATTATTCGGACTATTGTCCTCATCTTAGTCGCCATATTTATTACAACGTTTCGTCGTTGTACGCTCCGGCCTTCTTCAGGTGTTTGGAATGTTGAACTGAACCCTTTATTTCGATGACTGGGGTAGACTGTTCTAGTTCCATGTGTCATGTTTTTAATGGATGACAGCTATCAGTTATCTCCTGTTAATTCCCTTCTCCAAATTCTCCGCTGCCTTAACCGGGTATTGAACTCACACTGTTCGGGCCCTGTCACTGGATCTAGCCAATGTCTTCATCCACTGTGCCATGTGTCTTCAAGGTCCGAATAATATAAATAATGGACTGCGATATCGTTATAAATGATTGTAGATCCTGTCGATGACTGGTTCTCCACAAGTGAGAATTAATTTGAGATGGATAAGAGTGAAAGGGACAATTAGCTAGGGATAGCAGATACAATCGTGAGACAGAAGAGTGTCCCGTGCGAAGGGGTACTAGAAACAAAAAGAAATGTCCAGCTCCAGTATCAAAGTGGGGGGGGGTGTTAGAAGAGAGAAAGATCAACAAAAGAATATGTGGTTCTGGTTACAGGTATACGGCATTGCATCGCGTCTTGAGCTGCAAGGGTTGGGGTTGATTGTCTTCCTGGTAGTGTCTATCGTGTTTCCAGCAGGGATTCCAACCCCACGGAGACAACACCTTGCACTAAAGAGGGAGAAATGGTGTATCAACGTCAGCGTGAAAGCGTTCTCGGGGACTGAACATTTTATGGCCTTTCTCTCTATGTATCCCCACTTTAACCTGGCCTTGTGCCACATCTCTCAACCGCCACACAGTTAGTGAATACCGGTTGGTGGTGATAGCTAGAAGAGTACTGCTCGATGTCAGATAAAGCCGGTTTAAAGTGTTTCTTTTATTACACCTATGGCTTGCAATAATTCATTTTGCTACAATACGCATTGCGACTATTCGTTTCGCTACAAGTCGGATAAGTGACTGTTTTGTTACACCTAAAATTTGCGAGCATACGCTTTACTACACCTCGGATTTGCGACCATACGTTTTACTACACCTCGGATTTGCGACCGTACTTTTTACTACACCTAGGATTTTCGAGAATATGTTTTACTACAACTATGATTTGTAACCGTACGTTTTACTACATCTCGGATTTCCGACCGGACGTTTTACTACACCTCGGATTTTCTAGCATACGTTTTACTACAGCTTGGATTTGCGTGCATACATTTTACTACACCATGGATTTCCGACCGTACTTTTTGCTATACCTGGGATTTTCGAGCATACGTTTTAATACAACTCTGATTTGTAACCGTACGTTTTACTACACCACGGATTTCCGACCGGACGTTTTACTACACCACGGATTTGTAACCGTACGTTTTACTACTCCTCGGATTTTCGAACCGGACGTTTTATTACACCTCGGATTTGTGACCGGACGTTTTACTACACCTCGGATTTTGACTGTACGTTTTACTACACCTCGGATTTGTGACCATACGTTTTACTACACCTCGGATTTGCAAGCATACCTTTTACTACACCTCGGATTTGTGACCGTACGTTTTACTACACCTCGGATTTGTGACCGTACGTTTTACTACACCACGGATTTGTGACCATAAGTTTTACTACACCTCAGATTTGTGACCGTACGTTTTACTACACCTCGGATTTGTGACCGTACGTTTTACTACACCACGGATTTGTGACCATACGTTTTACTACACCTCGGATAAATGACCGTACGTTTTACTAAACCTCGGATTTGCGACCGTACGTTTTACTACACCTCGGATTTGCGAGCATACGGTTTACTACACTTCGGATTTTCGACCGTACGTTTTGCTATATTTCGGATTTGCGAGGGTTCGTTTTGCTATATTTCATATTTTCAACCACTTGTTTTGTCACACCTCCGAATATCCACCGTTTGTTTTGCTAGATTTGCGACCCTCTTTTTTGCTACACACCCGATTTGTGACCGTTCGTTTTGAGACATTAAGGTTGCGCAAGGGCCCGTTTGGCTATAATTCGGATTTACGACCTTTCTTTTTGCTACACCTTTGATTTGCAATCGTTCGTTTTGCCACTTTGTTTTGCGATTGTTCGTTTTTCTAAAACAATGTTTGGCAATAACTGATTACAGGAAAAAGTACATAAATCCCGAAGATCAAAAGCAAGAAAAATAATGTCATCTGGGATTTTTCACTTACATTTTGAGCGCGGGAATTTATAAAACAAGCAAATAAATCAATGGAAGAAATTCATCTTGAAACTAATAAATAAAAAAAAAAGGAAATCATAAAAACGGAAACTATTTTGTATTGTATGCAAAACAAAATAAAATATTTTTGTTCTTAAGGTTAATTTATTATTATTTGGAATTGTGTTTACATTTTTAAAATTTATGTAGCTATTTTTTTAAATTATTACATCTTGACTAAATTACTTCGACACTTTTATTCACGTTCGCATCTTGCGTATATATGTGCACATTAATTTATATAAATATGCTAAGTTACAATTCAATGTTTTATTCCATTGTATTAGATGTAATCATTTAGAATTTTGTTCATTGCTTATAAATAGAGTGTTTTTGATTGGAATGCAGATGATACTCACACCGGATACCAAAATCTAGCGTATTTGAGTCAGATCGCTGTTTACATCTCGTTTGATTTGCTAAGCAAAACAAAATAGATTTTGCAGAAACATCAATCTGTACACAAACTCATTATGGAAAACAGTTGAGATCTCTTACAATCTATCTATCTATCTATCTATCTATCTATCTATACAGTAAAGGTAACAAATTCAAGTGATACTAGAAATATAAAATATTAAAACTGATCCACAAAAGGCGCTCAATGTATTTATTATTACAGAGTAAAAATGAATACACAATAAAATTAAAAATCACCTCATATTGGGAATAAGCTCATTTCGGCAGACGAAACTATAATAATTCGTCTGTCGTATCAATCCTGGTATATATATATATATATATATATATATATATATATATATATATATATATATATATATATATATATATAT
>OZ038500.1:90617881-90687881 GCA_964036315.1 Acanthosepion esculentum | reverse complement strand
AGGTTCCAGAGGATGCCGAGATCAGGACAAGAATTTTGTGTAAATTAGAATAAAATAAAAATAAACAATTTGAAAAGCGTTGCAGAAGGATGCGATCAAATAGAAAATCTTTGACACGACACGGCAAAAATAAAGTAAGACGACGTGTCACCTCTTCAGACAATTAAGCAAAGAGAACATAAAAAAATATTGACCGGAAAATAAATCCTTCTTATGGATGTGGACAGATTCATTATTACAAGGAATGTCCATTTAGAAAAAAAAAGGGATGCTTTAATTGTGGCAAAAAGGACACAAGCATACGAATTGCAGAAAACCCTAAAATAAAAAAGGGGTCAAAAATGGAAAAGACAGTTAACTCAAGTTCAATGGAAAACAAAGGATTAAAAATGCTAAGAAAATTTGTGAATGTATAGATGAACAAGAAAATTGTGAAATTCCAATTGGATACCAGTTCAGATCTGACACTGATAAATGAACAAACTTGTAAAAAAATGGCAGACCAATTTTATTGATCACGAAAAGAATTGCTCATAGCATTACAGGAAATAAACTAAATTTTGAAGGAGAATTTTGCACAAATGTAAAGTTTATAGGCAAAACTATAAAATTAAAAGGATTCATTTTGGAACGAACACAAAAGCTGTTCTTTATGGATTGGATTAGGTCGTTCGACCTTCCCAGCCAACCAATTAATTCGTTCTATTTTAGTTTCAGTGTTAATTTAAACAGAATGGAAAAATTAAAAAATGAATAAATGATAAAATTTCCTGAATTTTTTTCTGAAGGTCTTGGCAGGTGCACAAGAGCTAAAGCGACATTCAAAATGAAAGATAATGTGACGCATATGTTTACACCAAAAACAAAAGTACCTTATGCAGCAGACAATTCTACTAGTAAGGAGTTGGACTGTTTAGAAAGAAATTGACGTGTTAATCAAAACGGACTACAGTGAGTGTTGAACACTCCTATCATTTATATGAAAAAGAAAAATAATAAAATTAGAATATGCGCAGATTTATCTACGGGATTGAACGATTGTTTGGAATGCAGAGGTTATGCGATGGCAGCAAAGGCCCCACCGGTGAAACTTAACCCTTGGCCAAAAACAGACAGAACTTGGCAAAGGCTGCATATTGATTTTGCATGTCCAATAAAGAGGCAATACTATTACTGTAGTGGACAGTTTTTCGAAATGGCCAGAGGTAATAAAATTTTAAAATCCTACGTGTAGTGGTTCGATAAATTTTCGCAAGATTCTGTGTTCCGGAGACGACTGTATCGGACAATGGCACGAAATTCACGACAAAAGAGTTCAAAGATTTTTGTATTTTTTTTCAATTGTACACCTGACTACCAGACCATATCACCCACTATCTAATGACCAAGCAGAAAGATTTGTGGATACTTTCAAGCGGGCATTGAAAAAGTCAAACGGAAACGAATCCGTTGACGAGATACTACATTTCTTATTAGTATATCGGGTGACACCGAACGTAATTACAAATTCGGGGTTGTCACCGGCAGAATTAATGTACGTGAGGAAAATAAAATCGGTATTTGACAAGCTGTTACCAAAGGAAAATAAAAAAGAAGAAAAAAGACAATTACAAAATCCTGTCCAGAAGATTTTTATCGAAGAATATAGGTACGGTAAAGAATTCTGTAATGATGGCATCATTGATAAACGCATCGGCATATTGATGTACATGATTAAAGACCCGAAAAAGACGGTTAAAAGCCATTACACCCAGATAGGGAAAAGGTACTTGGACGATAAGAATAACCGAAAGGAAGAGCCGATGAAGGATATTTATGACCTATTCCAGGTACTAATTCCGTTAGTAGCCCTGGACTAAAGACGTTTAAGAAAACGGAAATTTTCAGGGATTATATAAATAAATTAAAAAAGAAAGAAAGAAAAAAAAGAAATTGCGACTTCCAGAGGAAGTAATGAATTAAAAAAAAAATAGGAATGTTGTGGAGTACTTGAGCACCTCCACAAGATGGACTTATCGAAAAAGATACATAGCAAACTCTCTTACTGAGAGGGTGGAAGTTGAACAGAACCTCTTGTCGAACTTTCTGCCTCCGAGCGGAGAGGAACCCAGACGGTGCTATGCCAAAGGGTAGAGTCTCATCTGGGGAAGTAGACAAACCCGACCCCGTGTATACAGGGTCAACGGGGAATTTTTGCCCGGGCCTACGAGCTCGGAACGCCCCACGTTAAATATCGTCCTTGTGCCACACACCGCCTTGTAGGGAGGCTTTGAGTAAATACCGAAGTTCACGATTAATTGTTATTCCTGTAGACTGTTAGTGTCGTATTATTCATCAGAATAAATTCCTACCAATTTTTATGTATATCTACTTATCCATTTCACGATACAACACTATCTATCTACCCCAGTCTGTTCATATCGTGCAAAATTTGCTATATTCTTGAGGGAAGATTGCTCAATATTTTTAATAGAGGATTTTTTGTTACAAAAAATGTAGGTATGGAATTATGGGAGTAGAATTACTTCATTTTAACAGGTAGTTTCGCCATGTAAGCGATATCAGACCAAAGTTTTGCTATATTTAATGGAGAAAAAGTGCCAATATTAGAGAGAAAGAGCGTTTAATGCGTGAATCTACAAATCCAAACTGTGTGGTAGGGATTTTCTAAGCATAGCTTAGGTGTGGCACAAGGCAGAACATAAGCGGCACCTAGTGACGATCGAAGTCATTATTCAGCCTTAAGTTGATGTAGCGAGACAAGGTTTACTACCCATTACACTCCGTCGAATTGCCCAAATCAACCCTGAGTGGTGACTGGGAGTTTCATGCCATAAATTATTATGAGATATATATATATATATATATATATATATATATATAGAGAGAGAGAGAGAGAGAGAGAGATAGAGATAGAGACATATAGCGATAAAGATGTGTATATATATAAGATAATAATTCTCTTATATCCGGGTTTATCTTATATCAGGGTTTGGTCAATTTTGTTTAGGTAAGTATGGCTCTAATTTGGGACCAGAGAAAATCTCTATTATATCAGGGTTTAACTTATATCCGGGTCTCTTATATCCGGGTTACACTGTATATAGATATATAAATATAGATATAGAGAAAGATATACAGACATAGATATAGATATAGAAATAGATAAAGATATATATATATATATATATATATATATATATATACATAGAGAGAGATATAGAGATAGATATAGACATAGAGATAGATATAGTGACATATATAGAGTTATAGATAGATATATAGAGATAGAGATAGAGAGTGGAATATAGCAATATATATATATATATATATATATATATATATATATATATATATATATATATGGAGAGAGAGAAATAGAGATAGAGATATATATAGATAGATAGATATAAATATAGATATAGTGATAGATATACAGACATAAAAATAGATATAGAGATAGAGATATATAGAGAGATAAAGATATATATAGAGAGAGATAGATATAGATAGATATAGAAATAGAGAGAGAGAGATGTAGAGATAGAGAGATAAATATAGCGATAGATGTAGAGAGAGACAGAAAGATATATATATATATATATATATATATATTATTGTCATCTACAGACAGACTGTTTCGCTGTATCACAGCTCTTCAGTGTGATAGACGCCCGGTTGCCTTTAGCTAGGATCAAAACCCGACTGAATTGGCGTCAGTCGGGAATTCTACCACTAAGCCGTCGGCAGGGATGAAGGCGAATTTTAGCGTATTTATTTTTAGATAAACACACAGTGACTGACAGGACTCAATTCGCCTTTGCCGAATAGTTACGCTATATTAGACTTAATAGTCACTGTTTACAAACCCACACTTCCTCCCCAGAGAGCTCAACCGAAATTAATTTTTCAGGAGCCTATATATATATATATATATATATATATATATATATATATATATATATATGTACATATATAGATATCTATAGATATACACAGATATATAGAGATATATGCGCTGATGCGCTGTCGCTTTCAGTCTCTCCTCTCATTTCTCCAGGTTGACCAATGGAAAATATTTGGCGTTCCCACTTCTTTGTAATGTCATCCTTAATTTAGCCACCCGATGATCAGTTAACAAGATGTAAATGACAATTATACTTTGGTCCACTGCAACCACAATGAGAAGATGCATTATTTTATAAATTCTTACGCGATTTTTTTTATCCAATTCAAGGTTCAATAGACATTCAAAGTAGAAGTTTATTTAATGAGTTTGGTTTATGGGCGTAAGAATTGTAGACATCAATATTATCAAAAAGAGATAAAGATTTTCTCTGCAGTTGAAGAGGTTAAGATTACAGTGGGAGCAGATTCATTATCTCCTGAATTTCATTCATAAAATTATAGTTCTGAGGAAGAAACTGTCTAAATGAAACTTCATCTTTACCAATAGAATACGAAAGCAACTTCGATGACTCGAACCTGTGTACGTAGCATGCTAAAGTTTTAGCTTTTCTGACTATCCACTACTATATCACAAGCAACTTGGATGACTCGAACCTGTGCACGTAGCATGCCAAAGTTTTAGCTTTTCTGACTATCCACTACTTTATCACAAGCAACTTGGATGTCTCGAACCTGTGCACGTAGCATTCCAAAGTTTTAGCTTTTCTGACTATCCACAACTTTATCACACACCTGCAACCATTATCACTGAAGATGCCGTCCTGGGTATGATGATAAACTACATCCGCGTCCTGGGTAAGACAATAAACTATATTGAACAGCAAGGATTCTGTTCAGGATGTTTTGAGGAGCGTGAAAGCACCTCTTAATTGCTGATTTTCCCAGGTCCACCTTAACCCGGGTTTGTAGCACCTGTTGGAGTCCCAGCTGTGGGCGAATAGTTGCCACCAGACTGGGATTGGGGCGCTGTGAAAGTGTAGAAATAGGTTTTAATACCAGCAATGAGTTTTTGAGAAAACATTGTTACCAGCGATACACTATTTCCAGCAATGCGCTTTTGAGGAAAATAAATATTACCAGCAATACATATTTGAAGTATAAAATTATTACTAGCAATACTTTTTGTAAATAATTATTACCAGCAATACATTTTTAAAGAAAGAAAACATTACCAGCAATACATTTTTGGAAAAATATTAGCAGCAATAAAAATCTTTTCTGCATTTAATAACATATTGAGGTTGATATGCCGTAAAACAAAACAAACATTGCACATGTGGCAAATCAAGATGTTATGTACAGGGCTTGACTCGTTTTGTAATCATTGTTCGTGGGCATTCATGTGCTAGTTTAAACTAATTCTTCATAATTTATAATTATAGTTTCCTAAAATTTGATTCAGTCGCTCTGTATGCTGCTGTGCATTGACAATAAATCAAAAAAAGGGATTGTCAGTGGTCAGGAATAAAAGTATACCTGACAGAATAGAATTATTAATTACACTTTTTTATCCGTAAAAAAACTAAGATAGCTTGAAACAATCGTTACCATATTTTACAGATATAGATGGAAGGGTTACATGAAAGATACGACCTCACAAATTCCCAACGGGTGTTTTTGCAACTCGCTAAAGTAAGGCCAATAATAAAATCGATCATATGTTCGACATCTGATGGTACATGATTGTGATAGTAGCCACATCATCGCCAGCACGTTACTTTTCTTGGCGGTTTTATCTTATGCCCCATAAAAAAGGATCAGCTAAGACCTTTGAAATCTTCGGCAAACCTTCTTGTCTTTGTTGCTGGAGTTATTGATTTCCTCACCTCAAAATTGAAACCGGATTTTATCGAATATGAGACGAATTATTTCCGAAACCAGACGATATTTTTTCTCGCAATATCTTCGATTCCAATTTGGCTTATCATTGAAGGAATGGCTATAAAATTGTCGCTTCTGTAAAACACTGAAATCAGTTCTTTAGATTTATTTCATTTACTTATATTTTCGTTTTCTATTTTCCTTGACGGCACTCTTGCTATTCCAGATTCTTGTATTTTATTTCCTAAGATTTGTCCGCCTCTAGCAAAAATCGGATGCAGGTATAAAATTCGGGATAGGAAGACTATCTTGCGCCAGATACCCAAGTCAAAGGAGTGCCTACTTTCCCTGAGTATCTGTATTCGAAACTGTATTTTTTTAGATGGACTAGATCATAATGCTATGATGGCTGTTGACTCAACATGGATAAAGGCGTTAGTTAGATCCAGTGACAGGACCCAAAGAGTGTGAGTTCAATACCCAGTTAAGGCAGTGGAGAACTTTCAGAGGTAAATTAACAGGAGATAACTGCTAACTGACATCCATTAAAACATGGTACGTTGAACTAGAACAGTCTACCCCAGTGGGCGGAATAAAGGGTTCAGTTCGTCATTCCAACCACCCGAAGAAGGCCGGAGCGTACAACGGCCGAATCGTTGTAATAAATATGGCGACAAAGATGAGGACAATAGTCCGAATAATCTAAACAGTGTAAATAATACCTCATCTCAGAAATATAGACAGATGTTCAGTTCGACATTCCAAACATCTGAAGAAGCCCGGAGCGTACAACGGCCGAAACGTTGTAATAAATATGGCGACAAAGATGAGGACAATAGTCCGAATAATGTAAATAATGTGACTTAAACGAGTTTGATTATCGCTGACAATTTTTTTAATGTTTCTAGTTCTCGTGAGAACAAGAATGGCCTTGAAAGCTTATTGCAGATGTGGCAAACAAAGTTGTTCTGTGCAGGATCGACCCTTTTAAATTTTTGTTCAGCTTGCTAGTGGGCAGTCATGTGGCGGGTGAGATGGATCGATTTCTGACATACCCTGCATGTTAAGTCATTCCAAGCGTATTACTGATTATGATTTATCAAAGATCTACAAATATGAATTTTCTGCCTGACGAGTCCTGTATTGGAGAAACATACTCTGTCACGTTCAGCTGGTTTGCTGGGTCATTGAATTCCCCTTTTCTAGCTTGACGCTCGATATTTGCCCAACTCATTGAATGTTCTTGGAAGATCTTAGTACCTTCATGAATTGTACAGCTTCAGTTATTTCGATTAAAAGCAACAGTTCCCCCCCACTTAGGATTTTCTACATGGCGTACATATGTGTTCATGTTTGTATGTAGATATGTATGTAGATATGCATGTATATCAGCTTTGGGATTTTGCCATCTCGACTGAATGATCTCATTGACGCAACGATACTGCCAGATCCACAGTGTGACTTCTGGCTTAAAAGGGGAACGATGGATATGAATTTTCACATCCATTTGTCACACGGTAACAGATCTACAAATAGTCGTATGATCCTGGTGTCCAATTGACTTCGTTGTTTCGAGAGATGATACAACCTGGGAAAATTTCTGTTTGAACGTCCATTTTCGTAACAGGCTTCGATAACTTTAACACGTTGTTTGATTGTTAATCTTTCCATGGTTGAAATTGCCAAAGATTTTAGTTGTTAAATCTGAAAGAAAAAGAAAGAACATCATTTGATGCTTAAACTTAATTCATATGTAACATTCTTTTTATAGATACAAGTATTTAAGTAAATGGTCTGTTTATAATAAACAGTATTAAATAACATTTACCGGACTGAATGTCCGAGAAATTTTCATAGAAAATATTCGTCCTCGACAGGATTCGAACCTGTATCCTATACGGAACCGTCATATAGCCTGACGTGCCTTACCGCTCAGCCACTAAGGATCGTTTGGTTGGCAAGGTCGAATTAACTGCGTTTAAACTTTAATCTTCCATGAATCTCTCACGAACATTCATAACTGCTCATGGCGTATCAAATGTAAACAAACGACGTCAGACATTATGAAATGGACAAATTCCGACAATTATTTAAAGACATTATATATATATATATATATATTATTTTAAGACATTATATATATATATATATATATATATATATATATATATATATATATATATATATATATAAACGACGATAGTAGCAGCAATACATTTCTTAAAAGAAATTACCAAGTCTCTCAAGAAAATTAAAAAATCGGCATTAAATGACCCATAAGTTGTTGAAATGCCGTTAAACAAACAAATCAAA
This sequence comes from Acanthosepion esculentum, assembly GCA_964036315.1. Taxonomy (NCBI): domain Eukaryota; kingdom Metazoa; phylum Mollusca; class Cephalopoda; order Sepiida; family Sepiidae; genus Acanthosepion; species Acanthosepion esculentum. The sequence goes on along the minus strand of OZ038500.1, from coordinate 90,679,778 downwards.
TCAAAGCTCCCAAGAAAAGTAAAATTCGGCATTAAATGACCCATAAGTTGTTGATATGCCGTTAAACAAACAAATCAAATCAAAGCTCGCATGAAAATTAAAATTCGGCATTAAATGACCCATAAGTTGTTGATATGCCGTTAAACAAACAAATCAAATCAAAGTTCGCAAGAAAATTAAAATTCGGCATTAAATGACCCATAAGGTGTTTATATACCGTTAAAAAAACATATGAAATCAAAGCTCCCAAGAAAAGTAAAATTCGGCATTAAATGACCCATAAGATGTTGATATGCCGTTAAACAAACAAATCAAATCAAAGCTCGCATGAAAATTAAAATTCGGCATTAAATGACCCATAAGGTGTTTATATACCGTTAAAAAAACATATGAAATCAAAGCTCCCAAGAAAAGTAAAATTCGGCATTAAATGACCCATAAGTTGTTGATATGCCGTTAAACAAACAAATCAAATCAAAGCTCGCATGAAAATTAAAATTCGGCATTAAATGACCCATAAGTTGTTGATATGCCGTTAAACAAACAAATCAAATCAAAGTTCGCAAGAAAATTAAAATTCGGCATTAAATGACCCATAAGGTGTTTATATACCGTTAAAAAAACATATGAAATCAAAGCTCCCAAGAAAAGTAAAATTCGGCATTAAATGACCCATAAGATGTTGATATGCCGTTAAACAAACAAATCAAATCAAAGCTCCCAAGAAAATTAAATTTCGACATTAAATGACCCATAAGGTGTTGATATACCGTTAAACAAACATATGAAATCAAAGCTCCCAAGAAAATTAAAATTCAGCATTAAATGACCCATCAGATGTTGATATGTCGTTAAACACACAAATCAAATCAAAGCTCCCAAGAAAATTAAAATTCAGCATTAAATGACCCATGAGGTGTTGATATGCCGTAAAAAAAAGAAAATTTATTTTATTTGTTTTATTCAATGTTCTACTTTGTAATATAATAATTAATATTTATTTTTAATTTTATAGCATAATAGTTGAATTTTCAAAAGCAAGTCACTTATGTTGTCTATAATTTACGTATTTTCCTGTAGACAAGGAAGATTTAGGTTAAAAGTACATCGTTGTCTTACCTTGTATGTTAAGATGTTTAAAATAGTCATACTCGATTGACGAATCGACCATCACGTGTGTGTTCATGTATGTATGTAGATATGTATATAAATATGCATGTATATCAGCTTTGGGATTTTGCCATCTCGATTGAATGCTCACATTGTGCTACCGATACTGTCAGATCTACAGTGTGACTTCTGGCTTAATAGAGGAACGATGGATATGAATTTACACATCCATTTGTCAAACGGCGACAGATCTACAAATAGGCGTATGAACAACAACAAAGTCTGTTTCAGGTTTTCGTACAAGGCCATCGGTTTCTGTTAAACAGATAAGGTTACATGGAAGTTCGTGAAGCGCTTAGATTGTCTTTGGTACATCCTAGATACCATCCACTTATTTCCTTATATCATGAAGATTTAATGAGGTGAAAAATCTGACAAACTAAGAAATGGTGTTAATACACAAAAAAGATACAGTCAAGTGATCACATCGTTCTGACTTCAAGACAAGAAAGAAAAGAATTATGGCGGATAAGACAGAGAACAGGACAATATTATTGGCGAGGAAGAGATACGAGAATGCATCTGCATGTTTTGTCGATAAATTTCGGGAGAGGATGTTTTTGCAATAATTCTTATATTAACTGGAACCAACTAATCTCTTCCGCAAAGCTTTTAGACTTCCGGTGGCGTATTTCATTACGAACTTCCGCTTCTGTTCATCAGCATATTTAACTTCCTGTTGTTTGTCTTGCCAGTCCGACACAGAATTGATTATTCAGTTTTATTTTTCAACCTTTCTAAATCCTTTTATTCATGCACATTTTTTTTCTAAGCTTACCGTTATTCTATTTTACCCGGTTGTTTTTTTAATCATTTCATACCAAGCAAGGCAATAAAGCCACTAAGATGCAAATGGTAGCTGAGAGAGATTCAACTAAGCGCTGTTTAAGAGTGATTCTTGGTATCCACTGTATATCAAGGCGTAGGGCCACATCACGTTGTAACAATGGTTTCTATACGATCACCGGAGTTAAGCAACTGGTGACCGCTTAGGAATACCAGGGGTTGTAAGCTTGTGTGGTTGGCGTAATGGATAATCGCTCGGAATGGTTATTCTGAGAACCGAGTTCCAATTCCGGTTGGGTTCTTTGTATTCACTTAGGCGCAAATACGCTTGGGAAAGGCATGAATCCACCTCTTCTTCCCTGTCTATGTGTTAATTAGCAAGACTTGTATCAATAAACCATTATTATCGCTAAAAAAACTCTTGCAAGTTAAGTCCAATACCCGGTTAAGGCAGTGGAGAACTTTCAGAGGGAAAGTAACAGGAGATAACTGATACCTGACACTCATCAAACATGGCAAGTGACTAGAACAGTTTACCCCAATGAGCGAAATAAAGGGTTCAGTTCGACATTCCAACCACCTGAAGAAGGCCGGAGTGTACAACGGCCGAAACGTTGTGATAAACATGGCGACAAAGATGAGGACAATAGTCCGAATAATGTAAATAATGTACATAATACATCATCTCAGAAATATAGACAAAGATCGATTATTTTGTAGAAACTGAACTATTAAGCTACAAAATTAAAAATAAAAATTATTATATTACAGAGTAAGAATAAAGTAAAACTAATAAAATAACTGAAATATGTACAATTGACTTATACTACTGAACTGTTATTTAGTATTGGTTCTCCTATTTGACAGTGAATGCTGGACAATCTTCTCAAAGATGAAGAGGAGACTTGATATAACAGAAATATGGTTCTAGGATGCTGAGAATGCCATGGACTGAACATGTGAACAACAAAGTTTTAGAGAAAAAACATCAGAGAAAGAGATGGAATTTCTAAGGCGTATAATGAGGAAAGTAAGTAAAGTGAGCAGAAACAGTAACATTTCAAGTTATATTGAAAATACATTTTTTTTTGTCAGGGGGTGCTTTTGCATCCAACATTTTTTTCTTTCTTTTAGATATCATCTGAAACAAGTCATTATTCTACATTTTGTCCAATATGTCTTACTGATTTTTTTTTAACCTATATCCTCCTAGCATCAAGTTAAACTGATAACTTTATTTTCTATGCATCAAAACTATAATTATAAACTTTTGGAAAAGAAAAATTTCACTGAAATGTGTTTGAACAAGTTTTCATCTGATATCAAGAAATATCAATTTTCATCTGATATCAAGAAATATCAATTTTCATCTGATATCAAGAAATATCAATTTTCATCTGATATCAAGAAATATCAATTTTCATCTGATATCAAGAAATATCAATTTTCATCTGATATCAAGAAATATCAATTTTCATCTGATATCAAGAAATATCAATTTTCATCTGATATCAAGAAATATCAATTTTCATCTGATATCAAGAAATATCAATTTTCATCTGATATCAAGAAATATCAATTTTCATCTGATATCAAGAAATATCAATTTTCATCTGATATCAAGAAATATCAATTTTCATCTGATATCAAGAAATATCAATTTTCATCTGATATCAAGAAATATCAATTTTCATCTGATATCAAGAAATATCAATTTTCATCTGATATCAAGAAATATCAATTTTCATCTGATATCAAGAAATATCAATTTTCATCTGATATCAAGAAATATCAATTTTCATCTGATATCAAGAAATATCAATTTTCATCTGATATCAAGAAATATCAATTTTCATCTGATATCAAGAAATATCAATTTTCATCTGATATCAAGAAATATCAATTTTCATCTGATATCAAGAAATATCAATTTTCATCTGATATCAAGAAATATCAATTTTCATCTGATATCAAGAAATATCAATTTTCATCTGATATCAAGAAATATCAATTTTCATCTGATATCAAGAAATATCAATTTTCATCTGATATCAAGAAATATCAATTTTCATCTGATATCAAGAAATATCAATTTTCATCTGATATCAAGAAATATCAATTTTCATCTGATATCAAGAAATATCAATTTTCATCAAAATGTTTGCCATATCTGGAGAACGGTTGGCCTCAGTCTAAAACGATGCCAGAAGGATATGAGATCAGAAAAAGGAATTCGTCAATTGGCAAGAACATAAAAATTTAATATTAGAATAAATATTAAAAGAATATTTTAGATAATTTTTTTAGTGGTTTTACTGATTTATACTTGTACTAACATTTACAAAATATAATAGATATCTACTAACTTATCTATCTAAAAAAATGTTGGGTTAATTGATTTACATTTTTGTACAGTTGATAATTACATAAATCAAAATGCATGATTACAGATGGTGTTGGATATGTAGTAGCCTGGGGTGCATAATTGATTGATTTAGGTAGTAGTCTTTTTTTCTTTAAGTAAAATCCATGATAAATGCTAAAAAATTTAAAATTAATTTATGCTCTCTAGAATTTTCTCAGATATTCCTTTTAGTCGGGTATAAATCAAAACCAGTTAATAATATATAACATATTTAAAATATTTAATATAAAAAATATCACTTTATTCCTCTGGAGACTTAAGATTACTATCATAGTAATAGAGAAAAACTTTATACAACTAATACATATACAAAATGGCTGTCAACTCGTTGAGTATGACTATTTTAAACACCTTAACACAAGGTATGACAACTATTTACTTTAACAATGTTCACTAGTTTTACACTAAATTTTACATGTACATCAGAAAAATACGTTTATTTGATTCAAATTATATACAAGATCGATTATTTTGTAGAAACTGAACTATTAAGCTACAAAATTAAAAATAAAAATTATTATATTACAGAGTAAGAATAAAGTAAAACTAATAAAATAACTGAAATATGTACAATTGACTTATATTTTGTGTCATCTGCGTTGTTTCTGAAAACCCGCAAAAAATTTAAACTTTTTTGTGTTGCAAAGTGGACACAAAACCTATGGATTTTATTGCATAAATTGTATATATTCTATTGTAAGATTTCATATGCCCAGAAAATCCAGGTTTATTTCTACATACTTTATTACAAATTGGGCAGTGTAAAAGTGGGGGAAATTATTTAGAGGTTTTATTGCATACTTACGTATATATTCTATTGTAAGATTTCATATGCTTAGAAAATCCAGGCTTATTTCTACATACTTTATTACAAATTGGGCAGTGTAAAAGTGGGGGAAATTATTTAGAGGTTTTATTGCATACTTACGTATATATTCTATTGTAAGATTTCATATGCCTAGAAAATCCAGGCTTATTTCTACAGACTTTATTACAGAGGTTTTATTGCATACTTACGTATATAGGTGGTCATACCAGCTTCAGTCAAACAGACAAGGCTATAAACACCACACCAAAAATTTGCACTGTCATTATCCACCGACAATCCTTTTCCTGCAGCCCTTTTCATCTTTGCGTGTCTATTCCTTTTTATCTTCAAAGAGCTCCCTCAGAATGTTTTCCTCCATTTTAATCGTTCGGGAGTATCACATCTGCCAATTATACTGATCTTAAAAGCTGTTAGTGTCTTGTCTACTGAGTGGTATGGGTATGAATGTATTTCCGACTTCCGTGATACGTAAATCTGTCCCAGTCACGAGCAAAGCTTAGCAAATAAAAACACAAGGAATAATAAAAAGTGCATCCCACTATCTCTGAAAATAAATCATGAAAATTCATAGCTAAGAAAAAGAAATTTGCGACGACCTTTGATCACCTGAGGGACATGACATATAATAAACAGAAAAAAGTCTTTTTACAGCAAGTACATTTCATACATGCATATATCTCAGTGATATATATATATATATATATATATATATATATATATATATATATATATAGTTAAATAACAAAAATCTTGGTAATCCGTAGGGATAATCCCAAGGAGGATGAAATCCAGAGAGCTCAATGTTCAGTCAGATCTAATAATTTAATTTAAATAAAAACAAACCACTTTAAAGGCTCCATTTGTTATAATTTATTTCACCAGAGAATTATATTTTTCTCTGGATCTTCATACTTCACTTTCAAAGGTGAAACGAAAAATGAATTTAAAATTTAAAATTCATTCTTAAAATAACGTAATAAGAAATATCAGTAGTATGTAATGTAAGGTTTATTCAAAGATATGCTAAACTGAATTAATTCTTAGATATTGCTAATATTTTGTTTGCGCAATACTGGAGTACTTATTAGCAAGGAACACACAAAATTCGCTCGTATAGAATCGTCTCTGAGCTTACCTGGAAAAACGTCTAGAACTATACTGAAGCCAAAACCGTGGAGTAGGTAACAAAAAGCATTCAATTATCGTTTCCAAATATGTCATGGCAATTCACAGATAATAAAAAAGGGGTCTATAGCGAGTCATGTCCAGAGGAGCATAGCACTGAAAATGTAATGGTCAGCGACAAATAAATGTTGCAATAAAACTCATGGCCAGCAAGTGGACCTAGTGAATAGACAGATCAATATACAATCTTGCTATGTCTTTTTATGAAAGCCATCGATAGTGTTTTCTTTCCTCTGTGTAATCAATTAAGATCGAAAAAACAGATGATATATATGCACGAAAAAAAGCCTAACATAAGCCACATACGTTCTTGCTTACATCGGTTCACCTGTAAATTGGAGCCACGAAATTCAGAAAAAAATATGTGCCAAATAATAGAATCGCGATCTGTGGATTTAGATATCTTGAAGGTGTTTGGCATGGTTGGACATGCTTGCTTTCTCCATAAGCTGAACGGCAATGGTGTATCTGGTCGGATATTTGGCATAATCTAGTTATTCATAGTAAATCGGGTAAGGTTGTGTTGAACGGCTACGCTTCTAATTTCTACCATATTAATGGACAGGTTCCGCAGGTCTCTACTCTTGGAACTTCGTTGTTTCTTATCTTCATCAACAATCTTCTCGATGTTCCCAACAAGATATATATGCTGATGCCACAACTATTTACTCCTGTTTTAATAGTAAGTCCAAGAGGTAGGACAAAGTAAAACTCGCTGTTGCTCTTGAAAACTACCTCCAATCAGCTGTTAAATGGGGCAAGAAATGGCTTGTAAATTTTAACATCCCCAAAAGGAAATTGCTCTCTTTTAATCATCAAAAAAACATTCCTGTCTTCCATCAGCATGGCTGGTGCTAACCTTCGATTCGCCTTCTTGGTTTACTGATTTTCTACTGATATGAATTGGATCGATTATAAAGAAACTATTGTTAATGTCTGTTGATAATAAAGTTGGTTCACTGTGTCGTTCCAGAATTTTTTTCTCGTCAAAATAAATCTTGCTCATTTACAAATCTAGCCTTCGTCCGTCCATTGAATATTGCTGCCATATCTGATTCGCTGCTCCGGTTGAATATCTCTAAGTCTCTGTTCGGTTATAGGTCCTGACCTGACATCTCGACTTTAATCATTTTTCTACCGCTGTGATGTGGCGCTCCTCTGTCTTTTCTATAAATATTTTCATGGCAAATCTTCTAATGAGTTCTTCTCCTTACTACATCGAGCGCATGAATTTAAGTGAACTACTAGATTGAAATCGTTTTAATGCTGAAATAGCTGGGTATAACCGTAAGTTCTATTCTAAGAGTTTCTTCTTTTCCAACTTCTCATCAGTGAATCTCTGTTCTGATTTCTCACTTACCAGCTATCTATAATTTTCTGAAATATAAATACAATATCAATCGCCATCTTTTCCATTCCTGCAATAACTTCTTTTGTCCCTTCTCCTCACTGATGCCTCCTCATTCTCTCCCATTCTCAGTAGCCCCCTTGCGTCTTAGTGGCGTTGTCGCCTTGCTTGGGGTGAAATGGTTTAAAATTAAAAACAAAAACATCGAACAGCAACAAAAAATAAGCAGTACCTGTAACTAGAAGAAAATGATATAAGCAACATGTTGACTTCCCTCGCTACTAAAGAGGAAAAGGTTAGGAAGAAAACCCCCATCAATACCGGAAATCACGATATCGTTAGATTTCAGTCAGTTATGTGCAATGCGTGAGATACATGCTTAGGCGATCATGTATATTTCGATACATGACTGACGAGGCAAATTTTTCCCGCAGTAAGTTGCCATTTCTTTCTGCGGTAGACCAGTTGCCATCCAAGGCTATAGAACCCGGTCTGTCCCGCTATTTACCCATAGCTGGGGGAGAAGAAGAGGATTCATACCTTTCCCAAGCGTTTTACCACGAAAATGAAAGTAATGGTTTCGACTAGAATTCGAACTCGGCTCTCCGATTCCTCAATCGGAGCCGCTATCCATTACTCAGTAATTTAATAAATCTACTTTCATCAAAAACTTTTTTAAGAAAAAAGGTTGTATAAATTTGAACAGACAGTCAGTCCGAGGTACAGTATCGTGCAGAGGTTTGGTGATACCCGAGGCCAACTCCTTGATTGTATACCCCCCCCCGTTCTCGCTTATCGAAACACGGGTTCACATTGACACTAGCTTGTTGGGCTGCAGGGCGCTCATATAACGAAGTTAACAAAGATAACTTCAAATTTCAAAAACTATTTTTTTTTCACACTTTAATTGGAAGCCCTAACGATATGAATGCTCGGGGCCGTCGCGCCCTCTGCCCCCCATCCTCCAATTTCTACACCCTATTGCTTGGGTATGACAATAAAGTACATCCGTCTGCAAGGCTTCTGATTGGGAGATTGGAGGTTTTGAAGAGCGTGGAGTCAGCTCTTAATTGCTGTTGTTCACAGACCTACCTTGACCCGGGGTGGTAGCACCTGATAGGGTCCCAGCTAAGGACAAATAATTAAGCACGAAACAAAAACAAAACTCTATGAAAGTATAAGAATACATTTTATAGTAAAAATACAGCAGCGCATTTTTATATAAAAAATACCAACAATACCTATTTATAGTAAAATGACCAACGATACATTTTATCTGTAGTTGATGACATACAATTGAGTTCAAAATAAATTCATTTGAGACCATTAAATATTGTTATAAATATTTAAATTTCAACATTAAATAACCCATAGAAGTGTTGATATGCCGCTAATCAAAACAAACCGATAGTAACGCTAACTGACCGGTCAATGAATGCTGAATGTTTCCTTATAAGGAAACGGTTATTATTACCATTCAGTCAGTTATGTGCCATGCTTAGGCGATCATTTATCTTTCTCTCATGACTGACGAGGCAGATTTTTTCCCGCAGTATTTTTTTCTGCGGTAGACCAGTTGCCATCCAAGGCTATAGAACCCAGTCTGTCCTGCTATTTACCCATAGCTGGGAGAGAAGAAGAGGATTCATACCTTTCCCAAGCGTTTTACCACGAAAATGAATGTAATGGTTTCGACTGGAATTCGAACTCGGCTCTCCGATTCCTCAATCGGAGCCGCGGGGAAAGAAGAAGCGGATTCAAGGGTATTAGCACGTAAGTGAATGTAAAGAATTCGACTGGAATTCGAACTCCAACCCGCTATCCATTACTCTACTGTGCCACCTCCATTATTACCATGATATATTTTAAGAAGTATTATGACAAAGCTTGTACTCATTCGAAAAAAGTAAACGCGTCTCTTCTTTTTCATGTTCAATGTTAGAGGCTTTTTTTAAAGTTCAGTTATCAACACGTGATCTCTTGAAACGACTGAGGAAAAACAAATGTCAAAATACAACTATGAAGGAAGAAATATAGACATATTTTGAATTACCGACTTAAGAAGACGGACTAACAATTAAAGGCGCCTAAAATTGAGAAGAAAATAGGCAAATTTATTACAACGATTCGGCCGTTGTACGCTCCGGCCTTCTTCAGGTGGTTGGAATGTCGAACTGAACCCTTTATTTCGCTCACTGGGGTAGACTGTTCTAGTTCCACGTGACATGTTTAATGGATGTCAGTTATCAGAACTCCTGTTAATTTCCCTCTGAAAGTTCTCCATTGCCTTAGCCGGGTATTGAACTCACACTCTTTGGGTCCTGTCACTGGATCTAAATAACGCTTTTATCCACTGTGCCATGTGTCCTTGAGGCAGTGGAGAACATTCAGAGGGAAATTAACAGGAGACAACTGATAACTGACATCCATTAAAACATTGTATGTGGAACTAGAACAGTCTACCCCAGTGAGCGAAATAAAGGGTTCAGTTCGACATTCCAACAACCTGCAGAAGGCCGGAGCGTACAACGGCCGAAACCTTGTAATAACTATGGCGACAAAGATGAGGACAATAGTTTGAATAATGTAAATAGTGTACATAATACCTCACCTCAGAAATATAGACAGATACTGAAGAAGGCCGGAGCGTACAACGGCCGTAACGTTGTAATAAATATGGCGACAAAAATGAGGACAATAGTCCGAATAATGTAAATAATGTACATAATACCTCATCTGAGAAATATAGACAGATACGGAAAGGCCGAAACGTTGTACTAAATATGGCGACAAAGATGAGGACAATAGTCCGAATAATGTAAATAATGTATATAATACCTCATCTCAGAAATATAGACAGATACTGAAAGGCCGAAACGTTGTAATAAATATGGCGACAAAGATAAGGATAATAGTCCGAATAATGTAAATAATGTACATAATACCTCATCTCAGAAATATAGACAGATACTGAAAGTCCGAATCGTTGTAATATATATGGCGACAAAGATGAGTACAATAGTCCGAATAATGTAAATAATATACATAATACCTCATCTGAAAAATATAGACAGATACTGAAAGGCCGAAACGTTGTAATAAATATGACGACAAAGATAAGGACAATAATCCGAATAATGTAAATAGTGTACATAATACCTCATCTCCAAAATATAAACAGATATTGAAAGGTCGCAACGTTGAAATAAATATGGCAACAAAGATGAGTACAATAGTCTGAATAATGTAAATAATGTACATAATACCTCATCTCAGAAATATAGACAGATACAAAATAGGCAAATTTTTCTGATTTTCTTCGATTAATTGTTTCGGTTTTTCTATATATTTTTCAGTCTACTGTTTTCATCAATATTCTTACCATGAGATTCAAGTTGATATATTTCTCGAACTTACCATATTTTTATGGAATACATCGTAATAAGGTTTAAAGAAGTGTGCAAAGGACACCTGAAAAGTGAAGGAAAGACAACGAAAAATAATGCGTAAACATAGAAACCAAGAATTTAATATCAGGTTTCTTCCAAAAATCTCAAGTGTATACAGAGTATATGCGTGAAGGTGAATTCTTTATTTTATGTGTCTTGTCTTTTCTTCATGTCCAATGTAGATCTTAATAAGTTTTTCTTTATTGTTATTTCTCTCAAACCTTATTTTACCCTCCATCAAGTATGTTACTCACTGCTTTCCTTTGTCCTTCTTTCTCTCAATCTGTCCTGTGAGTATCAGATTTTCCAAGTCCTCTTTCCTTATTATGTGTCCCAGAAGTTTCAGCTGTCTCTTCCTGATGTTAACCATAAGTCTCCAAATACTCTGCTAAGCGAGTCGTCGAGATTATGTCCTACCTTTGCGCTTAGACGCATCATTGTCACTGTTGTTTCGGCGCGGAAAGTAGCGGTATCAATACCGCTACTTTCCGCGCGAAAACAACAGTGACAAAAAAGTTAAAAAAAAAAAAAATCTGACACTGATTACAGAAGGGGAAATAACCTCTCATTTATACAAGTTATTTGATTTTTAATTTATTCTTTTCACGAGCACCAGCGAATATATTTCATTGTATTCTATTCTCCACATAAAACGTGTGAAAGCACGTTCGAAACCCTACACTCGTCAGCCGTCAAATCAGGCGAAGTAACACGGTTGAAACAGAGGTACTGCCACCCCTGCGCCACCAGCACATACAAGCTTACAACACCTAGCATTCCCAATCACTTACCCATCTAGATACTGACCAGGCTTGACGTTGCTTAACTTCAGTGATCGTGCAAGAACTGGTGTTTCAACGTGATATGGCCGTAAGCCTTACAATCCGCACATACAAGCTTACAGCACCTGGTATTCCCAAGCAGTTACCCATCTAGATACTAACGAGGCTTGACGTTGCTTAACTTCTGGTGGGTCAACGTGATATGGCCGTAAGCTTTGAAATATACCTTTCTCGCAATAATCTAAATAAGAACAAACGTTTTACTCTCTTATTTTTTTAATTATTCCATCCCAATCAAGAGATTAAAGCCACTAAGACACAATGCGTTACTGATACTGAAATAGAAACCCCAATATAACTTTGAGGACAGAGAAAGAGAACGAGAGAGAAAGTGAGAGAAAGAGAACGAGAGAGAGAGAGAGAGAGAGCATTACAGAATTGAAGCAGACAGAATATGACGATTGACATTGCATTTATATTTTTAAAACCGAATTTATTTAAATAAATTTAAATAGATTGAAATTGTTCAAAGTGTATAGGAAAACAAATATTTGTATCTATTTATTCATGTTACCCTTTTAATATTTGACACGGAGTCTGAGACGTAACGAAAAAAAAAAGGAAAAATGCCAAGGAGGCTTGAACAATTTCTACACGTTATTGCTGGTAAACTCACTTTTAATATCGACCTTGTGGACTGACGCATCACGTGACTACCATATCGAAGTGGGGAAATAACCTCACATTTACACAAGTTATTTTTTTTTAAATTTATTTTATTCATGAGCACATTTGAATATATTTTTCATATTCATTCATCAACTTTAAATAAACTATTCATTTATCACCTATTCTGTTCTCTACATAGAACGTGTGAAAGCACGTTCGAAACCCTACCGTCGCCAGCCGCCAATCAGGCGAAATAACACGGTTGAAAAGGAGGTACTGCCATCCCTGGCGCCACCAGAAGCTTTTGCCACTGGACAGTGTATTGTTTTGCATACGTGTCAGTTACTCGCGATTTCTTTTTACAGCTGCAACTGGAATTTTCAACGTTGTGTTAAAATGCACAACGCGCTCATAGCGACCGTTATTAATGACGTACGATGGAAGGTAAACAGATGTGTTTCACGTCGAAAGTAACATTGTGTTGTAAGCATTGTTTTATTTAACTTTATTTATTTGGGATCCTGACCAGATCCATCTCGATGCCTGTTGAGCTGTGGTCTGAAGACGATGTGAATCACGCTTTGGGTTCCGGTTATCGTTGCCAATCTTCAAAAGAAATGAAACCCTTGACTGTTCAAGGAATCCACGGCACCCAACCTCAATAGGTAGCACATAACATAAATTATTTCTTTATCAACTACAAGTACTAGAAAGAGCAATAACAGTGGAATTGAGAACTCTATTTCCTTGCAAATTTTAAGAGAAAGATTTTATAAATGTCAGCCAAAAGTAACGATGTTCGGTCAATGAATGCTTCATATTTCCTGCATGGAAAAGGTTATTACCATTACTATAACAGATTTGAGAAGCATTATAACAAAGCTTGCACTCATTCGAAAAAAGTAAACGCATCTCTTCTTTTTTCCTGTTCAAGTTAAATCCTGAAAGAGATTGATATAAAATTAACAAAGAGTTCACTTTAACTATTAATGTTGGGTTTGGTTTATTTTATTTTACGGCCAGCATATCAACACATCAATGGGTTATTTAATGCCGATAAGATTTTTAGGATAGGTTCATATGAATCGAATATGTATTCATTCTAAGGTTCAGTTCGACATTCCAATCACCTGAAGAAAGCCGTAGCGTACAACGGCCGAAACGCTGTGATACATATGGCAACATAGATGAGGACAATAGTCCGAATAATGTAATTAATGTACATAATACCTCACCTCAGAAATATAGACAGATACTAAGAAATTAGTTTGTAGATCAGGTTTCATTGAGGTATTTTCGTAAAGAGGTTTTTCTCGAGAGTTAAATGAATTGCTGGTAATATTTTCCCCAAAATGTATTTCTGATAATATTTTTTAAAAACATGTTGCTAGAAACTTTACTATACAATTTTTATACTTTCGTAGTGTATTGATCCCAGTTTGGTGGTTAACTATTTGCCCAGACATGGATTAGGATGGGCAGTGGGACAACAGCAATGAAGAAGTCGTCCCACGCTGCTCAAAATGTCCCGATTAAACGCCTTGCTGCCGGATGTAATTTATCGTCATACCCAGGACGTTTAATCATTAAGAATGAGTGAAATAGTTTTGTGCAACACTTATAATAATCTATTAGATGACAAATGTTTATTCTAAAATCGGACGTTATTTTCAGAATAACCTAATAGAAGGAAAGATAATAATGTAATCAATAAGTTAACATTCCACACTAACCAAAACAAAAGGTTTGTAAAGAAACTTCCATCGGGATTAGAAAGATTTATAACGGTTAGACTCGAGAAGTCTAATTTCCTGGAAAACTGTTTTAAGAAAAAGATTTTATAAATTTCAACCGATAACCGTTTGGCCAATGAATGTTTTAATATTTCCTCGGCACTACCATTACCATAAACACCCGCCATAGCGGTGGGCACTGGCAAGGAAATGCAAAGATATCACTCGCCGGCTGCCTTCTTTGTTTAAACTCGTAACATGCTTTGGATATTTGTAAGGATCACCAGCGATAGGACATAGGACAGGGATATGGATTCTGGCCTCAAGCAAGATTATTTTCTTCGGTGATTATAAATAGCCTTAATATGAATGAATTTTGAAAAATTAATTTTCATGTTGATAATATTACGTTATAACCCGTGTCTCTTAAGGACCCGAGTGATTACGGTGCCCAGTCCTTTTTTGGAAAGAGGAACTTTTCATTAAGACAGTTTTTCCTCCAAGAAAGGCCAGTATTTAAAACAGATTCCCGTGGTGATACTTTCCTGAAACTGCAATCTTAATCTCTTCAAGACAAAAGTAAAACCTTATTTATCCTTATTATTCCTATGATTTCCACTGTCCTTTTACCACAACCCAATTCTTCATAACCTTAAAAGTAAATCTCTACCTTTCGGTCTGAACTTTCGTATAAAAAAAGCAAGGGTTAAATGACAGTATAGAGTAAGACCCCACTATATAGTATTTAACCCATAGTTTGGAGGAAATGAGATAGAGATTTCTCAAGGCTATTAATTCAGTAAAGTGGACTTCCTCAGTCTCGACCGAAATTTGAACTCGGTTCACCGATTTCATATTTCCTCGACGATAACAGCGACGCTACTTCCGTATCATGTTACTTAATTATTGATTTTAATTTAAATAATATCCCCCCGCTCCTGTGAATACTTTGAAACGAATTCATCCCATTCCACACAGAGATGCGACAGCGAGGCGGGTCAAAATTGTTTATCTTGTTTAATAGAAACTCATACAAGAAGTCTGAATTAAGATATTAGTTGATTTATGTCAGCCTAATAAAATATTTTATATATTTTTTTGGAATTTAATACGTTACCTGCCTTGAGATAATCATTATTATCGGAACATAGGTAAGTTTTACTGCTATGAAAAACGGTAGATACTTGTTGGTGGTCAAAGAACAGAATTCCTGGCAAAAGAAAATGTCAGAAAGAGCCTTTGTTAAGATTGTTTTTATCTGTATATTTATCAGAGGCACCATCTCGTTGAACATGTAAGATGATGAACACTACCAGTGGGAATTTGGTAAAATATTTACTATAATTCTTTTGTAAATATTGAAATGTAATGTTTTGTTCGTGAAGTTTGAATGTGAGACTAAATCGATCCCCTGAGGCACATAGCTCTTTTGATGTTCCGCTGTCACACCGAGTAAAAAGCTTATTTTTGTATCACTTAAGATGAACTCAGTACATATTACGGTTATCTCTGATCAAATTCCCTCAGGTCAAATGTTTCTGAATGACATTAAATTTTATTATGTCCTCTTATATTTCGTGACGTAAATTACACACCACAAAAATACTACATTGTTGTAGAGTAGCATTCAGCATACTTCCTACTCTTCCCCACTAGTTTCACAATGGACTGCTCCTGTTTATAAATATGGCAAGTAGCCACATTAGAGTAGTATTTGAGTAGTATTTAATTTACTCAGGTTTTTTCTATGTATGAGTAATTAATAAACCTTTTCTTCTTTGCTGCCCCTACATAGTCTTCTGTTCTTTCGATACTCTATTACGTCATCGTAGTTCTCGGCTATTTTGAATAAAGACAAAATTACAACATATATAATTATATTAACGCTATTATTATTATTGCTAATAATAATAATAATAATAATGATATACAATTATTGTTTATTCCCCTCTTTATTGTTGTTTCATTTATGAATTGTTTTAATTGTTGATTATTAATTATTATTTATAAACTTATTGTTTATTTACATCTAGACTCCGTGCATTTAAAGTTAACCATAAAGGTAAATTGTTTTGCGGAAACATTTCTACGAATGTTCAACATTCAAGCGCGGATGTGAGTAAGTCTATCTTCTTCCTAACAGGATGGACGTTTCTATGGCTTACTGTCATTCGAGGTGGCACGGTAGATAGAAACTCTTCGGAACAAGGAAATGAGCCGGACTCATTTACATATGAAGTCACAAAAACTATAAATAGATACGCCTGTGGAGTAATGCAAAGCGGCTCGGATCGAGGAATCGGATAGCCGAGTTCGAATTCCAGTCGAATCCATTATATTCACTTACGGGCTAATAAGCTTGGGAAAGGTATGAATCCTCCTCTACCAGAGATGGGCAAATAGCAGAACAGACCAGGTTCTGTAGCCTTGGTTGGCAACTGGTTTAGGAGAAAGAAAACTCTGAATCTAAAACCTGCAGAGGGTTGTTTGGGGACCTTGATGCCATGTGTTGACTTGTTACGATGGAATAATGGACAGTGCCTCGGATTGAGGAATCGGAGAGTCGAGTTCTTATTCCAGTCGAATCCATTACATTCACTCACGTGCTAATACCCTTGAGAAAGGTATGAATCATCTTCTCCTCCTCCCAGCTATAGGTAAATAGCAGGACATACCGGGTTCTCTAGCCTTGGATGGCAACTGGTCTAATGCAGAAAGAAATGGCAACCTACTGCAGGAAAAATCTGCTTCGTCAGTCATGTATCGAAAGATACATGATCGCGTAAGCGTATATCACTCATGGCACATAACTGACTGTCTGACTTTCCAGTCGAATCCATTACATTCACTTACGTGTTAATACCCTTGGGAATGAATGAATCCTCTTTTTATCCCCCCCCAGCTATGGGTAAATAGCAGGACAGACAGGTTTCTATAGCCTTGGATGGCAACTGGTCTACCGCAGAAAGAAATGGCATCATACTGCGGGGAAAATAAACTGCTTCGTCAGTCATGTATCGAAAGATACATGATCGCCTAAGCGTGTATCACGAATGGCACATAACTGACTGACATTCGTTTGTCTCGTGATTTTAATTTAAATCTATTTGACTATAAATCATATTTTATTTAAATTCTTACTTAAAAAAACAAGAAAGAAAAAACCTATAACGAAAGCGATTATATTTCTTAAAAAACTATTTGATATATATATATATATATATATATATATATGTTCTCACCCAATCTCTAAGAAGCAAATAACACACACACTTAACAGAGACATATCTCCTTTCCAGGAACCAATAAATCTGTCAAACTGACCAAGTGAATTCAGAGCAGCATGAATCCATCCAGCTCTTATCTTAAATAACAACTTAAAAAGAGACTGACCAACACAAGGACTAACCAAAATTCATGTTAAAAAACAAATGCAAACTACAATTGGTTGGAATGTTGAACTGAACCCTTTACTTTGCTCACTGGGGCGGACCGTTCTATTCCCTCGTGCGATGTTTAACGGATGTCAGTTTTCTCCTAGGTAATTCCCCTCTCCAAGTTCTCCACTGCCTTAACCGGGTATTGAACTCACGCTCTTTGGTTTCTGTCACTGGATCTAACCAACGCCTTTATCCACTGTGCCATTTTTCCTTGAGGACATCTGTGTATGAATTTCTGGGGCTTATAAACCTAATGTCTTTAGCATCCTTTTTTCCAGTGCTCATATTGCAATTTTTGCTGCTATTATTACATGTTTTTACCAGAGATCTTATTTCAATTTTTGTTGTTATTGAGATCTCCCCTTTCTCCCAATAATAATAATAATAATAATAATAATAATAATAATAATAATAATAACTGTAGTTATAGTAATGATGATAATAATATTATACAATTTGTGTATATGTGTATTTAAAAGCAGTTGCTAGAGAGATGCTACCTCTGTAGCCAAATGGTATAGCACATCAGACTGTGGGATGCAGGTTCGATTCCTGTCGGAGGACATATATTTTCCATGAAATTTCTCGGACATACAGACCGGTAAATGTTATTAATACTGTTTATTATAAAACATGGCATTTCCTTAAATATTTGTATCTATTAAAATAACGTATAAACAATAAATATATTAAAATATATGTGTAATTGTATATGTGTGTATGTACGTATATATGTATATGTGCGTATGTATATATATGCGTACATATGTACATTGATTAGTATAAAGATGCAAATTAAATTTTAGATAAATAATATTTTAATTTTAGAGATATGTTACTGAATTATATTATTGTTGATATACCTAATATGTAATCGGTACGTATTAGTTTTATGACTTTTTATGCAAATCTTAATTTTTCTACCTAATTCGAGCAGAGCATAGGACAGTTACTGGACTCTTTTACCGACAAGGCTACCTGTGACCGGTTGGGTCACTGACGGCTCAGCTTGTAAAATAGTAAAGTTGATTGCAACATAAAAAATTGTCTGTTTGAAGAAAGTTTAAATAAAATACTGCAATAATAACTTAATTTTAAAATATTATTCACTTAAAATATTTTTTAATATGCCAAAAATATTTAAAAATCATATTCGCTTGAAAATGTTTTAAAATATGGCAAAAGATATATATATATATATTTTATATATTTAACAATTTAAAGAAAATATTAATATTTAGTAGTTTTTTAAAAATATTCAACAGTTTAAAGAAAGCTGGAATATAAATAAGCACGCACGCAGGCACAGAGAGGTGGAAAGAGAGAGGTGGAAAGAAAGAGAGGTGAAGAGAGAGAGAGAGGGGGGTGAAAAGAAAGAGAGAGGTGGAAAGAGAGAGATGGAAAGTGAGAGAAGTGGAAAGAAATAGAGGTGGAAAGAGAAAAAACGTGGAAAGAGAGAGAGGTGGAAAGAGAGAAAGGTGAAAAGAGAGAGAGAGAGAGGTGGAAAGATAGAGAGGTGGAAAAGAGAGAGGGGGGAGTGAAAAATAAAAAGAGAGTTGGAAAGAGAGAGAGATGGAAAGACAGAGAGGTGGAAAGAAATAGAGGTGGAAAAAGAGAGAGGTGAGAAGAGAGAGAGGTGGAAAGAAAGGGAGGTGGAAAGAGTGAGATGGAAAGATAATAGAGGTGGAAAGAGAGAAAGGTGAAGAGAGAGAAAGAGGTGGAAAATAAAGAGAGAGTTGGAAAGAGAGAGAGATTGAAAGAGAGAGAGAGGTGGAAAGAGAGAGAGATGGAAAAAGTGAGAGTTGGAAGAGAGAGAGAGAGAGAGAGAGAGAGAGAGGTGGAAAGAAATAGTGGTGGAAAGAAAGAGAGGTGGAAAGAGTGAGGTGGAAGAGAGAAAGGTGAAGAGAGAGTGAGGAGTAAAAAGAAAGAGAGGTGGAAAGATAGAGAGGTGGAAAGAGAGAGGAGGTGAAAAGAAAGAAAGGTGAAAAGAGAGAGAGAGGTGGAAATAAAAAGAGGTGGAAATAAAGAGAGGTGGAAAGAGAGAGAGAGAGAGTGGGGGTGAAAAGAAAGAGAGAGGTGGAAAGAGAGAGAGATAGAAACAGAGAGAGTTGGAAAGAAATAGAGGTGAAAAGAGAAAGACGTGGTAAGAGAGAGAGGTGGAAAGAAATAGTGGTGGAAAGAAAGAGAGGTGAAAAGAGTGAGGTGGAAAGAAATGGAGGTGGAAAAAGAGAGAGGTGGGAAGAGAGAGAGGTGGAAGGAAATAGTAGTGGAAAGAAAGAGAGGTAGAAAGAGTGAGGTGGAAGAGAGAAAGGGGAAAAGAGAGAGAGAGAGAGAGGAGTGAAAAGAAAGAGAGAGGTGGAAAGAAAGAGAGGTGGAAAGAGAGAAGAGGTGAAAAGAGAAAGAAAGGTGGAAAGAATGAGAGGTGGAAAGAGAGAGATGTTGAAAGCGAGCAATGGGAATGAACTTAAATTATGCGCCCGATGGCCGGTGTACGCACGATTCACAGACTTTTAGTATTATAGATATATGTACCAAGAGCTTTAATCTAAGTCTAAAAACTAGAACAATCGCACCGTACCTCACAAGGACAAATGACCGTCTGCTACAAGTAGTAAAACACCAAATCCCATCTATCAACAAAATAGCTGAACTCTTCAAGAAACAACTTAATATACCTGATACACTCCAGCAAAAAACGAAGCGAATACAATCGACGCCAAATGTTCAAAACAGAAAGCAAAACAACTTGGTCAAATGAAATTAGAAAAAAAATAATCTAGGAGGACATGGCTTTGCATGGAAAATACCTAAAAAGAACGAAAAAAGCAGTGTGGCCTAACAGAAATCACATCAGTGGCTGAGGAAAAACGGGTTGAAAGCTGAGACAGAAAGCCTAATAATTGCAGCTCTGAACCAAAGACTCGCAACCAGATCCTATCACTATCACATAGGCAAGAATGGAACTAACTCGAAATGCAGGATCTGCGAAAAATATGATAAAACTGTCGACCATATTATCTCAGGATGTTTGGAACTAGCAACAACTGAATATACCCATAGACATAACAAGGTAGCGACATACGTTCATTTAACGATATGCAAGAAGCACCAAATCGAAACCACTGAGAGATGGTATGAGTACCAACCAGATAAAGTTATAACGATGTAACTATCCTCAGGAACATGGCAATTCAAACTGACAGGCAAATAACAGCCAACAGAAATGATATTGTCATAAAGGACAAGAAATTCAGGGAAATGCTTATTGACCAAGCACTATAA
This sequence comes from Acanthosepion esculentum, assembly GCA_964036315.1. NCBI lineage: Eukaryota > Metazoa > Mollusca > Cephalopoda > Sepiida > Sepiidae > Acanthosepion > Acanthosepion esculentum. Next base: position 90,658,680 of record OZ038500.1, on the reverse strand, counting down.
TCTGAGAGAAGCACCTCTATGGAAATTAATGAGAAATTGTAATCGAGATTAACAGGATGTGGGGAATGAAGACTGAAACTGTACCAATAGCAAAGGAATGGACAATTTTACTAACAGTGTCCCAAGTAACATCAACATACAAGTTGCCCAGAAGATCGCTCGACTAGGAACATCCAATATACAGTGTAACCCGGATATAAGAGACCCGGATATAAGATACCCGGATATAAGAGACCCGGATATAAGAGATATTTTATATGGTCCCAAATTAGAGCCTGTGTTAATGTATATATAATAGACCAAACACGGATATAAGAGAAAACCGGATATAAGAGATTTTGTCTCCGGTCCCGACAACTCTCTTATATCCGGGTTACACTGTACTAAGAAAAGTGCTATTAATTAAATGACAATTCTTCTATAGAACCTAAGGATCACAGTTTAGACCCGACTCTACAAGATACAAAGCAGGAGACATAACAGACAATAATAATAATAATAATAATAATAATAATGATAATAATAATAATAATTAATGCTTGTTTTGTTGAAGTTGCAAGTATTTATACAGTGATTAGCTCTTGTTTACCATGGTAATGGTATCGGTAATGTTAGCGGTATGATAGCGCTAATGACAGCGGTAATGGTAGCGGTAATGGTAATATTAGCCGTTTCTCTCATAAGGAAACATTCGGCATTCATTGGTCAAGCTTTCTGTGTTATTTTCGGTTGAAAATAATAAAATGACCTTTTAGCAAAATAGGTTTCTCCAGTCCAATATGGATCGCAGTTGCCTTCCTTAACCTTTTGTTCGAAATAGTGTGGAACGTCAACATCTTGTTTATGTCAATATTTTCTCTTTTACTTACATATGCTATCCATTTTAGTAGTTGCAGCTATTGGAAATCCTCAATTGCTGTGGCTTTATGTTTGGTGTGTGTGTGTGTGTGTGGAGGGGTAAAATTATGACTGAGGGATTTCATCATGGTTGAATTCCATTTCATTTCGTTTTGTTACGTCTGAGTTAAAATCACATAACAGGACAGAGTACAAGTGAAGCTTTTTCATGCCTTTTTCAGTGCGTAATAAACATTAACAGTATCAGCAGTCTATGACTTGTACCTCACATGAACTAAAACTTTTAGTCTTGCACTGAAAAGATGAAACAGAATATGACTCATGGGACCTTGAAAATAGAAATGTTTACGGCTTGGTTGGCAATATTAAATATCAAGTCTGAGTGAATGTCGAATGTTTGGAGTTATATTTCAACTGGTTAGTAGTACAGACTTTATTGATTATTTTCTACTCTTCTCTTCGTAATAATAATAATAATAATAATAATAATAATAATAATAATAATAATGATAATAATAATAATAATAATAATAATAATAATAAATGAACAAAAGAAGCAGATGTGGATCAAGAGAAATTAAATCAGTGCCCATGGAGCACTGAGTTGAAAGATGAGACAGAATGCCTAATTATTGCAGCTCAGGGCCAAAGCCTCGCAACCAGATCCTATAACTGTCACATAATCAAGGATGGAAATAACTCGAAATGCAGGATCTGCGGAAAATACTGTCGACCATATTATCTCAGGATATCCTGAACTATAAAAAAAAGAATATACCCACAGACATAACAAGGTATCGACACATATGCATCGGAAGATATGCAGAGAAGCTCAAAATGGAAGCCACTGAGAGATTATATAAGCACCATCCAGACACAATTACCCAAAATAACGATGTAACTATTTTCTTGGATATGCCAATCCAAACTGACAGGGGAATAAAAGCCAGCAGATATGATATTATCATAAAAGACAAGAAATTCAGGAAGTGTATATTTATTGACATAGCGGTATCATCTGAGAGAAACACCGCCATGAAAATTATCGAGAAATTGTCCAAATAGAAGAACCGGGAGATCGAGATTAACAGGACGTGGGGAATGAAGACTGAGACTGTACCAATAGTAATCGGAGCTCTGGGCCTCGTGAGAAAAGGGAGTGACTTCAAAATGCAAGTTGCCCAGATCACCCTACTAGGAACATACCATATACTAAGAAAAGTGCAATCAATTAAATGACAATTCTCCTATAGGGCCCGAGGACCATAGCTTGGACCCAGCTCTCCAGGAGATAAAGCAGCAAAAATAACATGCACAAATAATAATAATAATATTAATAATAATAATAATAATAATAACAATTAACCATACTTACTCTTTTCTCGATGTGAACAAAATCCCCCCCGAATCATAAGGGATGTCGAAGAGGTTCATATGGTTGCAAAGATCAATTATTTATAAGAAGAATGATCCTGGAAAACTGCAGAAAAAGAGGCAGAAATCTCAACACTGCATGGACAGATAACTGGAAAACCTTTGATAATGTGCCACACACCTGGATCCTTAAGACCTTGGGATTGTACATAGTCCCCTCGGTGATAGTAAATCTCCTTACGCACAGCATGGGAATATGGAAAACCACATTGTGCCTAAATCACACACGAGACACTGCCACATCCAACCGCCTGAATATCCAACGAGGAATCTTTCTAGGAGACTCCCTATCACCCTTTCTGTTTTGTATGTCCTTACGCATGAGCAAAACAATAATAGCTATGAATACAAAGTAAACAAGAAATTGTTTCATCACCTACTCTACATGGATGATCTCAAACTCTTTGCCAAAGACGACAATGAGTTGAAGGGTTTCCCCAATTCTGTCAGATGTTTCAGTGATGACATTAGTATGGATTTCGGATTAGATAAATGTACAAAAGTAGCATTCAAGAAAGGGAGAATTACAGAAATGTACTCAATTGATCTAGATTTTGGCACAAAGATTAGGGAACTAGAACATGGAGCCTATAGGTACCTAGGAATTAGCGAAGGAGATGCAATACAATAAACCGAAATGAAGGAGAAAATAAGAAAAGAATGCTACAGGTGTGTGCGTCTGGTATTGAATACCGAGCTGAATTCAAAAAGCAGAATATCAGCCATAGATACCTTGGCTGTCCCTGTGGTACAGTACAGATTTAACATCCTTAACTGAAACATAGTTGACATTAAGCGGAAGTATTCAATCACCTACTCTACATGAATAATCTCAAACTCTTTAACAAAGAAGATAATACTCTAAAATGTTTCCGTGACGATATGCGTATGGATTTGCGATTAGATAAATGTACAAAAGTAACATTCCAGAAACGGAGAATAACAGAATAGCACTCAACAGATCAGGATTTTGTCACAAAGATTAGGGAACTGGAACGTGAAGAAGCCTATAAGTACCTAGGAATTAGCGAAGGAGATGGAATACAGCATACCTAAAGGAAGGAGAAAGTAAGAAAAGAATACTACAGGTATGTGCGTCTGGTGTTAAATACTGAGTTGAATGAAATAATAGAATATCAGCCGTAAGCACCTTTGCCTGTCCCCGTGGTACAGTACAGTTTCAAAATCCTTAATTGGATCATAGTTGATATTAAACGAATGGACGCCAAAAGGAGAAAGCTTTTCCCTTGCCAGCGCATGCATCATCCCAAGGCTGATGTTGATCGTCTGTATGTGCCCGGATCCGAAGGGGGCAGTGGATTAGTTCAATTAGAAATGTCTTACAAAACCACGACAATCGGCCTTCAAAGATACCTGAAACCTGGATGATGATCTCTGTCAAAGAACATGAAAGATGAAACTTTATTCAGTAATAAAGGAAGCTAAACAAGTTGAAAATGGAGTTTCAAATGTGTGAAGAAATGCAAGTAAAACATAATACATCTACTGCAGCTGCAAAGACCTTAAAAAGAAACAAAGACCAGATAGAGAAACGATGACAAGATAAATCTTTCACGGACAATATTCTGCCCGTACCAAACAATCTGTTTTAAATAAAACTTCTACCCATCACTGGCTACGTAATGCAGGGTTAAAATCTGGATGATTTATTTTTGCTGCACAGGACCAATGCTTGCTAACAAAAGATTATCAAGCACACATACTGAATAATTATGTTAGCATCAACTGCAGATTCTGTGATAAAATCCAGAAACAATTAAACATCTTATGTCAGGTTGCGGTGCATTGGCACCCACAGAACTCGAAACCGGGCATGACAGAGTAGGACTGCATTGGAAAATCTTCAATTCTTACGGAAAGGAAACTGCAAGAATTGGTATGAACACCACGCAGACCCAGTTACGGAGATAGGACCTGTAAAACTTTTATGGGATTCTACAATGCACATAAAAAGAAAAATAACTAAACCTAATCGCCTAGACATCGGGGTCAGAGACCGCATGCAGACTGTAATGTATCTTTGAAGATCTAAAGAAATATATCAAAATACAAGCATCTTGAAACTGAACTCTTGTGACACAAGAGGACACCAACAACTAGTTGGAATTCTCAGATTGATTGAAAATATTCTAATAGACTCATTAAAGGGATTCCTGGTAGGCCAGGCCTGAACAAAACTGTACTAGGAGTTGACGCGTTGCGCTACTCTGGTCATTAAGAGAAGATTTCTGGCGTCGAGAATTATTTTTAAGTTTAAAGGAGAAGACAGCCAGAGTAACTTGGGAGTTTGTTGTATCTCGTGTTTTCGAGATAATACAGGGAAATAAATAAGGAAGACAAACTCGTAGGTAAGTAATGAAACAGAAGTTTTTTTTTACACGAAGGTACACTTAGCAATTGATCTAATGCTAACTCGGTATTTATCCGAGCTCACCATAGAGCGAGATGTGGCAAAAGGCCGCTTTAACGTAGGTTTTTTTCCGAGCCCGAAGATCCAGGAAAAAAATCCCCCTAGACCCTGTAATAACGGGTTTGTCTACCTCTCCGGGCGAGACTCTGCCCTTCCGCATTGCCTGGTAGAGATTTCGACAAGCACTAAGATCTTAGCGCGCGGCTAAGACCAAGTTATTTATCCAGACCTCCCCACAAAGGTGGGATGTGGCACAAGGCCGGTCTTTTACGTGGGACTATTCTGAGCTCGTAGGCGCAGGAAAAACATTGCCCGGAAGATCCTGTATTCACGGGGTCGGGTAGTTGTTTACCTCCCCAGACGAGACTTTGCCCTTCGGCATAGCCTCATCAGGGTTCCTCTCTGCCCGAATAAAGGGAGCCCGACAAGCACTAAGAAATTAGCGCGCGGCTAAGACCTAAAGCTAATTCTCCTCACCCCCGTTTATTTACATAAACGGACGATTCCATTCATTTTAATAATAAATGACAGATTTTTAAGGACAATAGGATCGCAAAGTCAGAAGGAGACAGCTGAAAATTCTGGGACACATAAAATCAACAAAGTAAACTCTACTTTCAACCGGGAGGAGAAAGCTGAAATTTATGGGACATATAAAACGTTGAGACCTAATTGCCAATCTAGTAGTATGCCTTAATTCATGTGGTCGAGGTACCAAGGAAGAACTGACTGCAATGAAAATATTTATAGAAAAGGTGGAGGGAAGCTACGTCACGGTGTTGGGAAAGTGACTGATACCGAGATACCAGACCAGGACCGATAATATTACAGGCCATTTTTCTGATTTTGTCGAGAATATTGAGTTATGTATCTGGAGTACCAAACCGGATACGGAAGTAGTATTCAATGCACAGATGAATGGCAAAATTATAAATATGCAAGATGGATTCTGCCTGAAGAAAATATCTGGCACGGCACATTGGGCGTGGTTGGCAGTAGACCCAGCAATTAGTTTACTACAAACGTTCCACATCATATCAGTAGAAAACGAGAACCTAAGAAGGCGAGGTTAGCATCAGCCATGCAGATGGAGGACAAAAATGGTTCTCTGTGATGATGTTGTATCTCGTGTTTACGAGATAACACAGGGAAATAAACAAGGAAGACAAACTCGTAGGTAAGTAATGAAACAGAAGATTTACTACACCGAAGGTACACTGTAAGCGTTCTGAAAGCAAAGGAAATATTTGTCGCAGACTATTTCCACAACGCAGAGAATAAATCACTGTAAGTTCAGACTCGAATATCGGGGGCAGAAAGAAATGCCGAAAACTCGATTCGCAGGTACTGTCTCACAAATCCCAATGCACGTAACCAGTCAGAAAAATAACTCACTCTCCGTAGCCAAAATACACGAACATTTCCTCGATTCGAGAACACCGACTACTTTAATCGCCGAGCATTTTTTATACGTCGACGGCTGGGAGAGGACGCTCAGTTTTTGCATATCAAAATACTTTTATAGCGACTCCTGCGACGGACGTTTTTTTAATTTAAATATTTCGTCTTCAGCATGTCATGCGGAATACGTGCCCCTTTTTTGGTAATTAATTTTTTTTTCGACACATTTTCCGTCGTAGGATACACGCGACGCGCTGTCGCTTGTTTTGACGAGGTAAGTCGCCGTTTTCTTCGCTATATACACTTAGCAGTTGGTTTAGCGTGGGTTTTCCCGAGGTCGTTGACTCGAGCAACTATTTCCTGTAGGCTCCGTAATAACGTGATCGGGTTTATCTAACTTCCCAGACGAGACTCTGCCCTTCGGCAGAGCCTCGTCTGGCTTCCTCTCTGCCCGAAAGAAGGGAGTTCGACAAGCACTAAGACCCAATGCTGACTCTCCTCACCTCCGCTTATTTACATAAACGGACGCTTCCGTTCATTTATATCCTATATGACAGAGTCAAGTTTAGATACTTGGGGACATCCTCAATCGAAAACTGTCTAAGCGGAAGAATCTGTCTATATTTCTGAGATGAGGTATTATGTACACTATTTACATTATTCGGACTATTGTCCTCATATTTGTCGCCATATTTATTACAACATTTCGGCCTTTCAGTATCTGACTATATTTCTGAGATGCGGTATTATGTACACTATTTACATTATTCGGACTATTGTCCTCATCTTTGTCGCCATATTTATTAAAACGTTTCGAACTCACACTGGATCTAACTACCGCCTTTATCCACTGTGACATGTGCCCTTGAGGATATGGCACAGTGGGTAAAGGCGTTAGTTAGATCCAGTGACATGGTTAAGTCAGTGGACAACTTTCAGAGGAAAATTAACAGGAGATAACTGATAACTGACATCCATTAAACATGGCACGTGGAACTAGAACAGTCTACCTCAGTGAGCGAAATAAAGGATTCAGTTCGACATTCCAACCACCTGAAGAAGGCTGGAGCGTAAAACGGCTGAAACGTTGTAATAAATATGGCAACAAAGATGAGGACAATATTCAGAATAATGCAAATAATGCGCTGTCTGTTTGTTATTGAACTCCTACAATTTTGAAGATAGACTCCCATATTCTGAAACTGCATTACCCAGGGTACTTGGATAAGTATATTTCATTTTGATCAAAGGGGTCCCCAGGGTACACACCCAACTTGAAAAAATGTTTCCCTTTCACTTAAATTAAATTAAAATTTGAACAAAGAAATGAATCCGATCCAAAATATAGAAGGCGAAAGCAAGAAGGTCGAAGTCACATCGGCAAGATTAGTTTGATCAAAGCAGGTTCCAGTGATGTGGTTGCGGTAAAACTCCTACAGAAGTTTTTTTTCCTTTGATTTGAATTAAATTTAAATTTGAACAAAGGATTGACTCCTAGTGTACTTGGATAAGTATATTTCATTTTGATCAAAGTGCGTCCCCGGCGGGGGTGTGTGTGGGGGGGTAAAAACCTCCTACTGAAATCTTTTCCCTTTAATTTAAATTAAATTTAAATTTGACCAAGGGAATGACTACTGTATACAATATAGAAAAGAAAGCCAGAAGATGGAGGTCATATCGGCAAGATCAAAATGAAACAATATGAACGTCAAGTTGAGTAAGAATTCATCAATCGGTGGATAGTGCCTTACAAAACATACTTGTTGCAACAAATCAACTGTCATATCAATGTTGAAATTTGCTCATCAATTCATTCAAACAAGTATTGCATGAAATACATATCAAAGGGGTCAGATCCAGCTGTTTTTGCACCCCCCACTGAATTAACTTAAATTTAAATTTGAACAAGGGAATGATTCCTATCCAAAATATAGGAGAAAATTCAGAACACTATTATTAACACCCACTGAAATAAAATTCAGCATGACAGATTGGGCCTATATCGACACTGCACAATCTGCAATCGTTACGGAAAATAAACTGCAACAAACAGGTAACAATTTTGTGGGACTTTACAATACACACAAACAGAACAATCAAAGCGAATCGCCCAAACATCACGATCAAAGGACACAAGAACAGAATGTGCTTTCTTATTGATATGGCAGTTCCTGCAGATTGTAATGTATCTTTGAAGATCTTCAAAAAACTCTCAAAATACAAGGATCTTAAAATGGAAATCTGAAACATGTGACACATAAGGAAATCAATAATTCAAGTTGGAGCCTTTATCGTTTTGATTGGAAAAGTTTAAGATTCATTGAAGTGATCCTTGGTAGCCCATGCCTTAAAGAAATACAAAAAATTGTACTCAAAATTACAGCTGCCACGTTACGAAGTCTTTTTCTATGTGAAATGTGAACTGTTTTCAATGGAAAATGTAATGATGCTATTTGTGAATTTAGGTCTCTGGTCTATACAACAGAAATCAAAGGAAATAATATAATACTAATAAAAAATTATACTAATAATAAACAATACAAATAATAAACAATATTAATACTAAACAAAATGACTGAAGTAACAAATTCCATGCGCTCAGTGACGAATACAGAAAAGAATCAAAGCTCAATACACACACCAAAATTCCTCAAGAAAACACAATTCCATTACCAAAACTACACCCACAAAATTTCGAACCTGTTGTGGCCTGTTAGGGGCCAGAAAGGAAGACACAGAAAGAAAGAGGTCGGTTGAACAAGTGTATTGAAATAACGTAACATATATACAAAATAAGAGTTTTATTAGTCAGCAGATTGATGTGTCCGTACGAACTATCAGGTTACACTGCGTCACGACTGCTATATTTAACAAAAAACGAGGGATGTATGTAGCACAAGGCCGAGTTTAACGTGGGGTCTCCGAGTCCGTAGGCTCAGCCCAAATTACCCCCACAGAACCCGCATTATCGGGTTGGGTTTGTCTACCTCCCCGGACGAAATTCTGTCCTTCGGCATAACTTCGTCCGGGTTCCTCTCTACCAAAGCAGAGAGTTCGACAGAAGTTGCACAGTCAGTAACTGCGTTACGACTGCCTCTTAGGAAGTCTCGTAGGTTAGTATTTATGAAGGAGGAAGAGTTTATTCTAATGTAGATAGGTCACCATAACAGAAACCACTGTAAGATAAAGAAGCAATAAATGTATCGAACATTAAGCGTGTCTTAGAACTTGGATTGAATTCTTGCCCAAGTACTAGAAGCTTTGTTAAAAACAAATTAACTCAAGATGTATTACAAAAGCTGAAGGAATATTTTTTTAACGTAATGGCGGCGAAACTTTTACAACTACTCCATCCGACGACAATGAAGTGATCTGACTTAATTAGGTTAATAAAAATCCATCATTGTAACCAGGGGAAGTTTGAGAGGAATGATTACATTCGTTACTGACATTTTTGTAAACTGTGTCAGTTATAAGGGAGAACGTAAAACTAAACAGTAACAAAACCTGGAACAACCTTACAACTTCACAACGTAACGGACTTCATCGTCTCGTCAATGATGATTCGTTCATCATCAAAATGAATTCCTGGGTATGACGATAAACGACATCCGGCAGAAAAGTCTCTGACCGGGAGATTGAAAGTTTTGAGGGGCGAGTAACCACTTAATTGCCCGTGTTCCCAGATCCACCCTGACCCGGGGTGGTAGCACCTGTTAGGGTCCCAGGTAAGGAAAATAGTAAAAACCCAAACACAAACAAAACCCTATGAAAGTATAATAATACATTTTTACGTAAAAAATACCTGCAATACATTATTATATATAAAACAAAATCACCAAAAATACATATTTATAAGAAAATTACTTACAATACATCAATGAACATGAAAGAACTCTTTCTTGACATTAATGGATATAGTTTCCTACAATTTAAAGATATTAATGCATATAATTTTCCTACAATTTCATGATATTAATGGATATAATTTTCCTGAAATTTAATGACATTAATGGATATAATTTCCTACAATTTGATGACATTCATGCCTATAATTTCCTACAATTTCATGACATTAATGCATATAATTTTCCTACAATTTCATGATATTAATGGATATAATTTTCCTACAACTTAATGACATTAATGCATTTAATTTCCTACAATTTCATGACATTAATGCATATAATTTCCTACAATTTCATGACATTATTGGATATAATTTCCTAAAATTTCATGACATTAATGCATATAATTTCCTACAATTTAATGACATTAATGCCTATAATTTCCTACAATTTCATGACATTATTGCATATAATTTCCTATAATTTCATGACATTAATGCATATAATTTCCTACAATTTCTTGCAGAAATCAAATTGTATTCCAAAATATAACTTAAATAAATCTACAGCATTAAATACATATATCACCGCCTCTAGTAACTATGTCCACGCAAATATGTATATGCACAAAAGCTGAGTATCATTTACCATGTATTCAACTGTGAAAGCAGAATGACATATATCATATTTTTATTACTTCCAAGTTAGCAAGAAAATTAAATTTCGTCATTAAATGACCCATACAGTGTTGATGTGTCGTTGAGCAAACAAATCAAATCAAATCATGAAAATCATAGACAAAGGAGGCGCCATTGTTATTATTGATAAGGAAAATTATATTTTGGCTTGTGAAGCCGTTTTAAGGGACAACGGTTTTTATGAAGACATAAAAATAGACACTAACCCTTATTACAGAAAAAAGTTAGACAAGATAATTTCTGAAATGAAAGGAAATAGTTTCATCAATGAAACAGAATCCAACAATATTACGTTCAGTACAAAGAACATTAGTTTTTTACGGCCTTTCAAAAATACACAAAAAGTTTGATAAATTCTCTCCTCTCCGACTAATCTGTAGTCGATATGAATGTTGCGCGGCAAAAGTCTCTGAGTGGCTAGATTTTTTTTTAATTTCTCTTAACAAAAAGGTCTTCGTCTTATGTCCGGGAAAAATGATTTTCAAGATTGCTTTTTAGTCACCATGGATTTTTCTCGTCTCTTTATCCAAGCATTGATCCCCATGAAGGGATTACCGGATGACGTAAAGCTTTTGAGAAACGCAAAAACAGAACGAATTCCATCAAACTTTCTCTGTACTTATTAAATATCGTGTACCTATGAACACTAATGGGTATGTCTCAATCATCATAAATACGTCTATTATCCGCTTCTAGTGGAGGACTACTTAGACAGCATATTTCCCCCATCTTAGCTACTCTTAGAAAAGCTCGCTTTAACGCAGTGTAATTCTTGTCTGGCTATATTAATTATGTGGTAGTATGTCCGAACCTCAGTTGCTGACCCATCCTTTGGCCATGTGCTACATCTTAGCTACTCTTAATAAAGGTCACTTTAACGTAGTGTTATGCTTGTCTGGCTAGAGTTAGTGTTAGGGGAAAAAGCAGAAAAACTTGTCTCACGTCGCTTCACACGTGTGCGTTGGTTAGATCTGGAAATGTTACTAGGTATTGCCCGGATATTGTTTAAAATGCCGCCAAAGGAATATTATTATTATTATTATTATTATTATTATTATTATTATTATTATTATTAATATTATTATTATTATTATTATTATTATTATTATTATTATTATTGTTGTTGTTGTTGTTGTTGTTGTTGTTGTTGTTGTTGTTGTTATTATTATTATTATTATTATTATTATTGTCATCCACTTGTTTTTTTTTTTCTTTTCATAACCGGTTATGTTGCATTATGGGTATTCTCCATCATGACGCACGACCTGAAACATATAGCACCTTTTGCAGAATATTTCCAGCTCGTGCATCATGATGGAGAATACGCATGATGCAAGATAACCGGTTATGAAAAGAAAAAAAAAACAAGTGGATGACAATAATAATAATAATAATAATAATATTCCTTTGGAGGGCGATGCATTTTAAACAATATCTGGGCAATACCTAGTAACATGTCTGTCCACCACTTATAAATTTATCACGTCTGTCCTGACGAACTGTACTTATTCTTTACTAGATGAAAACAGCATTCTTCCTTAGTACAAGGGAGATGTCGAAGAGGTTCATATGGTTTCAAAGAGCAACTATTCATGAATAAAAAGATCTTGGAAAATTCTAGGAAAAAAGGTCAAAATCTTAGCCCAGTTTGGATAGATTATCGTAAATCCTTTGATAATGAACCTCACTTTTGGATCCTTAAGGCTTTGTAAATGTACAAAGTCTCAATGGTGAAAGTAAATTTCCTTAAATATAGAATGAAACTCTGGAAAACATTATATCTAAATCACACCAAGGACTCTCGGATTGATTGGAAAAGTTTCTGATAGACGGATTGAAGGGATTTCTGGTTGGCCATGTTTTAAAGAAATACAAAAAATGTAATCACAAGTACAGCTTACATATTATTAAGAGCTTTATGTATGTAAAATGTCTGTGATCATGTTTTTTTTTCGTTTTGTTTCAATGCAAAATTTCACAGAGAATTTCTAATCTTAGGTCACTGGTAGGAACCCGGAAGGAAACACAGTGCTGTTCGATAAAATTGACTCAATTTCATCGTCTGCCGAAATAGCCTATTTCTCACATAAAGTAAAAGGATTTGTTTGATTATATATATATATATATATATATATATATATATATATATATATATATATATATATATATATGTATATATATATATATATATATGTATATATATATATATATATATATATATATATATACACACACACACATATATATATATATATAGTGCTGTTCGTTAAAAGTGACTCACCTGAATTTTTTTACTTTTATTTTTTCGCCTATTGTTTTTGGGGTCAAACTAATTTTTAATCTTACTAATATTAAGACCCCTTCCGTAGTAAAAAAGTTTACTCACCCTAAGGTATTCTATTGATAATTATAATTTTGGATATAAATGAGATTTAGGGAAAAACTCTCTGCATAAAAAGTGACTCACTTATTTCCTGCAACTAGTAATCAACAGAAACATAACCGAACAGCTTTATATTAAAGAATAATAGAGGTATAATTTATTTATAATAGGTAATATAGTTCAAAATATTTAATAATCTATGAGTCCTCTTTTATTTTGAATAACCTTTTCAACCCTTTTTGGCATGACTTGATTAGGTTCTGGCAAATTTCATCTCCAAGCATTGAATTCCATTCGGATATGAAATTCACAATCAAATCCTTTTTGTTGCTCAATTGCTTTCTCGGGAGCCTGTACTTTATAATGCCTCATAAGTTTTCTATGGGGTTGAGGTCAGGAGATTGGGCCGGCCATGTCATAACACTCACCTTCTTCTCATCAAAGTATTCCTTCATCAATTTTGATTTGTGACAGGGAGCATTATCCTGCATAAAAATTAGCTTTGTGGGGTCGATTTGCACCCTTTCAGCAGAAGGGAGCAGACAAGACTCTAAAATTCTCTTGTACTGCTCGCTCCTGGGGGTCTTTTCAATAGGTTTTAAGAAACCAGTTCCATGAAAAGAAAAGCATCTCCAGAACATTATACTGAACGGATGCTTGGCAGTACTTACTGCTAAATTGAAAAAGCTTTCAAAGCTTCTTCTTCGGATTTTAGATCGCTTATCCTTTGAATTTAGCTCAACTTTCGTTTCATCGGAGAAGAGAACATTTAGTAAAGAAAAATCGGGTGAGTCACTTTTATTGAACAGCACTGTATTTATGCCACAGAAATTTAAAAAAACACAATAATAATCCTTTGGTGTACGATGAATCTTAAACAATATCCGGGCAATCGCCAATTTTGTTGAAATTAGTTTCTAGTTATCATTGAACGTATTTTTTTTTTCTTTTCAGAGCAAAGATAAAGTTTCAATGTCTTTTTTTTATCAGACTATTGTTGTGAAATCTAATAATCTTTTCCTGATGAAATAATTATTTTATTTTCGACGTCTCACGTGTTCTTTCATTTTCTGTTTTTTTTTTGTTTATGAGAATGGAGAAAAAAAACAACCAAAAATCAGAAAGAAAACAAAACCTTGAAAATTATTCGCTGAGAAACAATAAGTTTTTTTTTTATCGTTCCCATGATGCACCTCGTGTCTGTTTTCTTGGCCTTTATCCGTATGACATCGAAGCGTACAGGATTTGTGGAGACCTCCAGCGGTTAAGAGAGAAACCGAGAGAGAAGACGATAGACATATATAGAGAAAACGATAAAGAGAGTGAGAGAGAGAGAGAGAGAGAGAGAGAGAGAGAGAGAGAGAGAGAGAGAGAGATGGATAGAGATAGAGAGAAAACTAAAGAGAGAAATCGGGAGAGAAAAAAATCAAGTGTGTGAGAGTCAATGAGATAGAATGAGAGAGCAAACGTGATATAGCGAGATGGACAAAGTGAGATGAAATGAGATAGAGAGAGAGAGAGATAGTGAAAGCTAAAGAGAGAAAGCAAGTGAGAAGGAGAAAGAGAAAGAAAACGAGAGACCGAAAACGAATTAGTGAGAGAGAGAGAGAGAGAGAGAGAGAGAGAGAGAGAGAGAGTGAGTGAAAGAGAGAGCATGCGTGGAAAAGAGACAGAAAGAGAAAGAGGATGTATCATATGCACCCGTATTTATATATCTCGATGTTTTTATATTTTTTACTCACATATTTTTTAAGCACATATACGTATATACATACAAAATGCAAAAGAAAAGAATATACGTACACCATTTGCCATAAAAAGTTCTGGAAAAAATATTGTCATTTAAATGTTTTCAAGTTTATTGAAGCCAAAACAGATCAGAAGATTGCGGACATCGTCTACGAAATTGTCTAGACGGAGACGGAGACGGAGACGGAACTTAGGGAGAAAAGTAATTGTTTTCAATGTTCAGTTTGTTTAATAAACGTCTTTGTGATGCTTTTCTCGGGAACTTTTTGATATGCCAGTGAATGGATATCGCACACACACGCACTACGTACACACAAACACACAGTCGTGGTGTATGCGTGCGAGTTTCAAAAACACGCCCCTGGTATACAGTATATTCAACTTGATTCATATCTACAAAGAATCGAGAAAAGCTCACATATATTTCTCGGAGTAACTTTATTACTTCAAATCACTCTATCTCTCTTTCTCTATCTATCTATTTAGTCTGTACACTTCTCTATCTATCTATTTAGTCTGTACACTTCTCTATCTATCTATTTAGTCTGTACACTTCTCCTTTCTATCTATCTATCTATCTATCTATCTATCTATCTATCTAAGTCTGTTTATTATCTATCTAAGTCTGTTCATTATCTATCTATCTATCTATCTATCTATCTATCTATCTATCTAAGTCTGTTTATTATCTATCTAAGTCTGTTCATTATCTAAGTCTGTTCATTATCTATCTATCTATCTATCTATCTATCTATCTATCTATCTATCTATCTATCTATCTCAGACATTTCATTATCTATCTATCTATCTATCTATCTATCTATCTATCTATCTATCTCAGACATTTCATTATCTATCTATCTATCTATCTATCTATCTATCTATCTATCTATCTCAGACTTTGCATTATCTATCTATCTACCTATCTATCTATCTATCTATCTATCTATCTATCTATCTATCTATCTATCTATCTCAGACTTTGCATTATCTATCTATCTATCTATCTATCTATCTATCTATCTATCTATCTATCTATCTATCTATCTATCTATCTATTCCAGCCTATTCACTATCTATCTATCTATCTATCTATCTATCTATCTATCTATCTATCTATCTATCTATCTATCTATCTATCTATCTCAGTCTGTTCATATCTATTTACAGTACACTGAGGAGAACACACTTATACATAAGCGAACAACTTTATCGATATTTAATTAAATATCGGTAATTTTTTTCGTATTTCAGAATTTCGCGTATAGAAACCTAGAAACCTTCAACTATATATACTGTTAATTTTATAATGACTTCTTTTCTTGTTGGCTCTACATACCAGAGTTAAAATAAATGGAGTCAGATTTCTTAATGACACCGGATATTTAGTGTTGTATGAAACGTCAACTTTCGACATATCAACTCTCTTCTTAAAAAGGGAAAAACATTTTTTTTCAATTTACTAGACACATACAGCGATTGTTTTAAAACCTACGACAATCACTTTCTCTAGTATAAAGGCCTTTCAGAAAACGACGTTTTGTTGAGTAAACCGACTTTTTTCACGTGTCATAAAAGGATAGGAAAAATAAAGAATATAATTACAGATTTGCATTATGTAAAACCGTGTAAACATTTTTTTTAATGATTTCACCCCAATCAAGGCAATAATGTCACTATCTATCTATCTATCTATTTATCTATCTATCTATCTATCTATCTATCTATCTATCTATCCCTTTAAGACACAAGATGATGCCATTATAATGTCACTAAGACTCAAGAGGTTACTTGCAGTGCAATAGAAGAGGAAAGAATTGGTGAGGAGAAATGAGATTTCATGAAGTCAGTAGTTGCCCATTGATGTTTCAGTGTGTTGTGTAGTACCGTCCCCCTCCCTCAAAATATACTAATCTAAAAGCTAAATATCACGCTCCCTTACTGAGAGAGTGGAAGTTGAACAGAACTTATTGTTGACCACTCTGCATCCGGACAGAGAGGAACCCCGACGAGCAGAGTCTCGTCGTGGGAGGTAGACAAACCCGACCCCGGTTATACAGAGTCAACGGGGAATTTTTGCCAGAGCCTACGGGCTACGAAATGCCCCATTTTAAAAAGCAGCCTTGTGCCGCAATCGCCTTTTGCGGAGGCTTCGGGTAAATACCGAAGTTGAACAGAACTGAAGTGAAGTTCACGATTAACTGTTATTCCATTAGACTATTTTCTCGACTCTTAGTACCGTATAATTCTTCGGAATAAATCCCTACTATTTTTTATATGTGTATCGACTTATCCATTTCAAGATACAACATTTGGCGATGAGGGATTCGAAATTTACAGCGGATACAAACATTGGACAACGAATAATTCAAATATTAATACCAACACGAACCGAGGTTTCGGTTGTAAAAATTTATAGTCATATGACAAGAAATTATTTGGCGATTACTCAATGTCGGATTTAATTCCAAGTTGAACGTGTAAAAACAAGTTAAAATTTTGTTTGGTTGCTCAGCTGAAATTTTGTCTTCATAAAGAAACGCGGAGGATTTTAAAGAAGCAATGTTAGAATTCATGAAAATCTTACAAAAACAAAACGAACTTTTGGATGAACAACAACGTTCAGACCAGGGACACTCTGAGAGAATTCGGCAATCTCCCATATGACGAAAATGACCCAGCCATCGGAGCCCGCACTTTCTGAGCAGAGTGAACATTGTTCTTTCTTTCTTTCATTCTTTCTTTCTATCTATGGTTGAGTACTTGAACACCCCACAAGATGGACTTATCTAAAAAGATAGATAGCACGCTCTCTTGTCGACCTCTCTGCCTCCAGGCGGAGAGGAACCCAGAACGGCAGAGTCTCGTCTGGGGAAGTAGACGAACCCGACCCTGTGCATACAGGGGAATTTCATTCCCGAGCCTACGGGCACGGAACGCCCTACGTTAAAAAGCAGCCTTGTGCCGCATCCCGCCTTTTGCGGAGGCTTCGGGTAAATACCGAAGTTGAACAGAACTGAAGTGAAGTTCACGACTAACTGTTATTCCATTAGACTGTGTTTTCAGCTGTTAGTACCGTATTTTTCTTCGGAATAAATTCCTACTACTTTTTATATGTGTATCGACATATGTATTTCACGATGAAACACAGTGAGATGTACGAGAAAAGAAAGTATTAAAGTAGAGGTCTCAATTATATTTAGTTGTTTCATCAGATGAGACCTAATTGCCAATCTAGTAGTACGTTTAAATTCATGAGGTCGTGGTACCAAGGCGAGATCATTAGAATAAACTGTTATGAAAATATTTATGGAAAAGACAGCGGTGGGAAAGTGACTGAAGTCGAGATGCCAGGTCAGGTCCGATAACATTGCAAATATATTTTTGAATTTTGTCGTGAATGTCGACTAGATATGGCAGCACTCATATAAACTCTTTACTTAAAAACGGTAAAATCATTTTATTTCACTTCACTGGACACATTCTACGTTTATCTCAAGACCTATCACAATCCATTTCTCTTACACAGAGACTTTTTTAAAAACGACGCTTTGTTGAACAAACAGATCTCTTTCACGAGTCCTTTTTTTAAAGCATTTCACCCCAAGCAAGGCGGGAAGCCACTAGCACGCAAGGGGTTACAGAGGATTTGGAGCGAGAGCAGATAGGAGTGTTAGAGGAAAGGATGTGGAGAAAGATAGTGGATAGATCAAGGCAACTGGAGATGTCGATTGACATTACATTTGAATAGTTGGAGATTATAGCTATCAGGGAAACAGGAATAGGGAAGAGATTTCCACAGGCGAGAGGTGCGAAGCTATTGGGGTAGAAGAGACGGCTACATTTCACAGTTTCAACAGTGAAAGGGTGAGAGCGAGATGCCAGCCTAGTAGAACGCTTAAATTCATGAAGTCTTGGAACCAGTGAAAGCAGCTCATCGGAGCAGTTACCATGAAAGTATTTGTAAAAAAAACAGAGAGAGGCGACGGCACGTCTGTGCGAGAGCGACTGCAGACGAGATGCCAGATCAGGGCCAATTACATTGCATATCCGTCTCTGGATCTTATCAAGAACCCCGAGGCAAACAGAAGGGGCTCCAGACCATATATATGCCAGCAATACTCCATGCAAGGGCCAATGGTTGATTTGTAGATTTGAAGGATCGATTCCGGGGAGAAAAAGTTCCTGGTGCGGCACAGGGAGCCAACTTTCCTTGCGGTGGACGAAGCAATTGACAGTGTATATGTTCCATCTCAGGTCAGCAGTCAATGTGAGACCGAGCGGCCGTTAAGAGGTGCTCTCGAGAAGTTGAGCGTCAGACATTCTAATGTGGGGGGGGGGGCAGGGAAGTATCTCTGTGGTGATTAATACAGAGCAGAACAGGAAAAATAAAACGTATATCAGCTGATATGCATTTTAAAGAAAATCAAGTAACATACCAAACATCTTCTTCTATCTGCCGTGTCCCTTCAGGACATGGAATATAATGGCTCTCCAAAACTTCCGGTACTTTGTAGTCCTTAGAAAAGTTTGTCTTTTAGCTCTATCTCAGCTCGTTAGGTAGGTCATGCGCAGCTTTCCTCTGTCCCTTCAATATGTACTGTGAGTGTCAAATTTTCTAAGCCCTCTTTCCTCATTATGTCTCCGACAAATTTAAAATGTCACTGCCTGATGCAAAGTATAATTGTGCTTTTTTCAGTCCAAGGTATTCTGTAGAACCACATTTCTGTTTTCAGAAGTCTCTTCTCCATGTATATAACAACATAAGTAACTAGTTTCTGCGAATGGATAGCAGAATAGGAAGAGGGTTTGGTAGTAAAAAAAATGATAATTGCTCTCTACAATGAAAGGAGGTTGTACCTTCGAAAAACTAAATAGAACAATATACCTTCCAAAAACTACATACATATTACAAACAAGGAAAATTTCAATAGAAGCAAAAAATAAGAATGCTGAACTGCTATGTTATATCAATCTTCTTATGTGGCAGTGAATGCGGGACAATTTCCTCACAGACAAAAAGAAAACTTATGACAACATATGTAGTTTTACAGAAGGATGTTGGCTATACCCTAGACGTAGTGTGTATGCAGTGAGGAAGTTGTACGGAAAATGGAAACAAAAAAAAATAATTTTAGAATCAGAAAGAGATAACAAAATTCAAATTCAAAAAGAAAATAGAAAATATATCTCCGGGTTTATAAAAAAAAAAAAAAGAAAAAACTTCAGTGAAAGTGTGTGCACGGGAGTGAGAAACAAGGGTGAGAGGGAAATATATGTGAGGTGTAACAGAAGAAGAAGAAGATAGGGTCTAAGGTGAGGGTGGGGAATAAAATTCTAAAGAGAGAAGTTTTAAAGAGTGAGATACAGATCAATATGAGTTATTATTAGTTGCATATATTTAAAAATGATTTCCAAGAGATTTCTCTTCATTACGTATGTATTAATGTCTATAAATTCTGCGTGCCGATAAACGAGATCCGATATATATTCCCGATTTTGTTTTTATTGTGAATAATTGAATACTATGAGATTATGTTTATTAGCGGATTTGCGACAGACATTTTAATTCTAGGTCATTCTCGCTAAGGTCTAACATGATACCAAGGAAGGATTAGTTTCTGCTTCATCAGCTAATTTTATTGTACGTAGATGTTCTTCAGTTTATTTACAAGATCTGTTGATATAGCTTTGCAGGGATATATTAAGAAAGCATCAGCAACTTAACGAAGATAGATTTCAAAGTGTGCAGTGGGTTGAGTGATGGGTTGCAAGGCATTAACTTTCAGTTGGAATGTAATTTGATGCAATATTCCTCTTCATTGGGTAATTCTATTTCTTTGTCAATGACCGGAGATCCTGTTTTTGTGTCGCGTTTCCACTGAAGGCTGATGTCTCTCCGGAATTGTCATATTCAAGTGGTCGGCAACAAGAGCTGTGTATTTCTAACCTGTAAAGACAGCATATTGTCGTTTCATTAGTGGTCCTTCTGAACCCCAACAGAAAAAAAAACCCTATAGAATCACAGAATGAAATTCAGCTTGCACAACACCCTGTCATCCATTCACACGGTCTCATTAGCTGGTTTCTGTTTCCTCCTGTACCTTCTTCTCTCATGATATGCTGCGAATATCAAGTTTACCAAGGCGTCCTTAATCATAATGTGTCCCAGAAATTTTAACAAACTTTTTCTGAATTTAAGCGTGTGCGTTTCTAGCTTTGATTTTATTTAGAATTTCCTCGTTGCTCACATATTCTGTCCATGATTCTGTCAGTACCCCTCTTTAGAACGACATTCACTGCCATACAAGGGGATATATATGACAGTATTTCAGCACATCTTGTTTTTGATGTAATGAATATGCATACACCTGGGTTCCCCCTCACAGTAATATGATTGGCTGCTGTCAGCCATAAATACAGACTGATGTGGAGGTACATCGCCTACGCCTATTGCCTACGCCTATTGCCTACGACTACGACGAGTACCAGTTCATTACAGCTACCTGCTAGATGGTACTACCCGGTTACAGGAGCTAAAACCACTTAGTTACTTCGAACACATATATCCCTTTCCGAGACATATTACTTACTAATGAGCGAGAACAAAAATTTAGGTCAGGGGGAGGTGATGTAATGAATATGCATACACCTGGGTTGCCCCTCACAGTAATATGATTGGCTGGTGTCAGCAATAAATACAGATTGATGTGGAGGTGTATTACGCTAGCTTTTGCGGAGGGCATTTCAGCCTTAGGCCTTATAAGTTATAAGAATTTAGAAATAATAAAATTAGTTTATCTTTATTCGACACCTTAATTCGGCATAATTTTTCTTCGTATACGCAACCGATCTCCGTATTTTCCTTACATTTATTTTGGACGCAATTTCTTTTAAAATCTTCATTCGTTATGATCCCTTCATATAAAGTTAATTAGCTTATAATATAAAAATATTTTTTTATTAAATTTATTAAAAATATTGATGACTAACCCAGAAGCTGCTCTTCGGGCGGATTAGTCTAGCTACTGCGGCGGGATGTTGGGCCATCAGCGTCCTATGTATGTAAAAGTTATATGAATTTAGAAATAATACAAATATTTTATCTTTATTCGACACCTTAATTCGGCATAATCTTTCTTCGTATACGCAATCGATCTCCGTATTTTGTTTACATATATTTTGTAAGCAATTTCTTTTAAAATCTCCATTCTTTATGATCCCTTCACGTAAAGTCACTGTTGAATGACATTAGGGAACCCGAACTATGTAATATTTCAAACACGTCACGCTATGCGTTCTAGAAAAAACATATGAGCAACGTACCGTGCCCTGATTAAGTTTTAATTACGCTTTAATTATGTGATATCAATTGTAATTGCGACGAAAATCGAAATTAAAGTTAAACATTTAATAAAGAATTGTTTATTAAACCTTTCAATCTGGTCGATATTTAAATTTTACTTCAAAGGAGTGATTTACTTAATTGTTAATCGCGTGTAACTACAATAGTTACCTCCTGTTACTTCAGGTTGTTTATGATTCGACGAGATCAAAAAACAGACGGACGGACGGAGACACGTGCTCTGTGCTTTATTCATATACAAACAGATACGCTATTTTATCTGTTTTCTAATATTTATATTAAAAACATGTCATGTAAGACGAAGCAAACTCTTCTTTAACCAATGGACGAGGTTTGATCACAATGTTTCGGACGGTTGCTATTGTAATGGTGCCAAAATATGTAGTGTATAGCCGCTTGGCCTTTGACATTTGAACTCAGTACACAGTAAAATTATAACGTTCTCAATCACTTCGTTTTTTAGAGCAATGCTTGGAGTGAAAGTGTGTAGAGTGTGGTCGTCTCACAACAACAGAGAGGTTCCATCAGTGACCATGGACGTGCAGCATTTTTGAGGCAAGAACAATATTCCCTAAGTCCGACGACCACCATATTCCTCGAATCCGATCCATTGCAACTTTTCCCTCGTTCCAAAAATCACATCCCACTTGGAAAGAACAAGATTTCAAGACATCGAGCAAATCCAAGTGAATGCAAGGAAGTAGTTGCCTGCTATCCCAAAAGACTGCCTTCTAGGAATGCTTTCACTAATGGAAACTACGTTGGATAAAGTGTGGTTTCAGAAGGGCTCTTCTTCGAAGGAGATTAAATCTCGAATTGATATGTGTTGTAGTTTTCTTTATATAGCACCAGTCGCCATACTTTTTGATCAGACGTAGTATAGTATCGCCTGTGTGAATCTCTTTATATACGGTAAGCCTTGATTCAGATTAGCATCAAAACTAAAACAAAATTGAAGACCTCGTGACCATTTGTCTAGTGATCTACCGCAAAATCTATTAAAAGACTAAGGATTGAGTGTTTAATGAATTTGATTTGGACGCAACTTTTCCTCTTTCCAAAAATAAAATCTCACTTGATAGACGTCGAGGAAACCAAGGTAAATGCAACGAGGTACTTGCTCGCTATCCACCAAAAACGGACTCCCAGTAAGGCTTCCATCAATGGAAACTACGCTGAATAATGTATGTGATTACTTCGAAGGAGTTTAAATACCGAATTGATGTGTGCTATAGTTTTCTTTACATAGCACCAGTCGCCATATGTTTTGGTGAGACCGCGTGCAAATCTCTTTATATCCGGTATGACTTGATTTAGTTTAGCATCAAAATTAAAACAAAATTGAAGACCTAGTGGCCATTTGTCTAGTGATCTTCCGCCAAATCTATAAACAGACAAATCATTGGACATTGTTTCTCAATCACTATGACATTAGTAACCACTTGTTACCACCCTCATCACGTTCTTTGAAACGTCTTCTATTTACCAAATATAGACACTTTGGAGTCCCTCGAGTAGTTAGGCATCTCTTGTAATTGTAAAATAAAAATTATATAGGTTAACTTCGAGAGTGTTTTGGCCGGTCAGGTGGCCAATCGTTGTTGTAAAATGAAATAAAATTAAGTGTAACAAGTCCTTTCGTGGAAGACGGAAACAAAGGAAGTGTTGGGAGACCGTTTGAAAAGTATGAGACGCTAAGAGTGTGATTGATTTAGCGTTGTATTAGAAACTTGCACAGAATATATTTCTTGTTAATTATGTAAAACTATCATCTTTCTACGCGGTAAAAAGCATCGGGAACAGCAAAGTAGAATTTCGTTTGTCCTCTTCGGTAATTCGTCAATTCTGATCTTTTCATTTCATTGCGCAATCTCTAAAATCAGTTTTTAATGTCGGATTTCAACTCGCTCACATTTCTGAACTAATTTCGTTTTGAAATTCTTTTCCCCCTTCATATTCGCTTATTTATTACATTTCTTTCAGTAATCTTCATTTGCTTTACTTTCTTTCAGTTTGTATTATCTTCTCTTTCTCTCATTCTTTGTTTTTTTTCTTGCTTTCTTTCTTTCTTTCATTTGCTTAACTTTCCTTTCTTTTGTCTTTTCTTCCTTTCTTTCTTTCTTTTATTTGATAAATTTTCCTTTCCTTTGTCTTGTCTTTTCTTTCTTTCTTTCTTTCAATCTTTCTTTCTTTCTTTCTTTCTTTCTTTCTTTTATTTGCTTAACGTTCCTTTCTTCTTTCTTTCTTTCTTTATGTCTTTCTTTCTTTTTTCTTTCTTTCTTTCTTTCTTTTATTTGCTTAACGTTCCTTTCTTTCTTTCATTTGCTTAACTTTCCTTTCTTTTGTCTTTTCTTCCTTTCTTTCTTTCTTTTATTTTATAAATTTTCCTTTCCTTTGTCTTGTTTTCTTTGTTTGTTTGTTTGTTTGTTTCTTTCTTTTATTTGCTTAACGCTCCTTTCTTTTGTCTTGTCTTTTCTTTGTTTCTTTCTTAGTTTCTTTGTTTCTTTGTTTCTTTCTTCCATTTGCTTAACTTTCCTTCCTTTTGTCTTTTCTTTCTTTCTTTCTTTCTTTCTTTTATTTGATAAATTTTCCTTTCATTTGTCTTCTCTTTTCTTTCTATTTTTCTTTTATTTGCTTAACTCTCCTTTCTTTTGTCTTTTCTTTCTTTCTTTCTTTCTTTCTTTCTTTCTTAACTTTTGGTACTTAGTATCAGTGCAAATTATTAATTCCCATAACATTTAAATTTGGAGTAAATTCCATGGGAAAAAAACTAAATCTAACATGCCCCCCACCGTAATTGTAGAATCAAGTGACAGTGCCCATTAGAAGACATGTTCAGTTCCACTAGGGTAGTATATCAGGCAACCATTACGACAAACCATAATATTTACATCGGATTTTTGCAGTAGAATTTAAAAAGAGAATCAATATATTTAGACATTCATTCACGAATCCAAAATTAAAACACTAAACACAGCCCTTTCGAAAAAAATGTGGGAATTGAAGGAAAATGGTCTGAATCCTCAAATAAATTGGAAAATTCTAGATTTCGCGAACACCCTCAATAGTTTTAGGGGTAGATGCAAGCTATGTTTAGAAGAAAAAAAATCAGGATAATAAAATATAAAGATCAATGCAAACTATTAAATCAACGGAGAGAATTAATCACGAAATGTAGACATAGAAATAAATTCCAAATTACATAAGAATACACGTGTATATATGTGGGGGGTATATGTGTACGTATGGTGACATATATGTATGAACATGTAAATGTACATATATGTATGTATGAAGATATGTACGCATATAAGTGTGTTGGACAGTATGATTTATTCCATTGGGTGCTCGGGTATTACCCACAATCTATAACTCAACTAATTTACCTCCGTTTGCGACTTAAGTTTCATTGTTCTGCCAACGCATCAAGTACGAAACTTATGATTTAAATATATATATATATATATATATATATATATATTTTTTGTCATCCACTGACAGACTGTTTCGCAGCTCATGAGTGTGGCTAGACGTCCGGTTGCCTCTAGCTAGGATCGAAACCCGACTGAATTTGCGTCAGTTCGAACTTCTCCCACTAAGCCATCAGCTTACGGTACGGGATGAAGGTGAATTTTAGCTTGTTTATTTTTAGATTCGGATAAACACACAGTTACTGAGAGTGACTCAATTCTGTCGAAGAGTATATATATATATATATATATATATATATATATATATATATATATATATATATATATGTACGTATGCGTAGGTGTACATGTATAGGACGTCGGGTTTATATATATATATATATATATATATATATATATATATATATGTACGTATGCGTAAATGCACATGTATAGGATGTCGTATATATATATGTACGTATATATATATATATAATTCACGCCTGATGAGTTGGTAAGACAACAAAACTTAAGTCCCACTCCAATCGTAGGTATATGTATATTTATTAATTAATTAATTAATTTATTTATTATTTATTTATTTAATTAATATTTATTTATTTATTCGTGCCTGATGAGTTGGTAGAACAACAAAACTTAAGTCCCACTCCAAACGTAGGTATATGTATATTTATTAATATATATTTCTAAGCTTAGTCACACCACATTGAGCACTGTTGTTTACACCTTAAAGTAAATTCAGTTTGAAGCTTGGTGACAATGGTAAGCCGAAAACTATCACTAGTGACCATGCGAAACAAAGTAGACGACTACAAACACTTGCTAGCTTGTGTGAGTATCAATTCACTTTACCCAAAAATCATCCGATGGGCGCTCTCTCTCTCACTCCTCTCTCTCTCTCCTCTCTCTCTCTCTCTCTGTAATTTTTTTTAACACTCGACCTGTTTGGCTTTCCTAACATATTTATTTTAGTGCTAACTATTCTAACCTAACTTGTGAGCCTGCATTTTCGTTTAGTTAGTTAGAAATCTGTCTTTGAAGCTATAGAAGGGACAAAGTCTTTGAGAATTAAGTTTGTGTCGTCACTACTTTTCCATGTTCTTCTAGTTGGCCGTTTCTTCAGCTTGCTAGATAAAAATATTGTTTCGACGTGGAATTGTCTGACCGTTTCTTTCCCCCTGTTGATTTTAATTTTTTATTGAATGCGAGTACCCCAAGCCCACTGTTCGTGGTGGTGGCCGGTGGGAGTGGAATGCCCGTTTGACTCCCCTCCCCACAGCTCTGTGTTCATTGAAACTTGAAGCTTGGTGATAATGGTAAGTCGAAAACTATCACTAGTAACCATGCGAAACAAAGTAGACGACGACGAACACTTGCTGGCATCAGCTTTTTTCTTCTTCTTAGTATTGGGCAATGGGACTTATACTAAGTTAAAACTTAGTGTTGAGTTTTGTAAATGGACAAATTACAAACAATATGCCATTCGTATCCCCCAGAGCATAAAACCAATGGCAGCCCAGAGACTATGCCAACTACCCCCCTCTAATGTTTTTGTTGTTCTTGTCGTTAGTGTATGTGTACGTTATTGTATGTGTTATATGTAATAGGAGTAGGTAGGCTTTCCTACCGCCCGGTTAACACTCCTCCCCCTTCTCTTGGACTGGAGTAGAGGCTCACGCCTTGTTTCTTGTTTAGGAAGGGGTTCCCGGAACTTTCTCTCTCTCTCTCTCTGGCCTCTGTACTAGTGCTGTCGTGTTTCTCCCGTGATGTGTGTAGTCTGTGGCATTACCTCTTCATTCTGAGGGTACACGGTTGACAGTTCCCTGGTTGCTGTTTCCGACTGGTAGTTAGGAGCCGTAACTCTTGCGTAGCGTCTTGAGCGGCCGCTCTGATCAACAGTTGTATAATAACGGGGTGTCTGTAGTGCCATGTCGCGTATGGATAGGTGTCCCTGCAGTCACCTCCGGTGGGCAACCCTGAGGCCACATTATGATGCAGGTTGTGCCATATTCTCTCTGCCCACGTCACGGGCGATAACCGTCGGCTTCTTTTACCTCAGGCCTTCTCATCTTTTAACCATAATTCCACATGATGACTTACAAAGATCGAAAAAGTAAACCTAAACCAGCCCTTCAAAAATCACCTAAACCCCTGAACATTTCGTTCTCCAACATCCGTGGCATTTGAACCAATTTCTGCAGTGTGGAATCTTTCCTCACTGCAAACTGCCCGGATATACTGGCTCTGTGTGAGATCAATCTTGACTCATCTATCCCCTCCTCTGATATCTCGATCCCCGGCTACCTTCCTCTCCTCAGAAAAGACTCTCTAACCCACATGCATGGCTTTGGTGTCTACGTCAAGGACCATCTCCCTCTGGCTAGAGAGTGCTCTCTCGATCGCCGGACCATTTGTACATGTGTCTCCGGCTATCTCCTCTCAATGCTGTACGCTATCTCTTCTTCCTCTATCGCTCTCCATTCTCTCGGGACTGTGGAATACTTGATATCATTTCTGACATCATAGATAAGGTTCTCTCTCTCTCTCTCTCCATCCGTTCGCTCACATTTTTGTGTCTGGCGATTTTAACGCCCATCACAATAAGTGGCTTAAGAATGCTATTACTGACCTCGCAGGCATTCATACTCTTAACTTTTCAGTTTCTCAATCTCTCACGCAGATAGTTGATTTCCCCACGCGCTTTGCTTACAACCGGGACGGTAAGGCCTCTCTTCTCGACCTGTGTTTTACTTCCATCCCCGAGTCTTATAGTGCCACGCAGCTCTGCCCCCTTGGTAGCGCTGGTCATGCTGTAAGGTCTGTTAGCATCTCCTCCAACCCCACCCACTGCAAAGAGCCTCCTACCACCAGAACCTCGTTCTGCTATCAACAAGCTGACTGTGATTTCGTCCGCGATGTTCCCTGGGATGCTGTATTTAAGTATCCCCGTTCAAGAATGTGCTTCAGAGGTCTCATCCTGGGTTAAAGCTGGAATTGAAGCTTTCATCCCCTCACGGAAATTTAACGTCAAACTGCGCTCCTCCCCCTGGTTCCCCGCTGCTTGCTCAGCCGCCATTGCCCATAGGAACCACTTCTTCCACCTATTTCGTAGCGATATGTCCGACTGCAATAGACGTCTCTTAAGCCTCCGCCCGTAATGAGTGTAAGCGTGTCCTCAACGAAGCTAAGTCACTATTTGCTGCTCGGATGAAGGAACGTATTGCATCTCGCAAATTCGGCTCCAACGATTATTGGCGTCTCTGAAAGAGTGTTCTGAACAATAGCAAACCCTCTATACACCCCCACTGTTCAACCAGTTTGAGGTCCTGACCACCTTTGCCGACAAGGCTGAATGCTTTGATCGGAAATTTTCTTCCAATTCAACGCTTGACTCTTCCGGTGTACCAATTCCCGATTTCCCATTCAGAACTGAGGCCCTTTTGAGCGGGTTACACATATCCCCGTCATTGGTATTGGGCATTATCTCTAATTTAGACCCCCACAAGGCTAGTGGTGGAGATGGGATACCAGCCATTGTCCTGAAGAAATGCGCGCCTGAATTCGCGCCCGCCCTCTCTAAATTATACAACTACTGCCTCAAGAAGTCTTGTTTTCCTGACTGCTGGAAGTCCTCATCCATTGTTCCTGTCTTTAAGAACTCTGGGGACCCCTCCGACCCTTCTAATTACTGTCCTATCAGTCTGCTACCCATCTTCGGCAAAGTCTTCGAAGCCCTTATCAACACCGAAGTGGTTAATCACCTTGCATCCCATGATCTGCTCTCAGACAAGCAATATGGTTTCCGCTTTGCCCGATCTACAGCTGATGTGCTTAAAGCTATCACTGAATTTGTCTACTAAGCTCTTCATAATAACGGTGAAGCTCGTGCCGTGGCTCTAGACATCTCCAAAGCGTTTGATAGGGTTTGGCATGCCGGCCTTCTTCGCAAGCTTCAGGGTTATGGTATTACAGGTCGATTGCTTGACGTAATACAATAATTCCTCTCAAACCGGGAATTGAAGGTCGTTCTCAACGGATTCTCCTCCAGCTCCTATACCACGAAGGCAGGTGTTCCTCAAGGCTCCATCCTAGGCCCTACTCTGTTCCTTATATACATAAACGATCTTCCTGACGCCATAGATTCCCAAGTTGGCGTCTACGCGGATGACACCACAATTTACTCCTGCCTCAAAAACAAATCTAGTGTCGCTGACAAATTTAACCTGGCAGTTCGTCTCGAAAAGGAGCTCCAATCGGTTGTGAAATGTGACAGGAATTGGTTGGTTAACTTTAACGCCTCTAAAACAAAACTGCTCTCTATTAATCACTATAGGGATCCTTCACTGTTTCCCATTAGACTGAAGCCCAACTTCTCGAGAGTCCCTCTCTGCGGCTGCTCGGTCTCACGCTGCCCGCTAACCTGAGATGGAGCAAATACATTGAGTCAATTGCTTCATCCACCGCAAGGAAATTTGGCTCCCTCTGCCGGGCCAGGAAATTTTTTCTCCCCGGAATCGATCCTTTAAATATGCAAATCAACCATTCGCCCTTGCATGGAGTATTGCTGTCATATATCGTCCGGAGCCCCTTCTGTTTGCCTCGGGGTTCTTGATAAGATCCAGAAACGGGTATGCAACGTAATTGGCAGTGATCTGTCATCTCGTCTGCAGTCGCTCTCTCACAGGCGCGCCGTCGCCTCGCTCTGTCTTTTTTACAAATACTTTCACGGTAATTGCTCCGATGAGCTGCTTTCGATGGTTCCCAGGCTTCATGAATTCAAGCGTCCTACGAGGCTGGCATCCCGCTCCCACCCTTTCACTGTTGAAACTGTTAAATGTAGACGTCTCTTCTACTCCAATGGCTTCATATCACGCACCTCACGCCTATGGAACTCCCTTCCTCATTCCTGTTTCCCTAATTATTATGATCTCCAACTATTCAAATGTAACGTCAATCGACATGTCCAGTTGCCTTGATCTATCCACTATCCTTCTCCACATCCTTTCCTCTTTCACTCCTATCTGCTATCGCTCCAAATCTTCTGTAACCCCTTGTCTTGATCTATCCACTATCCTTCTCCACATCCTTTCCTCTTTCACTCCTATCTGCTCTCGCTCCAAATCTTCTGTAACCCTTGCCTTGATCTATCCACTATCATTCTCCACATCATTTCCTCTAACACTCCTATCTGGTATCACTCCAAATCTTCTGTAACCCCTTGAGTGCTAGTGGCTTCCAGCCTTCCTTGGGGTAAAGAGCTTAAAAAAAATTCTTTGCTTACATGTGTATGCACATTAACGCGCGCATATACGGGTCTAATATCCAGTTATTTGATTTACCCACCTCTCTCCTCTCTCTCTCTCTCTCTCTCTATATATATATATATATGTAAATATATATATATATCACAATACCTAACTAACTATATGTCAATCTCAGTTTATTAGTATCCCTCTCTCTGTTTCTCTCTTTTATAGAAGTTGACAATTCTTTCATACAATTTTATAGGAGATGACGATTCTTGTATAGAATTCCAGAGGAAATGAAAATACTTTCATAGAATTTTATAGGAGACGACGATTCTTTTATAAAGTTTTATACGAGATGACGATTCTTTTGTAGAATTTTATAAGGAAAGATTTTTTTATAGAATTTTATGGGTAATGACGTTTGCTTTATAGAATTTTATAGGAGATGACGAATTTTTTACAGAATTTTATAGGAAATTACAATACTTTTATAGAATTTTATAGGAGATGATCCTCTTATAGAACTGTATAAGAGATGATGACAATGTAAAGACGAGAATCCCCATTCTATAGTGTTATTACATTAATGGTATAGATATGAGAGTGTTGAAAGCGGAAATAGTAATCGACATGGCGAGTTCAAATTCCAGCTGAACCACTAGCGTTCACTTTCAGACAAAACGCATGGATTTTTCTCTTCTCCCTCAGCTATAGGTTAAATAGTACAGTAGATTTTATTCACCAGCGTTAGGTGGCAATCAGTCTAAGATAATAAAAACTTTGTAGTGAAAACTCTGAAGAATGCAACGCGAAACCAATCCACTTTCCTTTCTCTCCCAAGATATAGTAATATACAGATAATAATAAAAAGATAAAAAAGGCACTTTGTAAACAGCGTAAGAGGCCCATATTCCTATACTATTCCCATACTCATGAAATCGCAATATAACATTTCTGAAACAGGTGTAATTAGTGTAGTTTCTATGGAAAAAACCAACAATGAACAGAGTCTATTGTTTTCACGAATTTTGACCACGTGTCAGGAAAAACAAGATAACTTTATTTTCGAGGAATTTCGCAGGATGAAATGTGATTTTCAGCATTTTATCCCAGATACTAATGCACAGACAAGACGATGGAAACGGTAAATCCCTCCATACAAGATGTCACGTATCTAACCTCTCCTGGCAAGGTGAGGCTCACAGACTTCTGGAACCAAAATGTTGGAGTGCTTATGGATTTTCTTACCAAATATACTACAATAAACACAATTTATTATTGCTACTGCCATTGCAGGAAGTTAGCATCCCATTCCCGTAAAGAAAACAAATAGCACAGGGAAGCTGTCCGGATCTTAGAAGATTACACACCAGAACATTATTACCTTTTCTGAACCTTGCCAATCCTATAGTTTCTACCTTGAAAATGTTCAGAAACTTTTACGCGATGTTTTAGGTGATAAATAATGTTCCACCGTACAATCCCTGATGTAAAGCCAATCTTTAATTGATCGCAATTCCACTGAAAACGTCGTGAAGAGATATATTGTCGAGTTCCACCAGTTCAGACATTTACAGCGAAGAACTGCTATGCCATGTACTCATGGGCGAACAATATACATTACTTTTGTTTTTTATCATTTCACACCAAGCAAGGTGATAATGCCACTAAGACGCAGAGATTTACAGGGAATGAAAGTGAAAGAGAAGGAGAAGACTGAGGAAAGGACAAAAACGGAACGGGGTTCATATAGACAGAAGATGGCGATTGACGTTGCATTTAAAGTTTGTAGTTATCAGGGAAGCAAGAAATCGGAAGGGAGCTCCACAGTTGCTAAGTACGAGAAAAATCTGTTGGAATAAAAGTAGTGGTTGCATTTAGATATTTCAAAAGTAAAACGGTTGAACCGGGTCGCTAATCTAATAGAACTCTTAAATTCATATAGTCTGGGCACCAAGGAAAAAAACTCGCCAGAGCAATTGCCATGAAAATAGCCACAGAAAAGACAGAAAGAGGTCATGTTACGTCGGCGAGAAAGTGACTGGAGTCGAGATGCCTGGATAGGATAGATTACATTAAAGATCCTTTTTTTGGTATTCCATTGGTAAGGCGGAAATTCTATTCTGACAGTTTCTTCCCAAGAATCGCTTCTTTTTGAATC
This sequence comes from Acanthosepion esculentum, assembly GCA_964036315.1. Lineage (NCBI taxonomy): Eukaryota > Metazoa > Mollusca > Cephalopoda > Sepiida > Sepiidae > Acanthosepion > Acanthosepion esculentum. Next base: position 90,625,671 of record OZ038500.1, on the reverse strand, counting down.
AGTCTCTCGAAAGGATGCTTCTCCCATCACAGGAAGCTTATCCTATTCAAGTCCACGGTCAACCGTTATGGATCTTATACAGCCTCATAATTTTCACTGCTTTCCCTCTTATTAGATTTACAAAACAATCTCATTCAGTAACCTTCTATCTGAAATAAGAATCTGCTGCAAATAAAAAAAAAGTGATAGCTGAAATTTTGGTGATACGAAAAAAGGAAAGAAGGCCTGGATAAAAAAGGACATTCTGAAGCCAAGAGCAGCGGCAGGAACCAGAGAATAACCTACATTACGAGTTTAAATGAATGCATGAAGGTTATCGTAAAGGAGCATATCTTACTAAAAGCCACTGTAGTGTTCAGAAATAATTGAGATCTCTCTTCCACCCCTGTCGAGAATTGGACAATCGACAGTAGATATAAGCAGTTGATTTTTCCACACAAAGTGGAATAAAGCTTATGTTTAAGTTTATTCGGGCTTTCTGTTTTCACTACAGTCACAAAAGATAAGGCCACCTCGACGTAGTGTAATGGTTAGCAAAGGTTGTCTCGCTAGAATAATTACGACTAAATAGTGAATTCGATCCTCACTGGGTGCTCAATACTTTCGGCCAGGTGCCACATCTAAACAGCGCTCAGAAAATCACTATAGGGCACCTCGAGGCGGTGTAATAGTTAGCAAGCTTGTCTGGCTAGAGCAGTTACGACTAAGTAGTGAGTTCGATTCTCACTGGGTGCACTACATTTTCGGCCTTGTGTCACATCTAAGCAGCGCTTAGGAATTCCCTATAGGATACCTCGAGGCGGTGTAATGGTTAGCAAGCTTGTCTGGCTAAAACAGTTACGACTAAGTAGCGAGTTCGATCTTCACTGGGTGCTCCACACTTTCGGCCTTGTGCCTCATCTAAGCAGCGCTTAGAAAGTTATTTGGAACAGTTGAACAGATCTGTTCGCACTGTGCTGTCAAACTCTCTGCCTTGAGCAGAGATTAACCCCGACGAGGCTTTGCTGAAGGGCAAAGTTTCGTCCGGAGAGGTAGACAGGCCCTGGACCCGTTTATGCGGGTTCTAAGGGAATATTTTTGGCCGGGCCTACGGGCTCGGAGAACCCACGATAAACTCGGCCTTGTGCCACATACATCCCTCGTGGGGGGGGGCTGTTAAATATTGTCACAAAAGGTAGAAAGCTGTGGAGAATATTAACCACTAACGTTCTCAATAGATATATCATAGAGAGAGAGAGAGAGTGAGAGTGAGAGAGAGAGTGAGAGTGAGAGAGAGAGAAATCATATGAGTACAACCCGTTCTCTTTAATCCGATACTCTGAAGTTTGGCAATTATAATGGAATTTGTATTCCATTAGTAAAGAGGAAGTTCCATTCGGTCAGTTTCTTCCCAAGAGCCGCTGCTTTGCGAAACAGACCTCGGAGAAGAAGCCTCTAACGCACACAAAAAAAAAACATCTCAATCTCTTCAATTGAAGGTTAAATCTTTATACATACTAATTGTTCTATAATCTACATTTGTTTCACGTCCACAAAATAATCTCATTCAGTAATTCTTTTTTGAGGGGCTCTTGGGCCTTGTGTTAGTTAAACAATTGCGTAAGAAATGTCACCCAAATAGAAGTACCATCTACTGTTTCCGAGTCCAGCAAAACAAAAAACTATGACTCCAAAACTTTAAAGCGATACACATTTTCAGTTACCTTAAAAGATTAAAAAACACTTGCTTCTTCTAACGTCCATATTTAAAAAAAAAATAATTTGTTATGTGAGAGTGTTGCATACGTTTTGCTGGTCTTCGTCGTCGTTGGACGGTCTGCAGGAAAAGCTGATTTTCTAGTCATGCTGACTAGAAAACTTTTTTTTTTGTAAATTTGGAGCAGCACAATCTTCCATTATTTTTTGGTATTTGGTCTTGTTAGCTGTTTGTTGTGGCGTTCTGTAAATACCGCTTCATGGCAAAAGTAAATCTGGAATCCTTGTTTACAATAAAGTGACTTTAACTTGAGAATAGTCTACTTTGAAGCTTGTGCATTGTCCACCCTCGACCCTAAGAAAATCACCAAATAGAAGAATAGAACAAATACCTCGCCTCTAAAAACAGGGATTTTTATAGAAATTTTTATGAATATTATTAGTAAAATTCTTTTATTTTGTTCTTCGTTTTGAATAAAAAATAAAAAAAATCAAGTGTCAGATGAAGACTGTATTTCCTCTTCTCCGACACGAAGTTGGAAATCGACACGCACGATTCTTCTCTTTGAGGAGAAATACTGTTACTGGTGAGGTGGCTGCCTGTGTCTGTGTCTATTTGGGAGGAAATAAAACGAACGTGAGTTATATACAATGAAATTTAGCGTTGAAAATGGTGGCTCTTTTCCTCTTATATTTGTTGAAAAAAAAAAGGTGCTCCAATACGAGGAATATAATCTCTTTCAGATACGCTTTTCTTTTTCCAAGAAAAGCTATCAGACATACCATTCTTTGTATTTAAGCAGCAAATGTTGTTTAAGGCAAATACAGCTTAAAACGATAGAAATTTTATGTCGATTAATTTTACCAAACATCTTCGGAAAATTACGAATAGTCTTTGTTAAACAAGCAGGGAATTCCATCAAGAATTGGCCAAATTTAATTTCGAAAGAAAATGTAATAAAAATGCCTACCCTGATGATGACTTAAGAAAGTTGAAACCTAGGACTATATTAGTTTTACTTTTCCTTCCATAATGAACTATGGACAATTCTTGACGGAATTGCCTCCTTGTCTGAGAAGGAGTATTTGTAATTTGGAAAAGACGATTATTAAAATTCATCGTCATAAAATAACTGTCGTTTTCAATAGTATTTGCTTTAAAGAATATTTTTTAATTGAATTAACCCCCAAGCAAGCCAGCAAAGCCACTAAAACCCAAGAATTTACTGGGTGATTAATTAGAAAACATTAGGAAAAATATTAGGAAAGCAGTAGATAACGTTTGACATTACATTAAATTTTGGAAGACCAAATTGGCTGGAAAGCATTGAGCCGGAAGGGTGTTCCACATGCAAGAAAAAAAAGTTTTACCGGAGAACTGTTACATCGAGCCACTTCATGTTCGAAGACGGATGTTCCTCATTAAGACATACACGCTTCACTCACCGGAAGCCATTTTAATCATTGATCTTAGAAATTGGTTGTATACTCTTAATAATTTAGGCAGTAAAGTGAAGGTAGAAAATTAAACTGGGAATATATATATATATATATATATATATATATATATATATATATATATATATATATATATAAAGAATAGAAATGTTACATCTAACTCAATCATGTCTCCCCCCCCTCATTCCTAACTTCGTTAATTTACATATACTTAATGCTGCCCGTCAAAAATGTGTAAATTTCTTTTTATTTTTCGTTTCAATCTTTGGAAGTAAAGTCTGATGATCCGCAGTCCTTTAAAAGGGCTGTGGTGAAATAATTTATTATATGGAACCTTAAAGTGGTCTGTTTTTATTTAAATTATTAGCTCTGATTTACATTGAGCTCTCTGGATTGTATCCTCCTTGGGTCTACCCATACGGATTACCTAGTTTTTCGTAAACTATATATATATATATATATATATATATATATATATATATATATATATATATATATATATATTTGTATATTTACGCAGCAATCCTTCGTTCATGCACTTCATTGAATACGACAGACAAGGTGCTTTTATTTAGTTTTTTATACAATTTCACATGCGATTTAATAATCTTTTTCTTTTCGGGTGATAAATTATATAAAAACATTCGTACAGTTTTATATAACTTGTCTGTCGTATTCAATGAAATGTGTGTGTATATATATATATATATATATATATATATATATATATATATATATATATATATATATATATAAAAAAATATATTATAAAATTATTTAATATATTTTCTGTTTATACGTTATTTTTTTATAGATATAATTAAATTAAAGGCCCTGTTTTTAATTAAACAGTATTAATTTATTAATTACATTTACAGACCAGAATGTTCGAGAAATTTTGTAGAAAACATGCGCTCTTCTGACAGGAATCGAACCTGTAACCCTTGTTGGAACCGTCATATATCCAGGCGTGTTGATATCATTCAGCTACAGTGTATTAGTTAGTAAAGCCCGGATTACTGTTTATAAACACACAATCATCTACGATCATTTCTGCTCACGGAACGTATCTTAACGTAAAAAATGATAACATGTAGTGAAATGGATTAAGTCCGACAATTATTTAATATGTTTTCTGTTTATAAGTTATTTTTATAGATTTAATTTATTTAAGTAAATGCTCTGTTTTTAATTAGGCAGTATAATAAATAATTCTGGGGCTGAATGTTAGCAGAACGTCAGGCAATATGATGGTACCCATAAGGGTTACAGGTTCAATTCCTCTCAGAAGAGCCCATATTTTCTACGAAATTTCTCGAACATTCAAGCCAGAAATATTGTTTAATTTAAACAAAATAAGTAAATTATATCTATAAAAGATAACCTGTAAACAGAAAATAATATATATATATACTTACATACACACACACACATACACCCACACCCACACACACACACACATATATATATATATATATATATATATATATATATATATATATATATATATATATATAGTGTCATCCACAGACAGACTGTTTCGCTGTATCACAGCTCATCAGTGTGGCTAGACGTCCGGTTGCCTCTGGCTAGAATCGAAAACCAGCTGAATTCGCGTCAGTCGGAAATTTTACCCTGAAGCCGGCAGAGAAGAAGGTGAATTTAAGCGTATTTATTTTTAGATAAACACACAGTGACTGAGAGGACTCGATTCGATTTACCGAAGAGTCTTGAATTATTAGCCGTAATAGTCACTGTTTACAAACCCACACATCCTCCCCAGAGAGCTCAACCGAAATAAATTTTTCAGGAGCATATATATATATATATATATATATATTGAAAACGACAGAAAAAGCAAAGTAAAAACAATTGATAATTTAAGAAAGTCAAAAGCTTGGAACATACCAATTACTTTATCTACTGAAATGAACTTTAGACAATTTTTGACGGAATTCCCTCCATATTTGAGAAGGATTATTCGTAATCTGGAAAAGTCGATCATTAAAATTGATCACCACAAAATGTCTGTCGTTTTCTGGTTTGTTTGTTTAACGGCATATCAACTCCTTATGGGTCATTTAATGCCGAAATTTTAATTTCATGCGGGCCTTGGTAATTTAAAAAAAAATGTATTGCTGCTAAGTTTCATGTGTTGACCCCAGTTTGAGGATTCACTGTTTGCCCATAGTTGGGACCCTAACAGGTACTACCACCCTGATTCGGGATGGGCATGGGAATAACGGCAATTAAAAGGTTCACGCTCCTGAAGGCCTGGTCAGAGGCCTTTCTGCCGGATATAGTTTATTGTCATACCAAGTACGATCGTTTTCAATAGGATTTACCTTAAAATATACGATATATAGAGTACTGTGCAAAAAAAAAAAAAAATTTTCAGCAATATTTTTTTCAATAATTTTTAAACTTTAATTACAAATAAAAATATTTATTTATTTAGTTAATTTATTTTTTTCAATTAAAAATATACATATTAATAAAATTAAAAATAATTTGGAACTGTTATTTTTCTGATACCCCCATAAAAATGACCATTTTTGAGTTTTTAACACGTTTTCGACTGTGCAAAAAAGTGACTCAATAAAAAATGTGTCATTATTTTAATACACTTTGCAATTTTATTTTCATAATTTCATTTCAGAATATTCTTAAAAATTTCAGAAAGTTCTTGAATTATTTTAAAGTATATAAAAGAAACCAAAAATATAATTAATTAGTGATTTGTTATGAAAAGCTATAAGCACAAACCGCAATCTGTTGAAGTATTAATAGTCGCCCTTTTCAAAAGCTGATAAATCGACTAAATGCAAATAAGGTCAACATTTGTGAATCAACTGCCTCGAGGATTTTGAGAAGCTTCCATACAACTGAAACATTTCTCAAGGTAGAAAATAGGGGTAGAAAATACAAGATCGATGAGAGAACCGGCCGCAAAATCATTAGGGAAATTAACCAAAACCGATCAATTACCAGTACAGAAATTGCTGTTACCTTGAAAAATGATCTCGAAGTAAGTGTCAACTACTCTACTGATAGCTCGTGAACAAAAGTTACAAAGCCTATTCAAAAGTTTTTAAGCCAATGTTAGATAAAACACATAAGGCTTAACGTTTGGCATGGGCAAAAAAGATTTTCTGCGACGAGAAAAAGATTGAAATGTTTTCAAAACACAAAAGAATGAAAATCAGATGAAGGATCAAAGAAAATCCTTTGAAAATGTAAGTTAATACTGAAAGGATACTGTCAATTTTATGGTTTGGGTTTGCTTCTCATTCAAAAAGACTGAATTTTTCAAACCAGTAGACAAAGCTCTGAACTGCACTCAATACTCAAAAATATTAGATACCTGCTGCCATCTGCTGAAAAACTCGAAATTGATCAATCAATTCTTATTTTGATGCAACACAATTCTCCCTGCCACACATGAAAGAAGATGAAAAATTACTTTTTCGAAAAACAAATGTCAATGTTATGGTATGGCGACCACAGTCTCCTGACCTAAACCCAATCGAGAATTTATGGAGTGTAATAATATGGAGACATTTGATGAAAATCATTCAAAGCAAAGAAGTTTTGAATGAAAATTCTATTGTAAAGAGGAACAGTCTGCTAGGAGATGAGATCTTTAAAAATCTCATTAAGAATATACCGGACCAAGTCAACAAAGTTCTGAAAAACAAAGTTGAAGCATAAATTACTAATCAATTTTTCTTTTGTGTTTTTATTTTAATAAATTTAATTTTTTAAACAAAATATTAGATTAACTTTGTACATAATTAATACAGTATAAAAGTGAGTCACTTTTTTTGCACAGTAAATATTTACCTTAAAATACAAAAAAATAACATGCTTTAAGTTTGTTTCTTAAGATATTTTGTAGAATTGCTGGAAATGTATTTCTCTTACTCATAAATTTTTTAAAAACTATTTTTTATCTGAAATATTAAGAAAAAACAAGATTCCCCCTTACCCCCGAAAATTGACTGAGTCACTTGTTTGCTCAGCACTGTACTTGTGTACGTGATGAAGAAAAAGTATAATTTCCTTTAAATTTCGTGAAGAAATAATGTGGAAATTATGTAGAAGTCTTATACAAAATAAATGATTGCATGAGCAATCCGTTGCGTTGATTCCAACTGTGCCAAGCCTAAGTTCTCAAATCGAAGAAAAAATGCTGGATTTGTAATGTCAAGTAAAATATTTTCAAGGTCAGCCTTAATTGTCCTTTTCATGTTGGTTAGCCTGAAGCATTGCCCCAGAACCTTTATCGTTGGTGTTTCTTTAGGCAGTTGAATTACATGTCCTAGGAAATTGAATTTACTTCTTTTGGTGGTTTTTGGTTCGTCTTGTATATTTCTTCGTATGAGATCTTGTAAGGCCAGCGGATATTGAGATCTTGTAAGGCCAGCGGATATTGAGCGTAATTCAAAGCAATTTTCTCTGGAGGGCATGAATATGCTTCTCATCAGCACTCTTAAATCTTCAGATTTCTGAGTTCTACAGAAACACAGTTAATATGTAGGCAGAGAATGTTCTGATTCGAAGATGATGACAGATGATGTTTGATTTGGAGATATCATTGTATTTTTGTACAGTTTAAATTGCAAGACTCTTCCGTT
>OZ038500.1:90595381-90612881 GCA_964036315.1 Acanthosepion esculentum | reverse complement strand
TACGATCCTTTCACAAAATATTTCAACTATATCTTCACAAAATGTGTCAATTAACCTTTCACAAAATATGTCAACTATCCTTTCACAAAATATGTCAACTATCCTTTTACAAAATTTGTCAACAATCCCTTTCACAAATTGTGTCAGCTATGCTTTCACAAAATATGTCAACTATCCTTTCACAAAATGTGTCCTCAATTAAGTAAGAAAAATGTCTTCCTTTAATTAGTAAATAGTAAATATATTACTGTTTTATTCGCGTCTGCTTAACGGTTCGGTATTCGAACGGTTCGGGGTTAAGTTTTAAATTATTCTTTTCTGTATTAAATTTCATGTAACGGGTTTTATCTACAGCAGGAAACCTGAAATAGAACGTTGGCGTCCATGTCCTTTAAACTCGATGTCGAATCATATCTAAAAAGCGTCATTGGATACACATAGTTGGAACCAGGCCAAGTTGGAGATAATTCTTCGTAAATGAAACACACGGTATTAGATCCGAAGGCATAATCAATACATTGTGAAACCTGCCTATTTTCCGCTGCGTGACAAAAGGCTCAGATTTAATATTCCATCCCCTGAAGTCAAAAGTTCGCCTCGAGTTAATGGAGGGAGAGGTACCTGCTTTTTGACTATATGTTTATCGAATCTGTCGCTGAATGTGCGTATTGGTTTTGGTCTTATAAGATAAACCCTGGAGAAAAAATAGCGTGTGAACCGTTTGCATATTCATTCCAGTATTGAAAAAGGAATTGCGTGACCTTCATGCATACGTATTTCCAATTGTAGACTTCTCTTAAGGCAGAGCCGGAGAGAGCATATTCATTAGCAGTTCCACTTCCTCATGGCGAACTTGGGAATAGTTCAAGACTTCTTGTTAGTAGCATTATTAAATTTATCAGTGAAAAAAACCCTCTGATTCTTAGCTTTGCATAGATTCGTTATAACGAAAGTTTACTTTTTCTGAAAAATACATTTACTAATAATTTGTTTGCTCGAGGATATATAATTGTATAATTATAATTGTATATTAGTTTTATCTTATCAATATTATATTATAACTGCATATTAGTCTTACCTTATCAATATTATATCATAATTGTATATTAGTTTTATCTTATGAATATTATATTATAATTGTATATTAGTTTTATCTTATCAATATTATATTATAATTGTATATTAGTTTTATCTTATCAATATTATATAATTGTATATTAGTTTTATCTTATCAGTATTATATTATAATTGTATATTAGTTTTATATTATATGTTATGGTCCAAGGTTAGGACCAAAGAAGAACAACACGAACACAAGAGTAGAAATAACGAAGATATATTACACGAAAAAATAATACAAGATGTGGAAGGTGTTAATATGACTGTCAGTCTGGTTTGGAGTGAACTACTATTGGCTCGACTCGATTACTTCTCGATATTTAACAACCCTCCTACGTGGGTCGAATGTGGCACAAGGCCGGTTTAATGTGGGCTCCCCGAGCCCGTAGGCTCGGCCAAAAATATGCCCATTTAGAACCCGTATAAACGGGTTCAGGGACTGTCTATCTCTCCGGACGAAACTTTGCCCTTTGGCAAAGCCTCGTCCGGGTTCCTCTCCACCAAAGTAGAGAGTTCGACAGAAGTCGCAAACAGTCAGACTGCTTACGGCTCGATTCCGTCTCGTCTCTCTCTATTGAGAGGCGCAGTATTCATAGTGTCAGGAAGAGTTCACATTGTCGTTATAGGTAAGGTTCCGTAACACCCACTCCCAAAGCTTTTACCTCGCAGGGGTCTTTAATATTTTTTTCTCTTCGGATTAATCATCAAAGGCTCTGTAAATTTTCTTTTTCTGCTTGATTTCCGCGGTTCTGAAATTGCTTGAGGCCTATGCATATTGAATGTGTCAAATATTGTGTCCATTACTTCTTCCTCTTCCTGAGGTAGACCGTTAGAATCTTCTAACAACCTCATTCCGATCTAACTTAAGTGCCTTTTATCCATGAACTTCGGACCCTAAATTATGTAAATCACGTTCCCGATCCGTTTCTCTATTGTACCTGGCTCCCAGTAGGATGTGTTGTTTTTGAACATTTAAAAAAAAACTTTCTCCCCTGAGTTAAATATTCTTTTTGGTACAAACGACGTTGGTGATTGCTTTGTCTGTTTTGGTACTAATTTGTCGAATACCGATCTAATTTTTCGGGTGAACATCACTTCCGTGGGTGATAATGCCGATGGCGTAGTACTGTTCGGTGTAATTCTATACACTTGCAAGAATTGTTGTAAAGCCTTTTCTGTTGGTATGTCATAAGCTTTCCTTAGTGCTCTTTTTAATGTATCTACAAACCACTCCGCTTTTCCGTTTGATCTTGGGTGATATGGCGGGGATTTGATGTGTTTCACCTGAAAAGTTTCACAAAATTATTGAAAATCCGCAGATATAAATTGTGTCACATTATCGGTGACTAAACAATCAACCACTCCGAAACGAGCAAACAGCTCGTGAAGGCAATTTGTTGTAGTCTCAGAAGTAGGTTTTCTACAACGAAATACTTCTGGCCATTTGCTGTAACTGTCTACTACAATCAAGTAGTAAAAACCATCTAATGGACCTGCGAAATCTACATGGATTCTCGACCACGGTCGATCTATCTTAGGCCATGGCTTATGAGTGATCGGAGGTGCCTTGGCTGCTAAGGAACACCCCCTTGTATTTGTCCACCATATGTATAATATCTTGATCCATGTTTGACCAGTACACGTAACTTCGTATTATTGATTTCATCCTGTTCTTTCCTGGGTGGCCCATGTGAAAATCCTTGAGGATTCGCCTTTGTAGCGTTTTCGGGGTTACTACTCTTTCATTATATAGCAGAACATTATCACATAACGAAAAACAGTCTGATATATGCTTATATTTTCCTGCAACTTTTGTTTTCGTTTCCTTTATAAATTCGTCATTCACTGCTTCGTTTCTTATTTCCTGTAATGTGACGGAGAGGTTTCGAATTGTACTGCATAATGATGTTCTAATATCTTCCTCATATCGTAGAGCTGAAATTACGGAATCTTCTAATGGCTCCGTTTTCTTTGGTATTAGTCTCGAAAGACCATATGCATGCCCGATTTTGTTTATTGGAAGAAACTCAAATTTAAAGATATAGTTTAATAAAATAGTTCCCCATCTTAGCAATCTATTAGTAGTGTAGACAGGTAGATCTTTCTTTGATCCAAATATTGTCAATAACGGCTTGTGGTCGGTCTGTAAGGTGAAAAATCTACCGTAAATAGATCTGTGGAATCTCGTAACCGCAAAAATAATCTTCAGTGTTTCTTTTTCGATTTTCGAATAATTTTGTTCGGCTGGTTAGAAAGTCCTTGACGCATGCCCGATGTGTCCCATCCGGCATTTTATGAAGTATACATGCCTCAACACCATAGGCACTCTGGTCACTCGCGACTATTATTTCCAATTTGGGGTCATAATGCGCTAAAAATAAATCTGCTGTTAGAGTCTTAATGATTTTTTCGAAAGTTTTCTGACATTCATATGACCATTCGCAAACTTTTTCCTTCTTCAACAGTTCGTTTAGGGGTGCGCGTAATTTGTGCATGTTAGGAATAATTTCTTGATAATAATTTACTAATTCCAAGAAGCTTTGTAATTCGGCTAAATTTTTTGGAGCCGGCATTTTTTTTGTTGCCGTGGACCTTTCTTGGTCTGGTCATCTTCCTTCTTCGTCAATAATATGGCCTAGATATTTATCTCCTTCATAAAGAAGTCACATTTATTTTCCTTTAGCTTAAAACCGTAGTTTTGTATCTGCCTGAAAACCTCTTGAACGTGTTCCCAGTGTTGTTCAATAATTTTGCTATTTATCAGGATGTCATCAAGGTATGCCATTGTGAAATCCAGTCCGCCTAGCATAGAGGTCCATTATTTGCTGAAATATTGCCGGCGCGACCTTGATCCCGAATGGTACTCTCTGGAACTTATATAACCCTTTATGTGTGTTTATGCACAACAACCTCGAGCTTTCCTCATCTACAGGTACTTGTAGGTATGCTCTGCTCAAGTCTATCTTCGAGAAAAATTTTCCTCCGTTCAACTTTGTGAAAACTTCCTCTGGGAGAGGATAATGATAATCCTTAATCGCTGCATTTAATCCCGTCGAGAAATCAACGCATACTCGTATCTCACCCGATTTCTTTTTCACGTAAACAGTAGGTGAGGCCCATTGATATAATCCACCTTTGTCAATATACCGGTTTTCACGAGTCTATCCAACTCTCCGTCTATTTTTTCTAATGATGCGAAAGGTACATTTCTTTTCTTCTTGAAAATGGGTTGTACATTTTCTTTTAGTTCGATTTTGGCCGCCATTTTTTTACACCTCCCGAGGCCGGCTGAAAATACGTCGGGGAAACTCTCCTTTAATTTCTCTGCCTCGGTCGATAACCTTTCCACTTTTTGGCAGAACGTATTTATCGGTAAATCCCAGAGGTCAAATTTCTGCATCCAGTCAGTTCCAAATAAATTTTCCGTATTTTTTAGAACATACATCTTTAATTTCTTGGTTATAGCGTTGAACGTCACATTTGTGATAATATCGCCATCAAATTTGATTTTTCCCACTGTTACCGACCTGACTATTTTTATCTGTTCTCAACATGCTCGCTTTGTTTAATTTCTTCCACGTCTGTAAGCTAATAATGGTTAAATCTAATTGTAATCTGATATTTTTGTTTAACATTTTTACTTGTATGTATTTTCGTATATTTATCCCGTCCGCTTGGTAAGTTCTAGTGACTCTTACTCGGCTTTTGCTTTCTTTCTTTGTTCTACAATGCGAACTTTTATGTCCCACTTTATTGCACAACAGACAAATCTTATAGCGGTATGGACAATCATTGTACCAATGCAAAGTCCCACGGTGATAGCATTGACTGGGTGGTAGCTTCTTCTGAGGTTCATTTGACTTTTTTTAGTAAAATAATTTGTTTGGTTTGTTTTTGAAGAGGGAAAAACGTGTTTGTCGTTGTACTTTTCGTATGTGAGCGAAGCCAGACTCTTCGATATCTTTCGAGTCCTTTTTTACGATTATACATCTCTGACAGTCCTCAGCCAAATTTTGTTACTGCCCGTAGCAATAATTCTTGTAGTTCGAGTTGCTTCTCTTCGTTTTTCTGTTGAATTTCCAATAGTTTTTCTTCGTTTTTCTTTTGAATTCTAATTGTTTTTCTTCGAGCCTAGTCTGTCTTTCCTCATTTTTTGTTGCTGTTCGAATTGCATTTTCATCAGTTCCAATTTGGTTGCCTTAAAGTTTTCCCTGTTTACACCGTAATTTTGTGTAACGATATTTCCTTTTTTTCTCAGTGCAGACTTCAGGTCTTTGTCGCCTGTTGTTCTGGAAACTTAGTACAAAAAAATTTCCTACGTAGAATTCGATTCTCTTCTAGCTGACAGGTAAAATTCGTGTCTTATAATTCGTGTCCAAAAATATTTTTCCTTTTTTTAATCTTTTTTTTTTTTCGCGTAGAACTTCGTTTCTTCAATATCCTCGTCGCCACTGTTATGGACGACCGATAGCAAAAATATTTTTTTTTCTTAGACTCTCCGCATAGAACTTCGTTTCTTCACTATCCTCGTCGCCACTCGTGTTCGTGTTGTTCTTCTTGGTCCTAACCTGGACTATAACGGTCCAGGTTAGGACCAAGAAGAACAAAGCGAACACAAGAGTAGAAATAACAAAGATATATTACACGAAATAATAATACAAGATGTGGAAGGTGTTAGCATGACTGTCAGTCTGGTTTGGAGTGAACTACTATTGGCTCGACTCGATTCCGTCTCGTCCCTCTCTCTTGGGAGGCGCAGTATTCATAGTGTCAGGAAGAGTTCACTCTGTCGTTATAGGTAAGGTCCCATAACATTATCAATATTATATTATAATTGTATATTAGTTTGCTACAGGATATATAATTGTAAACCAATTTAAACAACGATATTTTTAGCTCGATCGTACGAAATATGGCCGGAAAGTATCTAGTAATTTTGAATATTTCACTAATCAGTTGTGCGGTCTTGATGTAAATTGACAACTAACAAGAGGGGGCCTTACAGGACATGCGTATATACTCTTCTGTGGGGTCACTAAGTCCCAAATAAATAACTTTGTCTACTGTGTATCTGTTACATTTAAAGTGAAGTGGCGCGAACACTTTTTTGGGTGAGGGTGGGTGATGAAACATCGTTCGATTTTATTAACCTACCCCACACACTCACTTCAAATCAGAGTTGAATATTATTTATTTCTGGTTTTAAAGAAATTAGGATTACCAATAGTAAAGAAAAATATATAAGGTAGGTATCAAATCGCCGTTGAAAGGGAGAGGTCAGAGGGGGATTCTATATGGTCGGTGATGGCGACTTCAAAGGTTTTCAGACTGTTTTGAAAAGCGAAATAGACCCTGGAATAAGAGTGAAAGATCGCAAAGTGAAAGAAATGAATGAATGAGTATTTGTTTTTAGCCAAACATTCACCTAAAACCTAATAATTTTATCCTCCTCTCGGTCACAGTTATGACTGAAATGGCATGAGTTCGGTTCAAGAAACTCAAGGTAGGAATATTTTTTTAAAAACTGAACTCAATAGTTATGAAACATAATCTTTGGGTTGTGCAACCGTTATCGACGAGGAAAACCAAAATCAAGTCGTGCTCAAATTTCAGTCGAGACTTTTGCATTCACTGTTGCAATATTAGCCATAGAAAACGTATGATTCCATCTCTGTCTAATCTCTGAGAAATATTCAAACGTGGTAAGGTTTTCTGTCGACGTCAGACGTTTCGATATTTAAGAAGAGACAATAGACACAAGACTAGTCAGAAACAGAACAACTGAAATTCTAAAGTCAGGATTCCCTTTTTTTTTTTTTGCGATTCGGTCACGTTGGCGTCGCGCGGGCAATGCTTCGAAAACGCGCTCCCAAGAAAGAGATTTTATCTTAAGTGGCAAAGAGGAATTCTATTTGAATCTAAAGCTTATCAGTACGTTTGTCAAGCATTAATCTTGCCAGGAAAGGGGAGATGTTAAAGAAGCCGGGTCTGGTATTTACCGTACGTGAAGTGGATATTATGCCTGCCTCATAAATCCGTCTAAGGTTTTTATTATGGATATATTTTAAAATCAAAATCGAAATTATGATCAGATTTAGTTAAGTGTACAAATAAAGCATTATTTAAATTACCGAGGCGAATATCTCGTTAATGTTCGGAAACACGAGATTTTACGGACCTACCT
Source organism: Acanthosepion esculentum (assembly GCA_964036315.1). NCBI lineage: Eukaryota > Metazoa > Mollusca > Cephalopoda > Sepiida > Sepiidae > Acanthosepion > Acanthosepion esculentum. Next base: position 90,605,578 of record OZ038500.1, on the reverse strand, counting down.
GTTACCCCCACATATCTCATGCTGAAACTTGAGACCGAATCCCCCCCCCGCAAAAAAAAGAAAAAAGGGAACGCTGACTTTAGAATTTCAGTTGTTCTGTTTCTGATTAGTCTTGTGTCTATCGTCTCTTCATGTTGACTTAAATATCGTCTAATCCTAAGTATGTTTCTAATAATCATGTCCTGAAGATGGTCTACTAGACCGAAACGTCTGACGTCGACAGTAAAACAACATTAAAACAGTAAACTTGCATATTCGGATTTTGTTTTGTCTTTTCCCTATTTTTCATCATAGCGAAAGATGTAATGAACTGTTATCCAATATCAATCCTTCGGTACGTTAGTGAATGCTGGAAAATCTCTTCAAAGATGAAGAAGAGAAATGAAACAACGGAAATTTGGTTCTAGAGAGGTATGCTGCAAAAAATGATGGACCGAACATGTGAACAAGTTTTAGAGAAAATAAAAACATAAAAAAACAACATTTATAGTAAAAAAGACAGCTGAAATTATTTGGGAAAATTATGAGGAAAGATGGCTTGGCAAAATTGATACTCACAGGACATATTGAAGGGTAAAAGGGACAGAGAAAAACGATGCATAACCTACCTAGCGTGCTTGAGTAAATAGATGGCGGAGAAAGGTTTAGGAGTGATAACACTAAGATAAACTTTATTAAGAGCTACAAAGGACAGGAAAATGTGGATACCCATGATCGCCTACATCCTGAAAATACCCAACATAGAAGAAGTACAAAGTAGGCTTCTCAAAATTTTGACAGATAGTGATAATATACGTTTTAATTATTTTCTTTATTTTAATGAGAGTCATGATGAGAGGAAACTATTTCCATTTAAAAATGCATATATATTGCAAATGCACATTGCATTCTATCTGAAAGGAGTTATTTGAAAACAAAAAAAAAAACTTATTAATTTATTAACTTTAATGTAGAAACCTATTGTGCGATATCAATTATTTATGTGTTTCGTTAGAAAAATAAAGTAATTCTGGAGACAGACAACAAACACTTGTTCAAATATGATAAACGTTAAATTTATTTCTCAGAAAGCAGTCTTCGTGACATAAGTCCAAAAGGAAATTAATTTTTTTTTAATTTATAGAATATGAAATTGAAAAAAAGCCCAACAAAGCAAAACCAAATCTCCAGTCTTCATGGAGAGTAATCAATACATATGTGTTACATCAACAGAGACATCTTAGAACAACCAGCGCTTATCTTACAAATCAACAACTTGGACGAATGAAATGTATTTAATCATCTAATGAAGACAGAATCTAAAAACAACTGAAATCAAATAACCATTATCATATTATCATTCTTTTCCTTAGTTGTTTAGTTATCAAGTAGGTTACTGCCCTTACCTGAGATAAACAATAGACAATTCCTGTTTGATTGCGAGGATAGACAGAAGAAAAAATAAACACTTTTATTTACATTATTCGGACTATTGCCCTCATCTTGTTTCCATATTTATTACAACGTTTCGGCCTTTTCAGTATCTGTCTATATTTCTGAGATGAGGTATTATGTACACTATTTACATTATTCGGAGTATTGTCATCATTTTTGTTGCCATATTTATTACAACGTTTCGGCCTTTCAGTATCTGTCTACATTTCTGAGTTGAGGTTTTATGTACACTATTTACATTATTCGGACTATTTTCCTCATATTTGTCGCCATATTTATTACAACGTTTCGGCCATTCAGTATCTGTCTATATTCTGAGATGAAGTATTATGTACACTATTTACATTATTCGGACTATTGTCATCATTTTTGTTGCCATATTTATTACAACGTTTCGGCCGTTCAGTATCTGTCTAAATTTCTGAGATGAGGTATTATGTACACTATTTACATTATTCGGACAATTTTACTCATATTTGTCGCCATATTTATTACAACGTTTCGGCCTTTCAGTATCTGTCTATATTCTGAGATGAGGTATTATGTATACTATTTACATTATTCGGACTGTTGTCCTAATCTTTTTTGCCATATTTATGACAATGTTTCGGCCTTTCAGTATCTGTCTATATTCTGAGATGAGGTATTATGTATACTATTTACATTATTCGGACTGTTGTCCTAATCTTTTTTGCCATATTTATGACAATGTTTCGGCCTTTCAGTATCTGTCTATATTCTGAGATGAGGTATTATGTATACTATTTACATTATTCGGACTGTTGTCCTAATCTTTTTTGCCATATTTATGACAATGTTTCGGCCTTTCAGTATCTGTCTATATTCTGAGATGAGGTATTATGTATACTATTTACATTATTCGGACTGTTGTCCTAATCTTTTTTGCCATATTTATGACAACGTTCCGGCCTTTCAGTATCTGTCTATATTCTGAGATGAGGTATTATGTACACTATTTACATTATTCGGACTATTTTCCTCATCTTTGTCGCCATATTTATGACAATGTTTCGGCCATTGTACGCTCCAGCCTTCTTCAGTATCTGTCTATATTTCTGAGATGAGGTATTATGTACACTTAATGACTTGCATTTATATGTTTGATTTCTATTCGATCAATGGAACTTTTATTTAGCAGCAAAAAGATCATGACATCATTTTTCGAAGTCTTTTCTTGCAGAACCTCAGATTATTTAATTGTCACCACTCCCCTTTATCTCAAAATTGTCATTCATGGTGACATTCAAGGCAAAATAGTGCAATGGTGGGCCGGTTCTTTCTGAACATCGGTTTTTGAGATTAACCTATCCCTCGTCTCAAGAGTTGAAAAGGCAGGACCGACAAGACAGCATGTGGTTTGAATTCAGGGTTTTCCTTCTAGACTGGTTGTCAACTAAGTCTATAGGGCCCAGGCTGTCCTGCTATTTAACTATAGATAGGGGGAAGAGATGGATTTATACTTTTTCCAAAGACACGTAACTGAATGCAATGAACTCGACTTGAATTCGAACTCGGCTCTCTGCTTCCTCCATCCACTATCAATTATTATACAAAGAATAATAAAAGAACTGGAACGTTTGCCAAATCTGAAACGGTTTTTATTACGAAATTCCTCACGCGGAAAGATATTTTAAAATGAACGCTATCTGTATTTTACTAATTAATCAAACTATCAACCTACCTGTTTCGAGAAAAGGAAATTCAACCTACCCGTTTCTCTCCTTTTCCCTCAGTTCATTTGGAACTTGAAGCATCTAAAGAAATAAGCCCTTCTCAAGAGCAGCGACAAAGTTAATCAACTTGAATGTTCCAAACTCGTGACTTTTCGAAGAAAATTTCGAAAAAATGAGAAGATTTAACGAAAATAAATGAGCTCCCAAATGCAAATTAATTTCACAAATGAATTACTTTTACCATTTAAAAAAAATAGTGCTCACTCCTACAACGCTCGAGAGCCACTTGAAGTAGAGTGTTACTGAATATAAGAGTAATTGAAGATTATGTGAGTATAGAAGGTAGGAAATAATTGTGCCTTGATTTGAAGAAGTTAAGATTGTCGCCCTCGAGAAAGCAACCAGCGGGAGTTTGTTCCATGGAGTAGCGGTTATTGAGTGTAACGTCTTCCTTCAAATTTGAATACGGTGGGAGTAAATCAAGATAACCCCTAAGGAGTAGCACGGTGGGTCATGTGCAATGTTGAGTTCGTGGAACTAAAGAGTGGAGTTTATCAAAGTAACACTGCATGTGTGGGCAGCAAGTTGGAAAATATTTAACACTCACAAGTCCGTGTAAACCATTTGGTCTGTATCATGTCTGTAAAGTAAGTAAACTGTTTAAGATAAAATCATTTCAGGCATCTTTGAGGTTACGAATTTATTCATTGTCGTTCTCTGTAAAGTATGCTGACCTAATCTAAAGTTTTGGCACTTTCGTTTGTATAAAATGTCTGTGAATATTACCAGTAGTATCAGGTACATAGTATGAAGAAAGTGGGCTCGGCAAATTTAACACTCAAAAGTAATAAAATAATGGAGTTGCAGGAGTAAACATGGAGTAATCTATGTAATGATTTCGGGTAAATGGTTGGTGGAGTGGAGAGAAAGAGAAATCGTAACTTGTCAAATGTTGGAAGCGGGTGGAAGCTGTAGAGAGCCATGATCTCTTAAATCATGACTTAACCTACCTATCTACATTGTGTCAATGGTTGGCAGAGTGGAGACAAAGAGGCTGACTTAGAGCCAAATATTGATTAGAGCCAAATATTGATTAGAGCAACAAGACTCTGGTCGTTGTGGAGAGCCATGATCTCCTACATCCTGAAGGGACTTGAAAGAAGAAGGGGACAATATAAGCCCGTACTTGGAGGTCGGGTGATTGGGGCTTCGAAAGGGAAAGTAGTGTTATGAGATATGTAAGAGTTTCTTAATTGATTTAAGTCTTACGGCCACATCATGTTGAAACATTCGTTCTTGTACGATCTCGAGAAGTTAAGCAACTTCGAGACTGTTTAGTACCTATATGGGTGACCGTTTGGGAATACCAGGTATTTCAAGCTTGGATGTCCTGGTTGTGTAATGCATAATAGCCCAGAATTAATAATCGGGGAGCCATTATCCAATTCCTGTGGTTTTCGTCATATTCACTTACGTCCAAATACCACTGGCAATGGTATAAATCCACCAATTATTCCTCTTGATATGGATTAATTAGTAAGACGTGTAACCCCTAAGAACGTAGGCGATCATGACTCTCCACAATTTCCTATCATTTATTATCTTTAATAATGTTTTTGTTTTTGTTATTTCTTCTAAAACCTGTTCTGCCATTCATTTACTCAAGCTCACTAGCTAGGTTATGTGTTATTTTCCACGGTCTCTCTTGCTTTCAATCTGCCCTGTGAGTATCAGACTTTCCAAGCCTTCTTTCCTCATTATGTGCACTAGAAATTTCAACGATCACTTCCTGGTGTTCTGTTTCCATTTTCTCTAAAGATTTGTCGTCACTCATATGTTCGGCACATGGCATCTACTCCATCTTTTGATATAATTATATATCTGTGACCTCTTTTTCATCTTTGAGGAGATTATCCAGCATTCACTGGCATATAGGCGGACGGATATTACATAACATTTCAGTACTCTTTTCTTTGTTTCTATTGCTTCAAGATTCTTCTTTATCTGTGAGAATATTATCCAGTATTCACTCATACATGAGAGGATAGGCATTATATAACAATTCAGTATTCATTTCTTTGTTTCTGTTGCATCAAGCCTCTTCTTCATCTTTGAGGAGATTGTCCAGTATTCACTGCAATGTAGGAGGACTGATATTACATAATATTTCAGTAATCATGTCTTTGTTTCTGTTGCTTGAAGCCTCTTCTTCATCTTTGAAGAGATTATCCAGTATTCACCGATATATAGGAGGACTTATACTGCATCACAATTCAATACTCTTTTTTGTTTCTGCTGCTTCTAGTCCGAATAATGTAATTAGTGTGCATAATACTTCATCTCAGAAATATAGACACATACTGAAAGGCCGAAACGTTGTAATAAATATGGAAACAAAGATGAGGACAATAGTCCGAATAATGTAAATAGTGTACATAGTACTTCATCTCAGAAATATAGACACATACTGAAAGGCCGAAACGTTGTAATAAATATGGCGACGAAGATGAGGACAATAGTCCGAATAATGCAAATAGTGTACATAATAACTCATCTCAGAAATATAGACACACTTTTCTTTGTTTTTAACGAAATTTTTATGTTTCTGAATACACTGCTTAGCTTTTGGAATACATTAGCTTTCCCACCGCATCTCCCGATTTCAGTGTTGCATTTTTCATATTCTGTTAAAAGACTTCCCATAATCATTAAGCGATTATTATTTTTTTTTAAATTCTGATAATCTGAAAATTTTTTTTCTTTTGTTAAAATATTGCAAAAGGGTTGATAATGCTTAAAAGACAAATCAATTAATCAATAATTGAATATCTGTCTCTATTTCTAATTATTTACAATATTTACATTATTCGAACTGTTGACCACATCTTTATTGCCATATTCACGACGTTACGGTCGTTGTACGCTTCGACCTTGAGGACACATGGCACAGTGGATAAAAGCTTTGGTTGAATCCAGTGACTTGACCCAAAGAGTTGCGAGTCCAATACCTGGGCAACCGCAATGGTGAACAAAAACTTGGACAGTTGAGTTAAAGGGAGATAACTGAGACATCCGGAAGAGGTACGTGGAACTAGAACATTCTAACCCCGGTGACCAAAATAAAGGGTTCAGTTCGAAATTCCACTCACCTGAAGAAGGCCGGAGTGTACAACGGCCGAAACGTGAATATGGCAATATAAATGAGGACAACAGTCCGAACAATGTAAATAATATAAATGAATAAAAACAAATTTGTAAAAAGTGCTTGTCTCTTATTTAAATTGTTGAAGATGGAAGAAAGTTAAAGATTATTTTAAGACATTCTTTTTATAGATACAAATATTTAAGTAAATGCACTGTTTTATGATAAACAGTATTAATAACATTTACCGGCCTGAATGTCCGAGAAATTTTCAAAGAAATTATTCGTCCTCCAACAGGAATCGAACCTATATCCTATACAGAACCGTCATATAGCTTGACGTGCCTTAACCGATCGAGCCACGGAGGGTCGTTCGATTAGCGAGGTCGATTTTACTGTGAGAGATTTATGGAAGATTGTAGTTTAATAACAGTAAAATCGACCTTCCTAATCGAACTATCCACCATGGCTCGATCGGTCCAGGCGCGTCAGTCTATATGACAGTTTTGTATAGGATACAGGTTCTATTCCTGTCTTGGGACGAATAATTTCTATGGAAATTTCTCGGACATTCAGGCCGGTAAATGTTATTAATACTGTTTATTATAAAACAGTGCATTTACTTAAATATTTGTATCTCTAAAAAAGAATGTATAAACATAAAAAATGTCTTAAAATAATTGTCGGACTTTGTCCATTTCTTAAAAGATTATGTAGATATTATATTGTTCTGCGTGAATGCTAGGAAAATAGATACGCTAATTAAAGAAATATCTGTTTACAGCTGTTGCCATTTCATTTAACAAATTTATTGGAAGATTAATTTTTCGAATATAATTGCGTTTTGAATAAAATATTTAGAAAGAAGTAAAAAAAAAAAGGAAAAACCTAAAGAAAGCTACAGTAAAAGGAAATAGTTTTTCTTGAAACTTGGAGAGAGAAAAAACGAATAACGTTCAACTGCGCATGTCAGGAAGTGTCAACATAGGTTTATGTCAATGAAATTTCTTGATGATGAATGAGTGCTGCCAGCTGAGACGCAGCCAATAAGTAGTCGCCGTTTATATGCTGCCGACAAGACCTAAGTTTTCATACTCGTTTGCTCGACAAACAATTGACCAATCACAAAGCGAGGAAGAGGTCGACCAATCAAATTTGTCGGGAAAGCCACTTGGAAAGAACGACGGAAGTTGAATGAAGTTTATGAATGAGAAAATAATTGGCAGCAGATGAAAAAATGTCCAAGCTAGACTGGCTTTGATTGGCATTTGAGAAAATAGCCCCGAATCTATATTTGCCTTTCAACATGAAGAGAGATAACCAGGAAAGAAAATAACGTATAACCTTTGTTTTTTATTTATTTATCTACAGTCAGTAATGTTAAGCGACATTTTGGTGCCTTAGAGAAGACGCCTTTTATATAAACCCAGCAAGGTTGCTCGGTTTTACCCGGGTTGAAACGTATTGAAGTTTACCAGCGAATTCGAAGTGAAATACTCTTAATAACATGAACGATAAACTTGCTATATTTTTAATGCGTACTCCTTTCCTTGAAAATGATAAAAGACGGTTCAAATTACTCGGAATTTTGCACACAATTTCGGCAGGTTTCTTTACAAGTTTTCATCCAACATCATATAAATTATTCGACACCCGGAGAAGATTACCAAAAAGCTTATTTAATGAAACACATTTGAGCGAAATATCGCTAGGAGTAGATTTTAAGGATGGTATATTGCTAAAACCTAAAACGTTTATCCATGTACAGTCCGAATAAAAGCGAAAATATTGTAAAAAGAAAGAGGTAAAAGGTCGAAAGGCAAAGATACATACTCAGAAGCCTAGATTCCCTAGACCGGGCAAAAAACACTTACCAACGTTAAATCCTATCGTGTCGACACCCGTGTTTCACATGATCTTCAGGCGAATGACCCATGTGTATAAATATATATATATATATATATATATATATATATATATATATATGTGTGTGTGTGTGTGTGTGTGTGTGGGTGTGTGGGTGTATTTAGGCAGCAATCCTTCTTTCATGTACATTTCATTGAAAACGACAGACAAGGTGCTTTTATTTATTTTTTTATACAATTTCTCATGCGATCTAATATTTTTTTCTTTTCGGATGATAAATTATATAAAAACAGTCCGAATGTTCTTTTTATCCGAGCGCTTTCGGCTACACATTTAGCCATTTTCAAGGATTATATTTTAACTGCTAAAATAAGAAACATTTTATAAAACATACAACAAACTATTTCTTATTTTAACTTTATGTTATATCAGTAACTGCATTAATTCAAAATGTTTTTAATGGAAGTACTTTAAAGATAGACTCTTCTATATCTAAACATGATATCGACCAGCTAAGTATGGCTGCTAGTATATATATATATACTATATATGGCTGCTAGTATATATATATATACGTCTGAGCGCTTAACATGCGTGTGTTCGAATGATTTCGCGGGAGAGGCGACTAACATGTTGAAATGAAACTAAAGTGTATACATTTCTGTCTGGGATTCTGAACATCCCTTTCAACATAATTTCAATGAAAATACAAATTAAATAGCATATATATCTTTTATTTTTATTTTTATATTTTTTCTCCTTGGTAATTCTACAATTTAAAACTTAATAGAGGTAATTTTAATTTTTTACTTTTACTTTTAATTTCAAATTTTATAAATCTTTTAATATCTATGATAACATTGCTTAGTTGTCAAATTTTTCGAATCACCCTATACTTGTATCTTGATTGGCTACTCTAGCTTATGTAACAGCGTTTACTCCTAGCTAAGGATCGTTGATTAAAACTTTTAAAACCATTTATTCTATATTCTATATCATCACTTGACAAGACACAAGAAGTGTTGAAACAAAATGGCTACTTTTGTCGTGATTTTATAACATATTTATGTTGTAATATTCATATAAATAATTATATATATATATATATATATATATATATATATATATATATGTATATGTATATATATATATGTATATATATATATATATATATATATATATATATATATATATGTACATATATATATATGTATATGTACACACACACACACACACACACACACACACACACACATATATATATATATATATATATATAGGGGGTATTTTATTTTATCTTTTTAATTTTCGCTCATGCCCATTGTTTGTTTTTGATTTTGTCGACTGCAATTTATTGGGCACCGTCTGTGAGAAAAAGATCACCATGACGCAATTCACTCCGTCAGAAATTTGAAAACAGCATGCTATACAGCCGAAAGATCAAATAAAAAAACATCAGGGTATTTGGAAAGAGTTCAATGAGTCTAATGCTGATTACGAAGGTGTTTGGAGTAATCACTAGGGATGGCAACCTTATGCTACCATTCATCTTCCCACACGTCTTCAGATTCATCATCGAGCGCCTTGAGGAGGTAGTGTTGCCATGGGTCAAGAGGGTGGCTACTGGAAGACATTATGTCTAGCAACAGGAATCTGCCACATGCCACACAGGCAGGAGAACCCAATCATGGCTGTCAGACAATTCATGGGGTCACATCACCTTTACAAATAGACACTTAACTCCCCAGACTGCAACTCCCTTTATTATATGTGAGGCGAAGTTGAGCGAGAGATCAACAAAACTCCTTGTAAGGCCAAAGATGAATTGAAGGCAAATTAGAGAAGGAGACCGTCCAGAAGAGTTGCAGGAGATTCCGAAGTCGTCTGGCGGTTGTGGTAAAAGCCAATGGCAATTTTATTGAGTAAATTTACTCTATAGTATTTTCAATTTTTCGTAATTTATACGGCAATTTATCCATCACACACACACATGTACATATATATATATATATATATATATATATATATATATATATATATATATATATATATTTACACACA